>LR738715.1:782716500-782762620 GCA_902687465.1 Secale cereale | reverse complement strand
CCCCCCCCGCTCCTACTAACTGCTGGTCAAGCTGCTGGCGGCTGTGGCCTGGCCGGACGCCCGCGCCGTCCGCCCCCGGCGCGTGGCCGTGCCCCCTGCTCCCCTACGAGCCGCTGCGCTGCTTCCCCTCCGCGCCTGGGCCCCGACCCCGCTCACCAATGCCGCCGCTGACTGCCTCGTCGGTCCGGCTGGCTGCAGGCCCTGGCTGGCCGCGCCCGGGGCCGGCGCCCGCGCTCGCCCCGCTCCCCTTGTCACCTGGTGGCCGCCGCACCCCACTCCACTGGCTCGCGCCGGCGCCGCCCTCCGTCGGAGCGGTGCCTGCCACCGCCTAGTGCCGCCTCGCCGCGGCTCCATCGCGCCTCACTCGTCCTGCAGGCCGCGCCCCAGGGCCGAGCCTCACCACGCTGCTCGGCCGCTGGTTGTGCCCCGGTCCGAAGCCCAGCGCCCGCGGCGCCCGTTAGCCCAGCGCCCGAGTGGCTCTCAGGCCACTTACAAGTGGGGCTCAGCCCCTTTTAAAAAAAGAATTCAAAAATAATAATGATAATATTAATAATTAATTAATTAATTACCTAGTTAATTAACTTAATTAACCGTGCTTAATTAGTCTAATGAACTAGGTTAGTTTAATTAAAACTGTTAGTTAATCTGTACCTATGACAAACGGGTCCCACCTGTCAGGTTTGACTAGTCAACAGGTCAGTTGACCTGCTGACGTCATGGTGATGTCATGCTAACATCAACTTTCACTATTCTGGATAATGTTAGTTTTAAATATATAAATAATCCTAGAAAATGTTATAAACATTATAAAATCATATAAAATAATCCGTAACTCGGATGAAAAAGTTTTATATATGAAAATTGCTCAGAACGACGAGACGAATCCGAATATGTGGTGCGTTCGTCTTCCACATGCTCCTAGCATAGCGAACATGCAACTTCCCCCCTCCGATTCAACTGTCCAAAAACACGAAACACTTGGGATACATTCCCAGATGTTATCCCTCTTCGCCAGTAGCGTGTAGCACCGCGTTGGAACACCCTAGCACCGCGTGTTGACTTGTCGTGCTTCTTTGTTGCATCTGTATGCCTTATATTTATTGTTTCTTCCCCCTCTTCTCTCCGGTAGACTGCGAGACTGATGCTACCTCGGTGATCGACTGCATCGACGACGACCCCTCCTTCTCGTCTGAGCAACCAGGCAAGCCAACCCCCCTTGATCATTCCGATATCGCCCACTCTCTTCTCTCTTATGCTTGCATTAGAACTGCTACTGCTTTTTTTGTATGATCCTATTCTGATGCATAGCCTGTTGTTGATACCTGCTTTCATACCTTACATGTTTATACTAAACTGCTCAGTATAGGCTGGTTAGAGATCCATCAGATACCCCCCACTTTGTCCTATCTGCCTCGCTGGATTATCAGAAGACCCGATCAACGGGATCGAAGACCAGGCCCCGGCACCGCACATCACTTTCCCCTTAGTTGCTCGACACTACTGGGTTACTATCGAGTGCCGAGGGTGAGACCTCATCAGCACTTCTAATGTTAACCTTGTAGGTTAGTTCATCGGTTTTGGTCATCAAGGGTGATTTCCTCTTTCTCCACTGCCGATAACGACACTGTCATGCAATTCCTCAAGAGTGGACCTCGAGGGTGACTCCTCTTTCGTTCACCTCGACGTTAAACATCAGGTGGAATTCCATCAAGAGTGATTTCCTCAGATTTTCCCACTGGTGTTAGACACACAGTTACTATGGTTACTGTGACTTTACATTGAACCATGTTACTAAAGACGGGTCGGCCCTGAGGGGTACCCGCGCGAGCTTAATTGCGAGTGATGTGTAGTCGGGTTGACCTGGAAGGTGCCCGCGAGATAAATATGAGGCGTGGCCGGGCATTCTTAGCCCTTGCCGCAAGTCCTCGAGACGGGGCGATGGGGTCACATGATCGTGAGTCTCTGCTCGTTACCGCGCGTTCCCAAGACACTAAACGATTTGGATATTTGATCCAAGGGGCCTCTGACCTGATAGCGCTAACCATCACGTGGGCATAGTATGGGCGTTCTGCATCGTATGCATCGACCAAAGTTTAACTGACGTCATGCAACTGAGCGACGCGCACCAGGTTCGACCGCATAAGCACCTGCCTTTTTAAGGAGGTAGCCCAGGTCTGCTCACCGACCGCGTACGCAACGTGCAAGAGTTCCCGGGGCGATTGGCCCATGACTCCTGGGGGCATAGGGTTTAGACCGGCGTGCATGACCTCTCTATTAAGCCTAGGTCGGGTTGCGGCGTATTGTTTGGCCGAGGGAGGGCATGACCTGATGGTGTGTCCGGCCGGAGTTAAGCAAGCGTGGTGGGTAAGTTGGTGCACCCCTGCAGGGAAGAAAACATCTATCGATAGCCTGTCCTACGGTAACGGGCACTTGGAGTTGTATCCCGATCGCTACAACTAGAACTGGATGCTGAGGCATGATTTGTATATGTTGCTTCGGGAGACGAGAAAGGATCCCGGAGCGTTGGAACAACAACATAAATATGACTTATGCTATACTACTCTATTCACCCTGTTGCTGCAAGACAATGGTTTCCACAAGATGCTAGTCTTCGATAGGACTAGCTTCTGCCCCTCTTATTCTGGCATTCTGCAGCTTAGTCCACAGATACTACCCCTTTTCATTGATACTGATGCATATGTAGTGTAGATCCTTACTTGCGAGTACTTTGGATGAGTACTCACGGATGCTTTGCTCCCCCTTTTCCCCCTTCTTTCTTCTTTCTGGTTGATGCAACCAGATGGTGGAGTCCAGGAGCCAGAAGCCACCCTTGACGACTGCTACTACCCCGGCGGAGCCTACTACTACGTGGAGACAACTGACGACCAGGAGTAGTTAGGAGGTCCCAGGCAGGAGGCCTTGCCTTTTCGATCGATGATGTTTTGTGCTAGCCGTCTGATACGTCTCCAACGTATCTACTTTTCCAAAGCCTTTTGCCCTTGTTTTGGACTCTAACTTGCATGATTTGAATGGAACTAACCCGGACTAACGTTGTTTTCAGCAGAACTGCCATGGTGTTGTTTTTGTGCAGAATAAAAAGTTCTCGGAATCGCCTGAAAATCAACGGAGAATTATTTCAGAAAATATAATATCCACACCAGGGGGCCTTGGGCCAGTCCATGAGGGTGGGGTGCGCGCCCCCCTGCCCAGGGCGCGCCCCCTGCCTCGTGGGCCCCCTGGTGCTCCACCGACATACCCCCAGATCCTATATCTTCCGTTTCGGGAAGAAAAAAAATCAGAGAGACGGAATTATCGCGTTTCACGAGACGGAGTCGCCGCCAAGCCCTAATCTCTCTTGGGAGGGCTGATCTGGAGTCCATTTGGGGCTCCGGAGAGTGGAGATCATCGCCATCGTCATCATAAACCTTCCACCATCACCAATTCCATGATGCTCACCGCCGTGCGTGAGTAATTCCATTGTAGGCTTGCTGGACGGTGATGGGTTGGATGGGATCTATCATGTAATCGAGTTAGTTTTGTTAGGGTTGGATCCCTAGTATCCACTATGTTCTGAGATTGATGTTTCTATGACTTTGCTATGCTTAATGCTTGTCACTAGGGCCCGAGTGCCATGATTTCAGATCTAAACCTATTATGTTTTCATGAATATATGTGTGTTCTTGATCCTATCTTGCAAGTCTATAGTCACCTACTATGTGTTATGATCCGGCAACCCCGAAGTGACAATAATCACGACCACTCCCGGTGATGACCTTAGTTTGAGGAGTTCATGTATTCACTATGTGTTAATGCTTTGGTCCGGTACTCTATTAAAAGGAGGCCTTAATATCCCTTAGTTTCCAATAGGACCCCGCTGCCACGGGAGGGTATGATATGTCGCGAAAGCTCATATCATATTCCCTACGTTCGGCAGCAAGATTCCTTTATGGCAAGCAAAAGTAATCAAAAGGGCTAAATTTAATGGGACAAAAGTCCCCTACATCAATCTTGGGAGGAATTGGTTCCTCCTTTGGCCCTTTGTAGTGGATGACCAATTCATCATTATAGGCATTCTTTTGGCAGAAGGCCATAAGCCTTCATTCCAGGGAGAAGCCTAACCCATTATTTTGAACAACAAAGTCATCGTTTATCTCAGAAATTCTATCAATCAAGATCTCAACGGGAACATTTTTTCTAAGGTTTTCATTAAAAGCAACATGATCAGGAGATCACAAACGCATGAGGTCTTCTTGATTGAACAAGATAGCCTCTATAGGAGGTCGACCAGCATCTACTCCGTAATGAGCAAAGATTTCTCTAGCCTCTTTCATGATATATCTAAATTCATGAGCCAAAAAGATAGTAGCTGCACGCTTAACGGAAGAATGCTCAATATTAGAGAACTCCAAAAATACTCTCTGAATACATGGATGCATATGGATAAATTGCCTTTCAATTTCTACTATGATCATAGATACAGCATCCGCAAGGCTACTAGTTCTGTGGAGAATAGAGCCACCCATAGTGGGCAAAGCACCGACACAAGTAAAGAAGTCTTGAAGAACCCCCTTTCCAATAATATTACCATTACCAACCCGGAACTTCTTAATATGTAAAGTAGTAGCTTCATCCGGGGGGTCAACATGAACGTTGCCCTCGGTATTGCTACCCTTCTCGATAAAATCGTCCCCCATCTCAGACATGAGGGCAAGCAAGCAAGCAACACACAAGCAAACAAAGGGCAAGCGAAAAACACACGGCGGAAGAAGGGCAAATAAAACGACAAGGGTGAAGTGGGGGAGAGGAAAACAAGAGGCAAATAAATGTAATGCGAAGGATAAGGGTTTGTGATAGGTACTTGGTATATGACTTTTGCGTAAGCTTCCCCGACAACGGCGCCAGAAATTCTTCTTGCTACCTCTTGAGATTGCGTTGTATTCCCTCGAAGAGGAAAGGGAGATGCAGCATAGTAGCATAAGTATTTCCCTCAGTTTTTGAGAACCAAGGTATCAATCCAGTAGGAGACCACGCGCTAGTGCCTCGCACCTGCACAAACAAATAAGAACTTCGCAGCCAACGCGATAAGGGGTTGTCAATCCCTTTACGGTCACTTACGAGAGTGAGATCTGATAGAGATGATAGTTATATTTTTGGTATTTTTGGTTTAATAATACAGCAAATAAAAGCAAGTAAAGTAAAGTAAAGTAGATGTAGATTGATATGTTGAGAATAGACCCGGGGGCCATAGTTTTCTCTAGTGGCTTCTCTCATGATAGCGATATTCTACGGCGGGTAAACAAATTACTGTCGAGCAATTGATAGAAAAGCGAATAATTATGAGACTATCTAGGCATGATCATTGTATATAGGCATCACGTCCGAGACAAGTAGACAAAAACGATTCTGCATCTACTACTATTACTCCACACATCGACCGCTATCGAGCATGCATCTAGTGTATTGAGTTCATATGAACAGAGTAACGCCTTAAGCAAGATGACATGATGTAGAGGGATAAACTCAAGCAATATGATGAAAACCCCATCTTTTTATCCTCGATGGCAACAATACAATACATGCCTTGCTGCCCCTACTGTCACTGGGAAAGGACACCGCAAGATTGAACCCAAAGCCAAGCACTTCTCCCATTGCAAGAACTATAGATCTAGTATGCCAAACCAAACCAATAATTCGAAGAGACTTGCAAGGATATTATGAGCACACATAAGAAGTTCAGAGAAGAACCAAATATCTTTCATAGATAACCTTGATCATAAACTCACAATTCATCGGATCTCGACAAACACACCACAAAAAGAGATTACATCGAATAGATCTCCTCGAAGACCGAGGATAACTTGGTATCGAGATCCAGAGAGAGAGAAGAAGCCATCTAGATACTAGCTATGGACCCGAAGGTCTGTGGTAAACTACTCACAACTCATGGTGAGGGCGATGATGATGATGATGAAGGCCTCCGTGATGGATCCCCCTCCCGGAACAGGCTCCAAGATGGCATCTCCACGGGAACAGAAGCTACGGTGGTGGAATTAGGGTTTTCTCTTTGCGTATGGAGTTTCTGGGGTACGCAGGTATATATAGGAAGAAGGAGGGCATCGGGGGACGTGTGGGCCAGCCTCGAGGCTGGGGGGTGCGCCCCCACCCCCGAGGGCAGCCCAGCTGTCCCCTGACTTGGTCATGACGCTTTCCGTGCGTGATTTTCTCCAAAAATATCTCTCACGAAGGTTTCATTCCGTTTGGACTCCGTTTGATATTCCTTTTATGCAAAACCCTGAAATAGGCAAAAAAATAGCAATCTGGACTGGGCCTTTGGGTTAGTAGGTTAGTCCCAAAAATGATATAAAAGTGAATGATAAAGCCCATTAAGCATCCAAGACTTCATAAGTAATAGCATGGAACAATAAAAATTTATAGATACGTTGGAGACGTATCAAGCATCCCCAAGCTTAATTCCTGCTCGTCCTCGAGTAGGTAAATGATAAAGAACGAATTTTTTATGTGGAATGCTAACCAATATTGTTTTTCAATGTAATTCTCTTAATTGTGGCATGAATGTTCAGATCTGAAAGATTCAAGACAAAAGTCTATATTGACATAAGAAATAACAATACTTCAAGCAATACTAACAAACAAATCATGTCTTCTCAAAATACTAAGGCTAAAGAAAGTTATCCCTACAAAATCATATAGTGTTGGCTATGCTCCCTTATTATCACACAAAATATTCATATCATGCACAACTCCGATTTCAGCCAAGCATTTGTTTTCATGCTCTATCTTTTCGAACCTTTCAACTTTCACGCAATACATGAGCGTGAGCCATGGATATAGCACTATGGGTGGAATAAAGGTGGTTGTGGAGAAGACAAAAAAGAGGGAGATAGTCTCACATCGACTAGGCGTATCAACGGGCTATGGAGATGCCCATAAATAGATATCAATGTGAGTGAGTAGGGATTGCCGTGCAACATATGCACTAGAGCTAAATATGAATGAAAGCTCAACAAAAGAAACTAGTGGGTGTGCATCCAACTTGCTTGCTCACGAAGACCTAGGGCATTTGAGGAAGCCCATCGTTGGAATATACAAGCCAAGTTCTATAACGAAAATTCCCACTAGTATATGAAAATGACTAAGCATGAGACTCTCTACAATGAAGATCATGGTGCTACTTTGAAGCACAAGTGTGGAAAAAGATAGTAGCAATTGTCCCTTTTATCTTTTTTTTCTCTCTTTTTTTTCTTTTTTTTGGGCCTTTCTTTTTTCTTTTCTTTGGCCTTTCTTTTTTTTTCTTTTTTTTGCGAAGGGGCTTTATAGATTCAGCCTTTCCTCCCATGGGACAATGCTCTAATAATGATGATCGTCACACTTTCATTACAACACGAAATTACACTCGATACTACAATAACAAAGTATGACTCTATGTGAATGCCTCCGGCGGTGTACCGGTATGTGCAATGAAACAAGAGTGACATGTATGAAAGGATTATGCATGGTGGCCTTGCCACGAATACGATGTCAACTACATGATCATGCATGGCAATATGACAATATGATGTGTGTCATATAAACAGAACGGTGGAAAGTTGCATGGCAATATATCTCGGAATGGCTATGGAAATGCCATGATAGGTAGGTATGGTGGCTGTTTTGAGGAACAATATGGTGGCTGTTTTGAGGAAGGATATATAGTGGGTTTATGGCACCGGCGAAAGTTGCGCGGTACAAGAGAGGCTAGCAATGGTGGAAGGGTGAGAGTGCGTATAATCCATGGACTCAACATTAGTCATAAGAACTCATATACTTATTGCAAAAATCTACGAGTCATCAAAACAAAGCAATCAACGCATGCCCCTAGGGGGAGGTTGGTAGGAGTTAACCATCGCGCGCCCCCGACCTCAACACAAAGGTTGACACTCTACAAATACCTCATGCTTTAACTTAGTCACATAACGGTTCACCATACGTGCATGCTACGGGAATCACTAACCTTAACACAAGTATTTCTCAATTTCATAATAACTCCACTAGCATGACTCTAATATCACTATCCTCATGTCTCAAAACAATTATCAAGCATCCAACATCTCTTTTTATTCAATGCACTTGATGTGATTTTTTTTACTACATTGACATTGGATGTTTATCATGTGAAGACTAGTTTCTTTAGCCTAAACACTTTACCATGCTGTTTTAATAGAATCTCAAATAGATATAAGTGAAGCATGAGAGTTCAACAATTTCTAGAAAATATTACCACCACCATGCTCTAAAAGATATAAGTGAAGCACTAGAGCAAAAACTATTCAACTCAAAAGATATAAGTGAAGCACATAGAGTGCTCTAACAATTTCTAGGCCATATTTAACTCTCTCAAATAGGTGTGTCCAGCAAGGATGATTTTGGCAAGCTAACAAGCAAAGACTCAAATTATACAAGACGCTCCAAGCAAAACACATAACATGTTGCGAATAAAAATATAGCTCCAAGTATAGTTACCGATGGATGAAGACGAAAGAGGGGATGCATTCCCGGGGCATCCCCAAGCTTAGGCTTTTGATTATCTTGAATTTACTTGGGGTGCCATGGGCATAACCAAGCTTAGGACCTTGCTAATCCTTGTTCCATAGTCCATCAAAGCAATACTCAAAACTTGAAAACTTCACAACACAAAACTTAGACAAAAATTCTCGTGAGCTCCGTTAGTAAGACAAAGCAAACCACTACTCAAAGGTACAGCAAGGAATTCATTATTTGTTTTTATTGGTGTTAAACCTACTGTACTCCAAGTTCTCTATGGTTCATATCCTCCAATATTACTCATAGATGCATCGGAATAAGCAAACAACACACGAAAAATAGAATCTGTCAAAAACAGAACAATCTGTAGTAATCTGCTGGGTTCGCCTACTTCTGGAACTCCAAAAAAATAAAAATAAATTGGTAAATTTGAGAAATTTGTGTACCAATCAGCAGCAAAAAGAATCAACTAAAAAGCACGCTCCAGTAAAATCTGAAGTCTACTTTTGCGAGCGCTAATGATTCTGTTTTTCACAGCAAGATCATACAAACTTCACACAAGTCTTACCAAAGGTTCTACTTGGCACAAACACTAAACAAAACATGAAACCACATATAATCAGAGGCTAGATGCAATTATTCCCTAACAGCAACAAAAGCAAAAAAAAAACATAAAATTGGGTTGCCTCCCAACAAGCGCTAGCGTTTTACGCCCCTAGCTAGGCACGATACAAGATAGATCTAGGGATAGCCATAGTGGTATGATATGTCGCGAAAGCTCATCTCATATTCCCTACGTTCGGCAGCAAGCTTCCTTTGTGGCAAGCAAAAATAATCAAAAGGGCTAAATTTAATGGGACAAAAGTCCCCTACATCAATCTCGGGAGGAATTGGTTCCTCCTTTGGCCCTTTGTAGTGGATGACCAATTCATCATTATAGGCATTCTTTTGGTAGAAGGCCATAAGCCTTCGTTCCAGGGAGAAGCCTAACCCATTATTTTGAACAGCAAAGTCATCATTTATCTCAGAAATTCTATCAATCAAGATCTCAACGGGAACCTTTTTTCTAAGGTTTTCATTAAAAGCAACATGATCAGGAGATCGCAAACGCATGAGGTCTTCTTGATTGAACATGATAGCCTCTATAGGAGGTCGACCGGCATCTACTCCATAATGAGCAAAGATTTCTCTGGCCCCTTTCATGATATATCTAAATTCATGAGCCAAAAAGATAGTAGCTGCACGCTTAACGGAAGAATGCTCAATATTAGAGAACTCCAAAAATACTCTCTAAATACAGGGATGCATATGGATAAATTGGCTTTCAATTTCTGCTATGAGCATAGATACATCATCCGCAAGGCTACTAGTTCTGTGAAGAATAGAGACACCCTTAGTGGGCAAAGCACCGGCACAAGTAAAGAAGTCTTGAAGTGTTGGGGAACGTAGTATTTTTAAAATTTTCCTACGATCACGCAAGATCTATCTACCAGATGCATAGCAACGAGAGGGAAGAGTGTGTCTACGTACCCTCGTAGACCGGGAGCGGAAGCGTCAAGTGACGCGGTTGATGTTGTCTAACTTCTTCGCGATCCAACCGATCAAGCACCGACCGTACGGCACCTTCGCGTTCAGCACACGTTCAGCTTGATGACGTCCCACGAGCTCTTGATCCAGTTGAGCTTCACGGGAGAGTTTCGTCAGCACGACGGCGTGGTGACGGATATGATGTGTTCACCGGCGCAGGGCTTCGCCTAAGCTCCGCGACGGTATGACCGATGTGTGATTCTGTGGAGGGGGGCACCGCACACGGCTAAAACAATTCAACTTGTGTGTCTTTGGGTGCCCCCTGCCCCCGTATATAAAGGAGCAAGGGAGGGAGGCCGGCCAACTTCTCCTGGTGCGGCTAGGGAAGGAGTCCTACTAGGAATAGGATTGCAATCCTATTCCTAGTAGGATTCACCAAAAGAAAGAAGAGGGAAAGGAATAGGAGAGGTGGCGCCCCCCCCAATCCTAGTCCAACTAGGAACCCTAGGTGGGGGCGCCGGCCAGCCCTATGGGCTGCCTCTCTCTTTCCCTTTAGGCCCACTATGGACCATCCCCTCTCGTAGGGGGTTCCGGTAACCCCCTCGGGCATTCCCGATAAATCCGAAACTTTTCCGGAACACTTCCGGTGTCCGAATATAGTCGTCCAATATATCAATCTTTATGTCTCGGACATTCCGAGACTCCTCGTCATGTCCGTGATCTCATCCGGGACTCCGAACTACCTTCGGTACATCAATACTCATAAACTCATAATACCGATCGTCATCAAACGTTAAGCGTGCGGACCCTACGGGTTCGAGAACTATGTAGACATGACCGAGACTCATCTCTGGTCAATAACCAATAGCGGAACCTGGATGTTCATATTGGCTCCTACATATTCTACGAAGATCTTTTATCGGTCAGAACCGCATAACAACATACGTTGTTCCTTTTGTCAAACGGTATGTTACTTGCCCGAGATTCGATCGTCGGTATCTATATACCTAGTTCAATCTCGTTACCGGCAACTCTCTTTACTCGTTCCGCAACACATCATCTTGTGACTAACTCATTAGTCTTTTGCTTGCAAGGCTTATTGTGATGTGTGTTACCGAGAGGGCCCAGAGATACCTCTCCGACACTCGGAGTGACAAATCCTAATCTTGATCTATGCCAACACCACGAATACTTTCGGAGACACCTGTAGAGCATCTTTATGATCACCCAGTTACGTTGTGACGTTTGATAGCACACAAGGTGTTCCTACGGTATTCGGGAGTTGCATAATCTCATAGTCATAGGAACATGTATAAGTCATGAAGAAAGCAATAGCAGTTAAACTAAACGATCATAGTGCTATGCTAACGGATGGGTCTTGTCCATCACATCATTCTCCTAATGATGTGATCCCGTTGATCAAATGACAACTCATGTCTATGGCTAGGAAACATAACCATCTTTGATAAATGAGCTAGTCTAGTAGAGGCATACTAGGGACATACTATTTTGTCTATGTATTCACACATGTACTAAGTTTCCGGTTAATACAATTCTAGCATGAATAAAAGACATTTATCATGATATAAGGAAATACAAATAACATCTTTATTATTGCCTCTAGGGCATATTTCCTTCAGTCTCCCACTTGAACTAGAGTCAATAATCTAGCTCACATCTCCATGTGATTTAATACCGATAGTTCACATCGTTATGTGAATAACACCCATAGTTCACATCGCCATGTGACCAACACCCAAAGGGTTTACTAGAGTCAATAATCTAGTTCACATCGCTATGTGATTAATACCCAAGAGTAATAAGGTGTGATCATGTTTTGCTTGTGAGAGAAGTTTAGTCAACGGGTCTGTCACATTCAGATCCGTATGTATTTCGCAAATTTCTATGTCTACAATGCTCTGCATGGAGCTACTCTAGCTAATTGCTCCCACTTTCAATACGCATCCAGATTGATACTTAGAGTCATCTGGATTTAGTGTCAAAGCTTGCATCGGCGTAACCCTTTACGACGAACTCTTTATCACCTCCATAATCGAGAAACATTTCCTTAGTCATCCAGTTACTGAGGATAATTTTGACCGCTGTACAGTGATCTACTCCTGGATCACTATTGTACCCCCTTGACAAACTCATGGCAAGGTACACAACATGTTTGGTATACAGCATGGCATACTTTATAGAACCTATGGCTGAGGCATAGGGAATGACTTTCATTCTCTCTATATTTTTCTGCCGTGGTCTGGCTTTGAGTCTTACTCAACTTCACACCTTACAAGTCAGGCAAGAACTCCTTCTTTGACTGATCCATTTTGAACTACTTCAGAATCTTATCAAGGTATGTACTCATCGAAAGTCTTATCAAGCGTCTTGATCTATCTCTATAGATCTTGATGCCCAATATGTAAGTAGCTTCACCAAGGTCTTTCTTTAAAAAACTCCTTTCAAACACTCCTTTATGCTTTCCAGAAAATTCTACATATTTTCTGATCGACAATATGTCATTCACATATACTTATCAGAAAGGTTGTAGTGCTCCCACTCACTTTCTTGTAAATACAGGCTTCACCGCAAGTCTGTATAAATCTATATGCTTTGATCAATTTATCAAAGCGTATATTCCAACTCCGAGATGCTTGCACCAGTCCATAGAAGGATCGCTGGAGCTTGCACATTTTGTTAGCACCTTTAGGATTGACAAAACCTTCTGGTTGCATCATATACAACTCTTCTTTGAGATATCCATTTAGGAATCCAGTTTTGACATCCATTTGCCAGATTTCATAATCATAAAATGCGGCAATTGCTAACATGATTCGGACAGACTTAAGCATCGCTACAGGTGAGAAAGTCTCATCGTAGTCAACTCCTTGAACTTGTCGAAAACCTTTCGCAACAAGTCGAGCTTTGTAAACAGTAATATTACCGTCTGCGTCGGTCTTCCTCTTGAAGATCCATTTATTTTCGATGGCTTGCCGATCATCGGGCAAGTCAACCAAAGTCCACACTTTGTTCTCATACATGGATCCCATCTCAGATTTCATGGCTTCAAGCCATTTTGCGGAATCTGGGCTCATCATCGCTTCCTCATAGTTCGTAGGTTCATCATGGTCTAGTAACATGATTTCCAGAACTGGGTTGCCGTACCACTCTGGTGCGGAACGTACTCTGGTTGATCTACGACGTTCAGCAGAAACTTGATCCGAAGTTTCATGATCATTATCATTAACTTCCTCACTAATTGGTGTAGGAATCACTGGAACAATTTCCTGTGATGTACTACTTTCCAATCCGGGAGAAGGTATAATTACCTCATCAAGTTCTACTTTCCTCCCACTCACTTCTTTCGAGAGAAACTCCTTCTCTAGAAAGGATCCATTCTTAGCAACAAAGACCTTGCCTTAGGATCTGTGATAGAAGGTGTACCCAACAGTTTCTTTTTGGGTATCCTATGAAGATTTTACTTCTCCGATTTGGGTTCGAGCTTATCATGTTGAAACTTTTTCACATAAGCATCGCAGTGCCAAACTTAAAGAAATGACAGCTTAGGTTTCTCGTCAAACCACAGTTCATACGGTGTCATCTCCACGGATTTAGATGGTGCCCTATTTAACGTGAATGTAGCTGTCTCTAATGCATAACCCCAAAAGCGATAGTCATAGATCGGTAAGAGACATCATCGATCGCACCATATCTAGTAAAGTACGGTTATGATGTTCGGACACACCATTACACTATGGTGTTCCAGATGGCGTGAGTAGTGAAACTATTTCACATTGTTTTTACTGAAGGCCAAACTCGCTAACTCAAATATTTTACCTCTACGATCATATCGTAGAAACTCTTATTTTCTTATTACGATGATTCTCCACTTCACTCTGAAATTCTTTTGAACTTTTCAAATGTTTCAGACTTGTGCTTCATTAAGTAGATATATCCATATCTGCTCAAATCATCAGTGAAGGTCAGAAAATAACGATACCCGCCGCGAGCTTCAACACTCATTGGTCCACATACATCTGTATGTATGATCTCCAACAAATCTGTTGCTCGCTCCACAGTTCCGGAGAACGGAGTTTTAGTCATCTTGCCCATGAGGCATGGTTCGCAAGCACCAAGTGATTCCAAAAGTCCATCACTATGGAGTTTCTTCATGCGTTTTACACCATTATGACCTAAACGGTAGTGCCACAAATAAGTTGCACTATCATTGTTAACCTTGCATCTTTTGGCTTCAATATTATGAATATGTGTATCACCACGATCGAGATCCAACAAACTATTTTCATTGGGTGTATGACCATCGAAGGTTTTATTCATGTAAACAGAATAACAATTATTCTATGACTTTAAATGAATAACCGTATTGCAACAAACATGATCAAATCATATTCATGCTCAACACAAACACCAAATAACACTTATTTAGGTTCAACACTAATCCCGAAAGTATAGGGAGTGTGCGATGATGATCATATCAGTCTTGGAACTACTTCCAATACACATCGTCACTTCATCCTTTAACTAGTTTCTGTTCATTATGCAACTCCCATTTCGAGTTACTACTCTTTAGCAACTGAACCAGTATCAAATACCAAGGGGTTGCTATGAACACTAGTAAAATACACATCAATAATATGTATATCAAATATACCTTTGTTCACTTTGCCATCCTTCTTATCCGCCAAGTATCTAGGGCAGTTCCACTTCCGGTGACCATTTCCTTTGCAGTAGAAGTACTTAGTTTCAGGCTTGAGTTTAGCTTTGGGTTTCTTCATGGGAGTGACAACTTGCTTGTCATTCTTCTTGAAGTTCCCCTTCTATCCCTTTGCCCTTTACTTGAAACAAGTGGTCTTATTAACCATCAACACTTGATGTTCTTTCTTGATTTCTACCTTCGCCGATTTCAGCATTGCGAAGAGATCGGGAATTACCTTCGTCATCCCTTGCATATTATAGTTCATCATGAAGTTCTACTAACTTGGTGATAGTGACTAGAGAACTTTGTTAATTACTATCTTATCTGGAAGATTAACTCCCACTTGATTCAAGCAATTGTACTACCCAGACAATCTGAGCACATGCTCACTGGTTGAGCTATTCTCCTCCATCTTGTAGGCAAAGTACTGTCAGAGGTCTTATACCTCTCGACACGGGCATGAGTATGAAATACTAATTTCAACTCTTGGAACATCTCATATGCTCCGTGGCGTTTTCAAAACGTTTTTGAAGTCCCGGTTATAAGCCGTAAAGCATGGTGCACTAAACTATCAAGTAGTCATCATATCGAGCTTTTGTCAAAACGTTCATAACGTCTACATCTGCTCCTGCAATAGGTCTGTCACCTAGCGGTGCATCAAGGACATAATTCTTCTGTGCAGCAATGAGGATAATCCTCAGATCACGGAACAATTCCGCATCATTGCTACTAACATCTTTCAAATTGGTTTTCTCTAGGAACATATGAAAAATAAACGGGGAGCAACATCGCGAGCTATTGATCTACAACATAGATATGCTAATACTACCAGGACTAACTTCATGATAAATTAAAGTTCAATTTAATCTTATTAATTAAAGAACTCCCACTTAGATAGACATCCCTCCGGTCATCTAAATGATCATGTGATCCAAATCAACTAAACCATGTCCGATCATCACGTGAGATGGAGTAGTTTCAATGGTGAACATCTTATGTTGATCATATCTACTATATGATTCACGCTCGACCTTTCGGTCTCCAGTGTTCCGAGGCCATATCTGCATATGCTAGGCTCGTCAAGTTTAACCCGAATATTCTGCGTGTGCAAAACTGGCTTACACCCGTTGTATTTGAACGTAGAGCTTATCACACCCGATCATCACGTGGTGTCTCGGCACGACGAACTTTCGCAACGGTGCATACTCAGGGAGAACACTTATACCTTGAAATTTAGTAAGGGATCATCTTATAATGCTACCGTCGATCTAAGCAAAATAAGAAGCATAATAAGATAAACATCACATGCAATCAAAATATGTGACATGATATGGCCATCATCATCTTGTGCTTTTGATCTCCATCTCCAAAGCACCGTCATGATCACCTTCGTCACTGGCGCGACACCTTGATCTCCATCGTAGCATCGTTGTCGTCTCGCCAACTATTGCTTCCTCAACTACCGCTACCACTTAGTGATAAAGTAAAGCAATTACATGGCGATTGCATTTCATACAATAAAGCGACAACCATATGGCTCCTGCCAGTTGCCGATAACTTTACAAAACATGATCATCTCATACAAAACCGTATAACTCATCATGTCTTGACCATATCACATCACATCATGCCCTGCAAAAACAAGTTAGACGTCCTCTACTTTGTTGTTGCAAGTTTTACGTGGCTGCTACGGGCTTAGCAAGAACCGTTCTTACCTACGCATACAAAACCACAACGATGTTTCGTCAAGTATGTGCTGTTTTAACCTTCACAAGGACCGGGCGTAGCCACACTTGATTCAGCTAAAGTGAGAGAGACAGACACCCGCCAGTCACCTTTAAGCAACGAGTGCTCGTAACGGTGAAACCAGTCTCGCGTAAGCGTACGCGTAATGTCGGTCCGGGCCGCTTCATCTCACAATACCGCCGAAGCAAAGTATGACATGCTGGTAAGCAGTATGACTAGTATCGCCCACAACTCATTGTGTTCTACTCATGCATATCATCTACGCATAGACCTGGCTCATGATGCCACTGTTGGGGAACGTAGTATTTTTAAAATTTTCCTACGATCACGCAAGATCTATCTACCAGATGCATAGTAACGAGAGGGAAGAGTGTGTCTACGTACCCTCGTAGACCGGGAGCGGAAGCGTCAAGTGACGCGGTTGATGTTGTCGAACTTCTTCGCGATCCAACCGATCAAGCACCGAACGTACGACACCTCCGCGTTCAGCACACGTTCAGCTTGATGACGTCCCACGAGCTCTTGATCCAGTTGAGCTTCACGGGAGAGTTTCGTCAGCACGACGGCGTGGTGACGGATATGATGTGTTCACCGGCGCAGGGCTTCGCCTAAGCTCCGCGACGGTATGACCGAGGTGTGATTCTGTGGAGGGGGGCACCGCACACGGCTAAAACAATTCAACTTGTGTGTCTTTGGGTGCCCCCTGCCCCCGTATATAAAGGAGCAAGGGAGGGAGGCCGGCCAACTTCTCCTGGTGTGGCTAGGGAAGGATTCCTACTAGGAATAGGATTGCAATCCTATTCCTAGTAGGATTCACCAAAAGAAAGAAGAGGGAAAGGAATAGGAGAGGTGGCACCCCCCCCAATCCTAGTCCAACTAGGAACCCTAGGTGGGGGCGCCGGCCAGCCCTATGGGCTGCCTCTCTCTTTCCCTTTAGGCCCACTATGGACCATCCCCTCTCGTAGGGGGTTCCGGTAACCCCCTCCGGCATTCCCGATAAATCCGAAACTTTTCCGGAACACTTTCGGTGTCCGAATATAGTCGTCCAATATATCAATCTTTATGTCTCGGACATTCCGAGACTCCTCGTCATGTCCGTGATCTCATCCGGGACTCCGAACTACCTTCGGTACATCAATACTCATAAACTCATAATATCGATCGTCATCAAACGTTAAGCGTGCGGACCCTACGGGTTTGAGAACTATGTAGACATGACCGAGACTCATCTCTGGTCAATAACCAATATCGGAACCTGGATGTTCATATTGGCTCCTACATATTCTACGAAGATCTTTTATCGGTCAGAACCGCATAACAACATACGTTGTTCCTTTTGTCAAATGGTATGTTACTTGCCCGAGATTCGATCGTCGGTATCGATATACCTAGTTCAATCTCGTTACCGGCAAGTCTCTTTACTCGTTCCGCAACACATCATCTTGTGACTAACTCATTAGTCTTTTGCTTGCAAGGCTTATTGTGATGTGTGTTACCGAGAGGGCCCAGAGATACCTCTCCGACACTCGGAGTGACAAATCCTAATCTTGATCTATGCCAACACCACGAATACTTTCAGAGACACCTGTAGAGCATCTTTATGATCACCCAGTTACGTTGTGACGTTTGATAGCACACACGATGTTCCTACGGTATTCGGGAGTTGCATAATCTCATAGTCATAGGAACATGTATAAGTCATGAAGAAAGCAATAGCAGTAAAACTAAACGATCATAGTGCTATGCTAACGGATGGGTCTTGTCCATCACATCATTCTCCTAATGATGTGATCCCGTTGATCAAATGACAACTCATGTCTATGGCTAGGAAACATAACCATCTTTGATCAATGAGCTAGTCTAGTAGAGGCATACTAGGGACATACTGTTTTGTCTATGTATTCACACATGTACTAAGTTTCCGGTTAATACAATTCTAGCATGAATAAAAGACATTTATCATGATATAAGGAAATACAACTAACATCTTTATTATTGCCTCTAGGGCATATTTCCTTCATGAAGAACCCCCTTTCCAATAATATTACCACTACCAACCTGGAACTTCTTAATATGTAAAGTAGTAGCTTCATCCGGGGGGTCAACATGAACGTTGCCCTCGGCATTGCTACCCTTCTCGATAAAATCGTCCCCCATCTCAGACATGAGGGTAAGCAAGCAAGCAACACACAAGCAAACAAAGGGCAAGCGAAAAACACACGGCGAAAGAAGGGCAAATAAAACGGCAAGGGTGAAGTGGAGGAGAGAAAAATGAGAGGCAAATAAATGTAATGCGAAGGATAAGGGTTTGTGATAGGTACTTGGTATATGAACTTTGTGTAAGCGTCCCCGGCAACGGCGCCAGAAATTGTTCTTGCTACCTCTTGAGCTTGCGTTGTATTCCCCCGAAGAGGAAAGGGAGATGCAGCACAGTAGCGTAAGTATTTCCCTCAGTTTTTGAGAACCAAGGTATCAATCCAGTAGGAGACCACGCGCCAGTCCCTCGCACCTGCACAAACAAATAAGAACTTCGTAGCCAATGCGATAAGGGGTTGTCAATCCCTTTACGGTCACTTACGAGAGTGAGATCTGATAGAGATGATAGTTATATTTTTGGTTTAATAAAACAACAAATAAAAGCAAGAAAAGTAAAGTAGATGTAGTTTGATATGTTGAGAATAGACCCGGGGGCCATAGTTTTCTCTAGTGGCTTCTCTCATGATAGCGATATTCTATGGCGGGTAAACAAATTACTGTCGAGCAATTGATAGAAAAGCGAATAATTATGAGACTATCTAGGCATGATCATTGTATATAGGCATCACGTCCGAGACAAGTAGACCGAAACGATTCTGCATCTACTACTATTACTCCACACATCGACCGCTATCGAGCATGCATCTAGTGTATTGAGTTCATACGAACAGAGTAACACCTTAAGCAAGATGACATGATGTAGAGGGGTAAACTCAAGCAATATGATGAAAACCCCATCTTTTTATCCTCGATGGCAATAATACAATATGTGCCTTGCTGCCCCTACTGTCACTGGGAAAGGACACCGCAGGATTGAACCCAAAGCCAAGCACTTCTCCCATTGCAAGAACTATAGATCTAGTAGGCCAAACCAATCCAATAATTCGAAGAGACTTGCAAGGATATTATGAGCACACATAAAAAGTTCAGAGAAGAACCAAATATCTTTCATAGATAACCTTGATCATAAACTCACAATTCATCGGATCTCGACAAACACACCGCAAAAAGAGATTACATCGAATAGATCTCCTCGAAGACCAAGGAGAACTTTGTATTGAGATCCAAAGAGAGAGAAGAAGCCATCTAGATACTAGCTATGGACCCGAAGGTCTGTGGTAAACTACTCAGAGTTCATGGTGAGGGCGATGATGATGATAATGAAGGCCTCCGTGATGGATCCCCCTCCCGCAACAGGCTCCAAGATGGGATCTCCGCGGGAACAGAAGCTACGGCGGTGGAATTAGGGTTTTCTCTCTGCGTATGGAGTTTCTGGGGTACGTAGGTATATATAGGAAGAAGGAGGGCACCAGGGGCCGTGTGGGCCAGCCTCGAGGCAAGGGGGCGCGCCCTGAGAAGGGGGGCGCGCCCCCACCCTCGAGGGCAGCCCAGCTGTCCCCTAACTTGGTCCTGACGCTTTCTGTGCGTGATTTTCTCCAAAAATATCTCTCGCGAAGGTTTCATTCCGTTTGGACTCCGTTTGATATTCCTTTTCTGCAAAACCCTGAAATAGGCAAAAAAACAGCAATCTGGACTGGGCCTTTGGGTTAGTAGGTTAGTCCCAAAAATGATATAAAAGTGAATGATAAAGCCCATTAAGCATCCAAGACTTCATAAATAATAGCATGGAACAATAAAAAATTATAGATACGTTGGAGACGTATCAATCCCCTACACTTGTGGGTTATCAAGACTATTTTCTGGCGCCCTTGCCCGGGAGCATAGCTCTATTCTTTAAGTCACTTGGGATTTATATCTGCTGATCACTATGAAGAATCTGAAGGGCTCAAAAACCAAGATCTTACCCTCAACTACGAGGGGAGGTAAGGAACTGTCATCTAGCTCTGCACTTATTCTCCTTCCGTTATGAGTAAACTTGCGACACCTACTCCTGCTATTGAATCTGATATGTCGTATGTACTTGATGATGATACTTCTGCTATGTATGATGAAACTACCTCTATGCCTGATACTGTGCCACTAGGTGAATTTCTAGATGAACGAATTGCTAAGGTTAGGGAGAGTGCAAATGTTGAAACTGATGATATTTATGAAAGTGATGATGAAACTACTCCCAATAGATATGAATTGCCTATTGTTCCCGAGGGTTATGTTATGGATGAAGAAACTGCTAGAGATTTTTTTGCTTGCAATGATAGATATGATCTTAAGAAATTATTAGCTAAGCTGAAAGAAAAGTCCTTGAATGCTAGAATGAAACATGACCCTGCTTTTGCTACTTCACCTATCTATGTTACTGATAAGGATTATGAATTCTCTGTTGATCATGAGTTAATTACTTTGGTTGAGTCTGATCCTTTCCATGGCTATGAGTCTGAAACTGTTGTGGATCATCTTACTAAGTTTAATGATATAGCCACCCTGTTTACCAACGATGAAAATATTCGTTACTACTATATCCTTAAGCTATTTCCGTTCTCGTTAAAGGGTGATGCTAAGACTTGGTTTAATTCTCTTGATCCTGGTTGTGTGCGTAGTCCCCAGGATATGATGTATTACTTCTCTGCTAAATATTTTCCCGATCATAAGAAACATGCTTCCTTACGGGAAATATATAACTTTGTGCAAATTGAAGAAGAGTGTCTCCCACAAGCTTGGCGGAGGCTTCTCCAGTTACTTAATGCTTTGCCTGATCATCCTCTTGAGATGCATGATATACTTGATGTCTTTTATAATGGACTAACCGATGCTTCCAGAGACCACCTGGATAGTTGTGTTGGTTGTGTTTTCAGGGAAAGAACAGTTGAACAAGCTGAACTACTATTGAATAATATGTTGGCCAATGAAAATAATTGGACACTTCCTGAACCAGCCCCTAAGCCAACTCCGAAGAAAAGAGGTGTTCTATTTCTCAGTCCTGAAGATATGCAAGAGGCAAAGAAATCTATGAAAGAAAAAGGTATTAAAGCTGAAGATGTTAAGAATTTACCGCCTATTGAAGAAATACATGGTCTTGATAACCCAACACAGGTAATAAAGGTAAATTCTCTCTATAGATTTGATGAAGGTGATATTCCTCGTTATAAGTCTGGTAGCCAATGCTTAGATGAGTTTGACAATTTTATTGTGAAACAAGAAAACTTCAATGCTTATGTTGGTATACAATTACAACACCATGATTATATGATTGAACGCTCGAGTGATTATCTGTCTAGAGTTAAAGGTGAACTGAAACTCATTAGTAAACATGCTTCTATGGTCACCACTCAAGTAGAACAAGTACTTAAGGCTCAGAATGATTTGCTCAATGAATTAAATAGTAAGAATAATGACTATGCTGTTAGAGTTGCTACCAGAGGTGGTAAAATGACTCAGGAACCTCTGTATCTGGAAGGCCACCCTAAGAGGATTGAGCAAGATTCTCAGAGAGCTAATTTAGATGCACGTAGTTCTTCCAAGAAGAAGAAAAAGAAAAATGATAGGACTTTGCATGCTTCTAGCAAACCTGTAGCTGCCACACCTGAGAATCCCAATGATATATCTGTTTCTGATGCTGAGACACAATCTGGTAATGAACATAAACCTAGTGATAATATTAATAATGACGTTCATGACGATGCTCAACCTAGCAATGATAATGATGTAGAGATTGAACCTGCTATTGATCTTGATACCCACAATCAAAGAATCAACATTATGATAAGAAAGACTTTGTTGCTAGGAAGCACGGTAGGGAAAGAGAACAATGGGTTCAGAAACCCATGCCTTTTCCTCCGAAACCATCCAAGAAAAAGGATGATGAGGATTTTGAGCACTTCGCTGAAATGATCAGACCTATCTTTTTGCGTATGCGTTTGACTGATGTTCTTAAAATAAATCCTTATGCCAAGTATATGAAAGACATTATTACCAACAAAAGAAAGATACCTGAAGTAGAAATTTCCACCATGCTTTCTAATTACACTTTTGAGGGTGGAATGCCTAAGAAATTAGGAGATCCAGGAGTCCTACTATACCTTGCTCCATTAAGAGAAACTATGTTAAAACTGCTTTGTGTGATCTTGGAGCCTGCGTTAGTGTTATGCCTCTCTCTTTATATCGTAGACTTGACATGAGTAAGTTTACACCTACTGAAATATCTTTGCAAATGGCTGATAAATCAATTGCTATACCTGACGGTATTTGTGAGGATGTGCCTGATGTAGTTGCAAATGTTACTATTCTAACGGACTTTGTTATACTTGATATTCCCGAGGACGATAGTATGTCTATTATTCTTGGAAGACCCCTTTCGAATACTGCAGGGGCTGTTATTGATTGCAACAAAGGCAATGTCACTTTTCATGTCAATGGTAATGAGCATACGGTACACTTTCCAAGGAAACAACCTCAGGTCTACAGTATCAATTATATTGGAAAAACTTCAACTATTACTATTGGAGGTTTCGAGTTTCCTATTCCTACTGTCAACAAGACATATGACATACTTATAGTTGGGGACATACATATCCCCATTGAGGTAACCTAGTGTTATTCGAAAATTCTCCGGTTTCATGTTACTCGGAAAGAGTTTATTAACAAGACTTGATCAACCTTGTTAATGGATTCCTTTTGATGAACATGGGATAGGTGAATCTAGATAGCACGAACCTTCTGTACTGTCAGGACCCCAATCCTAAGTCACACAGGTCTAGCCTGTAACACATCATATCACTTTGCGGCCTCACGCACGGTATCCCCACGGGTGCCACCTTACCTGGCCCGGGACCGTTTGCGCCTTTTGGCACACGTATATGATAGTGTCGCTAGCATCCATATGACAGAGAACCCAGGCCGACATGACTAGTTATAAACCAAAAGTGGCACTAAATTACAGAGACATGCATACATGACCCAACAACGAACGTGTCGGTCATCAATGTATGAACCCAAGTCGTAGCAAGCTACAAGGACTTAAAGGAACAACGCGTGACATTTCCCCTAAGGGACATACACAGGAACGAAGAAGGACACATGCCGGCCAGCCTAAGTGTTCCGGAGCAGTAGCAAGCTACCAAGGCTCAGTGGAAGCACTAGGAGACATTTCCCTGTAAGATAGGCTACCAAGGGTAAACAACTAGGTGTCGGATCCCACACATATCAATATAAATTACACGTACGCATAACATGCAAGTATGTGCTGTACAACATGGCATCACAACATAACTCAACAACTCATATAGATAAGGCCCAGAAGAGCCATCATAACATTTATTACAAACAGAGGTCACATGACCCAGCATACAGAGCATACAGGCAACGGAAGCATAACATGTCTGAGTACAGACAACTACAAATGAAAAAGGATGAGAAGCCCGACTATCTACAAGACCCTCCCAAGGGTACAAGATCGTAGCTGAGGTAACAAGCTAAACGTCGAAGTCCACGCGGAACCACTAGTGAGACAGAAGTCTCCCTGCAAAACATAAATTAAGGAAACGTGAGTACAAAGGTACTCAACAAGACTTACATCAAAACTAGCTAAATATGCATCAGTATCAACAAAGGGATGGTGGAGTTTGACTGCGGCAAGCCAGCTTTGACTCGGTGGCTATCCTAAACTACGACTACAAGTAACTCTTTTGAGGTGGCGCACACGAGTCCACATATTCACCAATCAATACACCACTATGGATCCGCTCCCGTCTCCCTACGAGAAGGCCATCCATAGCACTCACGCTTATCTTGTGTGTTTTAGAGTATCCACTTCCACTTGTCTATGAACTGTACATGTAACCCAGAAGTCCATTATTGCGGACACGGCTATTCAAATAGATCATATATAACCCTGCAGGGGTGTACTTCTTCACACACACTCTCACCACTTACCGCCGTTTACACGACATGTACTCGGCAACCTTCAAGCGGAAGCCCAACGAGGGTGTCGGCCACGACCCGACTAACCACACAAGTCCCTAGTCCACGTTTATCACCTATTTGGGTTCCATCCGTGGGGAGATCCGGCCGGGGTGTCGCTCACGGCCCCAAACGATGTGTACATGGTTCCCGCATCACCAAACGGGCGACCGGTACAACGTGCCACGTACCTGCTGCGTCACAGCCCACCCCGAGGGTCAGCGCTGCGCACGACCTCCAGTAACTACAAACACCAGAAACTAGTTGCAACTCCTGGACAGAGGACAAGGGCAGTTAATAAGTCGAGAGGGTCCATTGGTTTCGGGCCCAATGCATGGTAGTAACTGGTCATGGATCAACCAACACAGAACTCAGTTCCTGAGGACGGCTGCAATGAGACAACCCACCATGTACTCCTACATGGCCTCTCATCACTACCTTTACCAAATCGTGTTCACACACTTAGCTCTCAACAGTAGGACATGTTCACCACATTCCAGTTCATCCCCGATGAATCAGACCTGACACAACTCTAAGCAATAGCAGGCATAACCAGAAAGCATGAATGAGTAGGCACAACATGGCTCAATCAACTCCTACTCGTGCTAGTGGGTTTCAACTATTTACTGTGGCAATGATAGGTCATGCAGAGGAAAGGGGTTCAACTACCGCAGCAGGTAACAGTTGCAGCGTTGTTGTCCTAATGCAGTAAAAGAGAGCAAGAGCGAGAGAGTGGGATTGTATCGGAATGCTCAATGGGGTTTTGCTTGCCTGGCACTTCTGAAGATATCACTGTGTCTTCATCAGTGTCATCGATCACATCGTCGGAACAACGTCTACTGAGAGGGATCAAACACCGGCAATAGAGAAAGAACACAATCAATGCAATGCGACAATATGATGCATGGTTATGACATGGCAATATGCTGTTGATTGGGCTAATGCAACTAGCAACCATATTAAATGAAGTTGGTTTGAACCAAAGGTTCAAATTCAAACTCCATATGTGATTATTTAATTGTCATATAATTGATTTGACCTGACCAGCAGATTTAACTTGTTCAAACATGCATGAAAATGCCATAAACAGATTCCTTGATTTTTTCTGATCATTTTTCATATATAAATTATTTTCATTGGAGTTATAGATTATTTTCTGTGATTTTTAGAAGTTTTGGCTATTTTCTGAAATAAATAAATCATTTAAGATTTATTTTAAATTCCAGAAAACATTACTGCGTCAGCATGACGTCTGTGTGATGTCAGCAAGTCAACAGGGTGGCCAGGGTCAAACCTGACTAGTGGGGTCCACACGTTAGTGGCTCTGCTAATTAACACGGTTAATTAGCACTAACTAAATCCTAAACTATAATTAGACATGGCAGGGCCCACATGTCAGTGACTAACTAACTAACCAATTAATTAGTACTAACCTAGGTTAATTAACAGGGCGGGCCCCACTTATCAGCGAGTCAGCGGTTAACTAAGGGCGTGGGGCCCATACGTCAGTGACCCGGGGTGGTCAACCCATCGGTCAAACAAGTCAAAAATGCCAGCGGCTCGTCGCCGGCGGCGACAGACGTGGCGGAGGGCTCGGGTTTCGTTCCACGGTGACCAAATGAAAAGCCGAGGCCATCTACGGAACGAGGAGACTCGTCCGCGTCGAATGGTGCAAGCAGGAGGAGCTGGGGTGGAGCGGGCTCGCCGGAGTTGAGCTCGTGGCGGCGGCCGGCGTTCGGACGTTGATGGAAACAAGGCCACGGTGCACTAGGGGAGGAGCTGGTGGGTGCTGCGTGCTCCTGGGAGTTCAGCCAACATGGTGACGCGCTCAGCTGTGAGTTGGGGTTGCCCTGGCCGCGGCGGTGAAGAACCACGGTGGCGGTGAGCTCTCGGGTCCGGTGGTTAGTGTGGCTACGGCATGCAAATGAGGAAGAGAGGAGAGGGGAAACGACGAGATGCTCACAGCGGAGTTGAGGCGGAGCTCAGCAAGCTCAGTGAGGCATCAGGGACGGCGTATGGTCGCCGGCGATCTCGGCGGCCGGAGGAGGAAGAAGAGGTCGGGGACGATGCTGTAGGGCTCCCGCGGTCGCATGGGTTGACGGAGGGGATGAGGAAGGCACGACGGAGCTCGGGGGCGCGTCGGAGAGGCAAGGGAGTGGCGGTGGACGCAGCTACGGTGGCGGCGTGCTCACGGGCGCGTCGGCCAGTGTTCTGGAGAGACGAGGGAGGGAGCAAGGGGGCGAGTGAGAGGTCAGCTCGATCCGGACGACAGTGGGGTGGTCATCCGTGGCGTCGACGTGGCTCACGGCAAGCAGGAGGTGGAGGCTGGCGCGCGTGCCGTCGCCACGCACCTGCCTGTCCTCCTGGCAGGAGGTTGAAGACGCCCTTGTCCCTGGTGGGCTGGGCCTTCTAGCTGGGCCGGTGGCTGTGGCAGGTAAGTGCTCCCTCTTTTTTTCTTTCTGTTTTCTGTTTTCTTTTCTTTGTTTATTTCTTTTGCCACTGTTTTGAATTTGAACAAATTCAAATAAGTGCCAAAACATCCTCTGAGTATTTTTATGTTTCCCATGGACTTTTCCAAGAGCACATAAATTAATTCAAAGTTATTTGGAAATATATTCTATATATTATGAATATAACTCCAAATTCAAATACAACAATGATTTAAATTCAGTGCCCAAAATATTCCTAAAAATGTTCATTATTTTTGGTTTGGTGCAAAAGCCTTGCCAAAAATATCAAACAATTAATAAGAACACTTTGGAAACATTGACTGCAATTTTTTTAACTGGACCTATTTGAATTTTGAAGTGCTAGGGTTTGATCATCCCCATTTCCAAGTTTCTGAGAAAAATAAAGATGATGCACATGAACATGCAGAGTCAAGCAAAGGCTAAGCTATAGGGCTGTGACATGTGCCCTTCTTTTACTTTCCATTAATTAGGTTAAATAAAAGAAAAATAATATTTTCTGTCTGTTTCCAGACTTATCTGTGCAATAAAAAATACCCCCAAAAAAGAGTTCTCCAAATGCTATGAAAATGAAATATGATTTTTTCTAGAATATTTGAGTAAATATGGCACATAACACACAGCGAGGGGAGCCAGCACGTGGCCACGAGGGTCCAGGGCACGCCCCCTGCCTTGTGGGCCCCACGTGGTCCCCCTCCACTTGTTCCTACACCCATGCTGTTCTTCTTCCTCCCAAAAAATCCCCAACCAGCTCAAACCCGAGTTCTAGCTCATCTTGCTGCCATTTTCGATTTCCTTGCTCAAAGCACCATTCACCAAACTGTTTGGGGAGATTGTTCCTTGGTATGTGACTCCTCCATTGGTCCAATTAGTTTTTGTTCTAGTGCTTTATTTGTTGCAAATTTATGCTGCTGCGGTGACCTTGTTCTTGAGCTTGCATGTCAAATTTTCTTGGTCCCAAGTAGTTCTCATGCATGATATAGTCTCTAGGCACTAGTAGGAGTTGTTGCTATCAATCTTGTTGAGTTTGGTTAACTTTTATTTTGAAGTTACTAAAAATTTCGGAAAATTTCAGAAAATGTCTAGGAGAAACTTCCAAGGTGGCCCTTCAAGGAAGCAAGAACCAAGGCTCGCGTTCCGTGAGCCGGACGATGAACCACCGAGGGATGCTGATGTGCGGCCTTGTGAATGGCCGTCAGATGAATTCATGGGTCAAGCTGGAATCAAGGATGAATTTTATGCATATGTGCGCAATGCTGACCTCGAGGACTTCATACAAGATAAGTGTCCTCAATACCGTGGCTTAACTGATAGCTTTGAGAGAAGGTTTAAATTTTCATCTTCACGTAATTCTCACACTATCCTGTTTGACCTTTATGATAAATCTTATACCATGGATTTAGAGGATTTTAATGTTGCCTGCAAGCTCCCACAGTGGGGCATTATGAGTGATCCTCGCAAATCTGAATTTAGAGAATTCCTAGCTAGTATTACAGTGGGGGAATCCAGGGACGTCACACAAGCTACCACGGGGAGCATACATTTTCCTGCTATTCATTACTTTGCTCTCTTTATCTGTAGATGGATATAAAGACGAGGCTTGTCACATGTGTGTCCCTGATCTTAGTGTTCTAAGGAGTGCTATACTAGGTGATAGGCAATATAACTTGGGAGCAATCGTTGCACGTAGGTTACACCATAATGGCTTGCATGGAGATTTATTTGGTGGGATCTATGCTACCCGCATAGCTCGCTTTCTTGGTATACCCGTGCACATGAATGATGAACCCTTACCTCCTGCTTATTTAGACTGCCATGCTATGAGTAGTCACCGGTTTATAGAGTGGGATAATCAAACCCTCAAATATCGACTAATCTTTAACACGCATCATGCCATCCCTATTGTTCTTCCTGCCCCTACTTTGTTTAACTTTCACATGGAAAAAGGAAGATACACTATAACTATGGAGGAGGCAAATGCTTATTGTAACATGACGGAGGCAGCCCACCTTTGAGCTGCAGCTCAGCATGCAGCATCTGCTGCGTCTCGGTACGACCCCAACTACAACTTTGGATATCCGTCAGGCCAATACTGGCCATAGACCAACTTAGGCCAAAAGCCTAAGCTTGGGGGAGTACGTGTTTCTCACTGACTTACATTCATGTTCACACACTTATTATAGTTGTCGGTGCTCACACTCTTTCACTGTACCATCCATGTTTAGTTTCATTTCTTTTTCTTAGTCTTTTTCTTGCGTGCTAGAAAAACCCAGAAAAACAAAAAATATATTAGTTGTAGCCTCTAGTCAGTTTACTTTCTTTGCTTGTAGTAGCAGTAATTAAAATGAAACCCCAAAAAGATTTCCCGTTCTTCTTTTGCTTGTTGGGAGCTTTCCCATGTAAATAGTTTCTTTTCTTTTCTTTAGGGGTTAAGAGTAGAAGACCATGATTAAAATGCTCAGTGGCTCTCATATGCTTTGTTGTTGATTTAACCTTGAGCCATATTACCTTGTCTTCTCTCTTGTATTAAATGCCTGCAGATTCCAGCTTAGTCCAATGCACGTGCACTATTATTTTTATACACACCATTCGGTCGTGCGAGTGAAAGTCAATAAGGATGATATATGATGAACTAATTGAGATGAGAAAAGTTGGTATGAACTCGACCTCTCTTGTTTTTGTAAATATGATGGCTTATCGTTCCTGATTCAGCTTGTTATGAATGAAACATGTTTGCAATGACAATTAGAGATCATAGTTGCTTATGCCATGCTTAATTAGCTGAGAGTATATAATGGTCTATCTTGCATGCCAACATGATATTAAAATAGTTGTGATGTGGTATGATGGGTGTTATCCTCCTTTGAACGATTTAAGTGATCTGGCTTGGCACATGTTCACGCATGTAGTTGAAACAAATCAACATAGCCTTCACGATATTTATGTTCATGGTGATTTATATCCTACTCATGCTTACATTTATTGTTGATTAATTTTAATGCATGTTCATGACCGTTGTTGCTCTCTAGATGGTCGCTCCCCAGTCTCTTTCTAGCCTTCACCTGTACTAAGCGGGAATACTGCTTGTGCATCCACTTCCATAAACCCCAAAGTTATTCCATATGAATCCACCATACCTTCCTATATGCGGTATCTACCTGCCGTTCCAAGTAAATTTGTATGTGCCAAACTCTAAACCTTCAAATGAAATCCTATTTTGTATGCTCGAACAGCTCATGTATCAACTAGGGTTGTCTATATCTTCCATGCTAGGTGGGTTATTCTCACGATGAGTGGACTCCGCTCATCATTCACGAGAAAATGGCTGGTAACCGGGATGCCCAGTCCCATGCTCAAAATCATAATAATTATACAAAACTCCCCCAGGGTTGTTGCTGGTTTGGACGGTACCCGTTGTTTCGGGCTAGCCGTGGAGTGTGCTTGTTGGTGGTTGGGGGAGTATAAACTTTACCATTCTGTTTCCTCGCTAGTAGATTATGCCATTGATGTAAGTAGTCTGAGATCTGAAAGTTATTGTGAATGTGGATAGTTCATGATCTTGTTGAAAACCTGAAGGCTAGCGTAAATATTTACAACAACAAGAGCAAACAGAGTTTGTCAAAGTTTTTCTTTATCACTTTCAGTTTATCAACTGAATTGCTTGAGGACAAGCAAAGGTTTAAGCTTGGGGGAGTTGATACGTCTCCAACGTATCTACTTTTCCAAACCCTTTTGCCCTTGTTTTGGACTCTAACTTGCATGATTTGAATGGAACTAACCCGGACTGACACTGTTTTTAGCAGAACTGCCATGATGTTGTTTTTGTGCAGAATAAAAAGTTCTCGGAATCGCCTGAAAAATCAACCGAAAATTATTTCGGAAAATATAAAAAATACCTGCAAGAAGATCCACACCAGGGGCCTTGGGCCAGTCCACGAGGGTGGGGGGCGCGCCCCCCTGCCCAGGGCGCGCCCCCTGCCTCGTGGGCCCCTTGGTGCTCCACCGACATACCCCCAGATCCTATAACTTCCGTTTCGGGAAGAAAAAAATCATAGAGAAGGAATTACCGCGTTTCACGAGACGAAGCCGCTGCCAAGCCCTAATCTCTCTCGGGAGGGCTGATCTGGAGTCCGCTCGGGGCTCCGGAGAGTGGAGATCGTCGCCATCGTCATCATCAACATTCCTCCATCACCAATTCCATGATGCTCACCGCCGTGCGTGAGTAATTCCATCGTAGGCTTGCTGGACGGTGATGGGTTGGATGGGATCTATCATCTAATAGTGTTAGTTTTGTTAGGGTTTGATCCCTAGTATCCACTATGTTCTGAGCTTGATGTTGCTATGACTTTGCTATGCTTAATGCTTGTCACTAGGGCCCGAGTGCCATGATTTCATATCTGAACCTATTATGTTTTCATGAATATATGTGTGTTCTTGATCCTATCTTGCAAGTCTATAGTCACCTACTATGTGTTATGATCCGGCAACCCCGAAGTGATAATAATCGGGACCACTCTCGGTGATGACCATAGTTTGAGGAGTTCATGTATTCACTATGTGTTAATGCTTTGGTCCGGTACTCTATTAAAAGGAGGCCTTAATATCCCTTAGTTTCCAATAGGATCCCGCTACCACGGGAGGGTAGGACAAAAGATGTCATGCAAGTTCTTTTCCATAAGCACATATGAATATATTCGGAATACATGCCTACATTGCATTGATGAACTGGAGCTTGTTCTGTGTCACCCTAGGTTATAACTTCCACAAGATGAATTGCATCTGACACAATTTCCCATCACCGATCCAATGCCTACGAGCTTTACCTATATTGCTTGTCACTTATTTACTTTACCGTTGCTACTATCACAAAAACTACAAAAACACTATCATTACTTTTATTGCTGCTACCGCCACTATCATATTACTTTGCTACTAAAATATCTTGCTGCAGATACTAAGTTTCCAGGTGTGGTTGAATTGACAACTCAGCTGCTAATACCTAAGAGTATTCTTTGGCTCCCTTGTGTCGAATCAACAAATTTGGGTTTAATACTTTACCCTCGAAAACTATTGCGATCCCCTACACTTGTGGGTTATCACCTTCTTAAGGCAAACTTGTTTAACTTATGTCTGTACTCAGATATTGTTGTTTCGGCTGACTCTTGTGTATTCGAGCTTATGTATTCGAGCCCTCAAGGCCCCTAGCTTGTAATATAAAGCTTGTATTATTTTAATTTGTGTCTAGAGTTGTGTTGTGATATCTTCCAGTGAGTCCCTGATCTTGGTCGTACACATTCGCGTGCATGATTAGTGTACAGTCAAATTGGGGGCGTCACAAGTTGGTATCAGAGCTGACTGCCTGTAGGTAGCCCCCTTTCCAACTCCTTGGACGAAGTCGAGTCTAGTCACTACCAAACTTTTACTAACATGGCTGTGTGGCTTACGGGCCCACGTCACCAATTGGGTGGTATTAGGATCTTTTACTCCTTGATCCTTACTCCGGGACTCTGAACTCTCTTCTATTCGGGTTAAACGAATTTATTAACTCTAACATTAGGATCATGTGACCACATTCACCCCAAAGTTGGATAAGCCATAGTTATTCCTTAGGTTAGTATTTTGAATAAGTACCCCACTCTGTCTTGCCGACTACTATGTGGTACCCGTCGAACCTCGTTCATTCTACATGTTAGATAATGAACAATTCTTTGTCTTTGCAAATGCTCAATGCTGAACTACCCCATGTTACATGTTAGCAGGATGGTTAGACCAGGTGGTCGTGGCCGTGGTGCCAATGATCCACCACCACCCGAGTTCTTTGGCGGAATGATGCAACAGTTTGAGCTGAATCACCAGTTCATGGAAGGAGTGATGGCTCAGTTTCCTCGCCCAAATATGAATCAGCAGCCAGCCCCAGTAACTCTGCAAGACTTTGCGCAACTCAACCCTGTTGTCTAGCGCAGCTCAAATCAGCCACTGGATGCTGATGGCTGGCTCCGAGACATCGCTTTCGAGCTAGAGTCTGCTGATGTAGCCCCTGCCAACTATGTCACCTTCACGGCATACTATCTTAGGGGCCCCGCTGCTCAATAGTGGGACAGCCACAGGCATACCCTACCTGCTGGAATGGTCATCACTTGGCCGGATTTCCAAGCCGCCTTCCGTGCTCGCTTCATTCCTCAGGGAATCTTGGACAGGAAGAAGCGAGAGTTCCGCAACCTCATCCAAGGCAACAAGTCTATAGATGCTTATCAGCGGGAATTCTTGGACTTGTCCCTCTACGCTGAAGAAGACATTGCTACTGATGCTCGTAGGCAAGAAAAGTTTCGTGATGGACTTCACCCTGATATCAAGCTAGCACTTCTCGCTCATGATTTTGCCGATTTCGCCACCTTGGTGAACAAGGCTATTCAGGTTGAGACTGGTCTTCGGGAACACCAGGGATCCCTCAGGCACAGTCGTGACGCTGGCCCATCTTTGGGCCCATCCGCACATAAGCGTCGGATTTGGATCCCCCACAGCATGTATTGTCCAACTTCACCTGCACCAAGACAGTCCTATGTTGCACCTCATCTGCCTCCCCCGCCGCCGAGGCAGCCTGTTTAGACTGCACCGCCCCGAGCACCTGCTTCCAATCCCAAGGTTGGTCTATGCTTCAAGTGTGGCCTTCTGGGTCACCGTTCTAGGAACTGTCCTCAGAATCAGAATCAACTTGTTCTTCCTCCTGCTGGTCGTGGTAACAATCAGCCCCGCAATAAAAATGCTAGACCTTATGGTCGTGGTCAGGCTAGCCACGTTGATCTGCATGAAGCTCAAGACCAGCCTGCTACTGTGATGGGTACTCTTCTCGTGAACTCAGTACCGGCTTCTGTGTTATTCGATTCAGGAGCATCACATTCATTCATGTCAGAAAATTTTGCTTACGCACACGACATTCGATGCGAGTCCATGACACTCCGATGGTGGTACGCACCCCTGCAGGCCAATGTCAAACTACCGTGATTGGTCGCGACGTCCCTGTTGAAATTGAAGGGTTGGAATTCCATGTTTCCCCCATTATATTGGAGTCTTCCAATATTGATCTCATTCTACGAATGGAATGCTTGAAAGCACATACTGCCTCTACCGTTTGCGCCACCAAAGTCGATCATCTCCTACATCCATCGAATGAGATAGTAAGCTACCATGCTCATATTGTTCAAAATACCTAGGCACGACTTTATGCCTTGAATGCATTGAACACATCACCTCTTGAAGGCATTGAGAAGATTCCAGTCATTCGCGATTCCAAGATGTCTTTCCAGAAGAACTCCCAGGAATACCTCCTACCCGGGCTGTTGAATTTGCTATCGACTTGAAACCAGGCACCGTTCCTATTGCCAAACGACCCTACAAGATGCCACCTCATGAGCTGAATGAAATATGCCCTAGAGGCAATAATAAAGCTATTATTTATTTCCTTATATCATGATAAATGTTTATTATTCATGCTAGAATTGTATTAACCGGAAACTTAGTACATGTGTGAATACATAGACAAAACATAGTGTCCCTAGTATGCCTCTACTAGACTAGCTCATTGATCAAAGATGGTTATGTTTCCTATCCATAGACATGAGTTGTCATTTGATCAACAGGGATCACATCATTAGGAGAATGATGTGATGGACAATACCCATCCATTAGCTGATCACTATGATCATTTACTTTTACTGCTATTGCTTTCTTCATGACTTATACATGTTCCTATGACTATGAGATTATGCAACTCCCGAATACCAGAGGAACACCTTGTGTGCTATCAAACGTCACAGCGTAACTGAGTGATTATAAAGATTCTCTACAGGTGTCTCCGAAAGTGTTCGTGGTGTTGGCATAGATCAAGAATAGGATTTGTCACTCCGAATGCCGGAGAGGTATCTCTGGCCCCTCTCGGTAATGCACATCATAATAGGCCTTGCAAGCAAATGACTAATGAGTTAGTCACGAGATGATGTATTATGTAATGAGTAAAGAGACTTGACGGTAACGAGATTAAAGTAGGTATTGAGATACCGACGATCGAATCTCGGGCAAGTAACATACCGATGACAAAGGGAACAACGTATGTTGTTATGCGGTTTGACCGATAAAGATCTTCGTAGAATATGTAGGAGCCAATATGAGAATCTAGGTTGCGCTATTGGTTATTGATCGGAGATGAGTCTCGGTCATGTCTACATAGTTCTCGAACCCGTAGGGTCCGCACGCTTAACGTTTGATGACGATCGGTACTATGAGTTTATGAGTTTTGATGTACCGAAGGTAGTTCAGAGTCCCGGATGAGATAATGGACATGACGAGGAGTCTCGGAATGTATGAGACATAAAGATTGATATATTGGACGACTATGTTCGGACACCGGAAGGGTTCCGGGAGGTTTCGGGCATATACGGGAGTACCGGGGGGTTATCGGAACCCCCGGGGAGTTAAATGGGCCTCGTGGGCCCTAGTGGGAGAAGAGTGTCAGGCCCAAGATGCGATTCTATCCTGATCACGTGACACTTACGTGATTGGGGCACAACCGCATTTCGGGCGCTTAGCAAGATGGATATCATTACATCGTACCATTACATACATACATGGGGGATACAACAATACATACAAGTCACATGAATACAACACCACCAATACAAAGTATCCGACTACGGATACAAACAAGAAAAGCACAAAGACATCCATCTGCTATCCCAGGCTGCCGACCCGGAACCAAACCCAAGACTGAAGAAGAAGAAGAAGAAAGAACACCAACACAACGATCAACGCTCTCACGTCAAGACATCGGAAGCCTGCACCTGCAACTGTTGTTGTAGTATCTGTGAGCCACGAGGACTCAGCAATCCCATAACCATGGGTAACAAGACTATCAAAGCTTAATGGGTAGGAAGAGGTAAAGTGGTGAGGTTGCAGCAGTGGCTAAGCATAAATATGGTGGCTAACTTACGAGTACAAGAATAAGATGAGCATCTACGCAAACGGTCGCAACTAGTAGTGATCGCTAAAGATCCTGAACTACCTACGAGTCAAACATAACCCACCGTGTTCTCTTCTCAAAGTGAAAAGAGACAGTCACGGTTACTCACCCAGTTGTGTGTTTTACTTCGGATCCTCTATCAAGTTTTCTACAACCGGACATTAACAAATTCCAATCTACCACATAACCGCGGGCACGGCTTTCGAAAGATCATAACCCTGCAGGGGTGTCCCAGCTTAGCCCATCACAAGCTCTCACGATCAGCTAAAGTAATAATAATCATTACCCCTTATCTTAGGGAAATCTGATCAGGCTCGGCATCCCGGTGCACAAGACATTTCGACAATGGTAAAACAAGTCCAGCAAGACCTCCCGGCGTGCCGACACCCTGATAGTAGCTGCGCGTATCTCGTCTCAGGCCACGTCCGGATGAGCACATCGTACAGCAGCCAAACCCCAAGTTTCCAAGGGGGTGCGCCGCAAACGACTCTATTTGGGACCAACACCATCAGCACTGGCCCCCCTGCTATGTAGAAAGAATCTCGGGTAGCGCTAACTCCCTATGCAATTAATTAATTAATTAAGTTGTTATTATGAGGAAAATAAAACCAATGTTGGGCCTTGCTGGAGGAGTTTTATTCAAAGACGAAGTGTCAAGGGGTCCCCATATACCCAACCTTGTAAGGAACGCAAAATCAAGGAACATAATGCCAGTTTATCGGCGCCTAAGGTGGCATGAGTGGAACAAAACACCGAACAAAAGGCCAAGCCTTCCACCCATGCCCAGTATATAGGTGTGTTAATAATAATAGATATTGTGATATTCCAACAACAAGTTCCCACCTGGAACGATCTTCATCTTCACCTGCAACTAGCAACGCTATAAGAGGGGCTGAGCAAGCGGGTAACATAGCCAAACAATGGTTTGCTAGGAAGGTGTCAAGGTTAGAGGTTTCATGGCAACAAGAAGAGGGGCTGACAATAATGATGGGTAGCGTGACATATAACGATAGCATCGAGACACTAAGCATGGCAACGATAGTAAAGGTATCCAAGGGTATGGTCATCTTGCCTGAGATCCCGCAAAGAAGAAGAACGGATCCATGAAGAAGACGAAGAAGAAGCCTTGAAGGCAAACCACGGGTAGACGAACGAATCCTCACGAACGCAACGGAACAAGCACTAACGAGAAGAAGCAAGCAACACGGTAAACACACAACACAAGAACATGACAATATGCTCAACCAAGTATGATGCAAAACAAATCGACATATGATGCACAACAAGTCTGTATATGATGCAATACATGGCAAGGTAGGAAGCACACAAGAACAACACAAGTCTATATATGATGCAATACATGGCAAGGTATGATGCAAGACAAGTCTATACAGGAAGCAATACATGGCAAGGTAGAAAACACAGAAAAAGAACACAAGCAACATGACAATATGCTCAAGCAAGTATGATGCAAGACAAGTCTATATATGATGCAATACATGGCAAGGTAGGAAGCACAGAAAAACAACACAAGTCAACAAGTTTAAATGAGGCCGGAAACCACATATAATAAAACCGGTAAGTCCTCATATGCATATTTTGAAATTAGTCCAGATCTGAACAAACCTTAAGTTAAAGTGGTTAAACAGCATATTAACATGCACCATGATGATCTACACGAAATTCTAGTCAAGTTTCATATAAAGTTTGTTTAATTCGGAGCTATGGCCTAGAAGATATGAGCAAAACAAGACAAGCAAGGCAACGATGCAAGAAGAACCCAAACATCAGGCAAACATACTCCAAACATGTAAACAATATGATATTATGATTCTACATGCAAAATCACACAAGTTTCATATAAGGCACACCCAAAACGGAGCAACGGGCTAAAAGATACACATGAAGCAAGAAACAAAGCAAAGCTGAAACTAACAGGCACATAGCAACTTTGGAGCAACAAATATATACTATACAACACTCAAACATGGTGAAAAGAAGCATTGTCATGAAGTAGACATATCCCACAGCAAACAACTCCACTGGAGCAACTTGATGTCTACACACGCTTCTACTCTTGTAGACTATGTTGGGCCTCCAAGCGCAGAGGTTTGTAGGACAGCAACAATTTCCCTCAAGTGGATGACCTAAGGTTTATCGAACTCAGGGAAGTGGAGGTTGAAGATGGTCTCTCTCAAGCAACCCTGCAACTAAAATACAAGAAGTCTCTTGTGTCCCCAACACACCTAATACACTTGTCAGATGTATAGGTGCACTAGTTCGGCGAAGAGATGTTAAATGGCAAGTGATATGGATGGCAAAACAAAGTAATATAAATCTGTAATAAAAAGTGCAGCAAGCAAACAAGTGGTAAACATGAGAACAAATGGTATTGCAATGGTGGAAACAAGGCCTAGGGATCATACTTTCACTAGTGGCAACTCCCAACAACATTAACATAATCGAATCACATGATATTTCCCATAAAACATGCAATGGAGACGCACCCGGAGGTCATTCCTTCGTGGTCAAGAGAGGACGAGAATTATGTAGGGCTACAAAAGAACACCTCAAAGTTCGTAGTTCTCAATCTAAGGATTTCCCAATGTCACCGCGGCCATCCAAAGAGAGTCCCACAATCACCACAACATATCTAAAGGATAGTCAAAGACAAGCACCAAAAGACTCTCAATCCTCAATCAACACACAAGAGAGGAAATCACTCATGAAAATATTTTTCTAATCCATGTCCAATAGACCGCTGTCACCTTGGTCTCGGAGATTATACTAGATAAAGACAAGTGAGTACATCAATCCAATACATAGAGGAAGGGGAAATATCATGGGATCACCCTAGATTAACATAGCCTATGATCACAACGAAGATCACATAATGGGAGAGAGAGATAACCACATAGCTACACGTACGAGCCCTCGGCCCCGGAGAAGACTACTCACACATGGGCATGGTGAGGAGGAGGTTGATGATGGTGTTGATGAAGAGGTGCAGCCCTGCGAGGAGGAGATGGCCGGCGGCAGCCACGGAGGCGGCCCTTGGTGGCGCGGCGGCGGCGGCGGCCCTAGGGGGCAGCGGCTCCTTGGCCCCCCTTCTTCCTTGTGGATGGTGCTGCAATGGTGCTGGTCCTCCCCTCCAAGACGGCGGCTCGGGAGGAGGAAAATTCGTGGCCCTTGGTGACCTAGGTTTCCTCTCTTTATATAGACTCTCGGATTCCCGTCATCAGATTTTGGGCCTCAGTAAAACGGGCTTTACTCGGCCGTCGGAACTCCGATTTGGACGAATTTTATATCCAGATGTATCGCCTCGAAATTCCCCACAACTTTCGCAACTAGACTTTTCCCGTTTGACGTCTTCTTCGGGCCGAAACGTGACCATCTTTAAAAAACGTTCTCAGACAGATTTCAGGAAAGTCAGAGTCCTACTCCAATATGACTCCTTTTGCGTTTTTGTCAATTTCCAAGTAATTCCTACACAATAAAGTGTAAAACAAGAACATTGTGCAGTTTTGCAACCATTAGTAGGTTAGTCCAAATATGATCAAAAGTGTATGGAAGTGCATAAATATCATAGCAATATCACACAAAAGAGGCATGGAGCAAGCAGAAATTATAGATACATTTTGGACGTATCAACATCCCCAAGCTTAATTCCTGCTCGTCCTCGAGTAGGTAAATGATAACAAGCATAATTTCTGTGGTGACATGCTATTAACCATATAAGGATTTTTCACAGTCACATGACAAAAGCTTGCTGAGATAATGAATCTGTAGTAATTAAGTTGCCTCATGAGAAAATCACAAAGAACTGAAAGTTTTACAATATGATACTGAAACATCAAATAGATTCGTAGTGAGCATGGTGTGGAAATATGATAAAGTGGTACCTCGCTTGCCCCCTTTAGTGAAGCAAAACATAAATGCAGGGGCACCTCCAAGGTTTAAGTGACGACTAGATACAATGATTTCAGAATAAACGATATCATAATAATGCAAAAGACAATGGTACTTTGGGACAATGCACATTACACTCAGAATGACAATCATGCTCTCAGTAGTTGGTGCTTTAAAGAAGGTGGAGACTCTCGAACCGTGGCTTTTGTTGGCAAGGTTGAAAACCCGTGGTCGGAAACAAAGACAAAGCATGTACCAGAACTCTTGGTTTTAAAAACAGAAGTAAAAATTATTATTTTTGGATATGCATGTTTCGTCAACGAATGCTAGCAGATAACTCAATCACTTCTTGAGCTGGACAAGTTTCGAGGAACGGCTCCCGAATGAGGACGATCACATCCTCTTAATCTCCTTTGTTTATCACTGCCAAAGTTTTCTGATTTCTCATGAACAAAGCGTGAAGGAGGGTTTGTTTGTTGTATTATTTTTTTAATGAGCCGGGCGCACTCTATGCCAGTTCCTTCTCGTATTATGGGTTTGCACATTAGACATGCAATCCCGGGGTGAAACTTGTCCAACTTAAAAAGATCATGAATTAACCACTACTTCCTCATGAACTAAAACAGAGGCACAAAAGAGAAATGTTTTTTTTGAATAATTTCGAGATGGTACATGAAAGTCTTCGTTAGAATGGCAGGTAAATACCATATATAGGAAGGTATGGTGGACTCATATGGCATAACTGGTTTAAAGGATTTTGGATGCACAAGCAGTCAGTCCGCTTAGTACAAGTGGAGGTTAGCAAAAGACTGGGAGCGACCAACTAAAAGAGCAATGACGGTCATAATCATGCAGAGCGACAAAGCAACATTGAATCAGGCATGGAAGTTATATTGCTACTCAGAAATTAAAGATCATCAAGGCTTGACACACTTTCTTTACAGTCTTAAATATGCGTGAGCATACGCCAAGTCAATCAAAATAAATTCTTGAAGGAAGATATCACTAAACCATACCACATCATAGGCAAACAAATCATGTTGGTACTCCAATAACACATTGGAAACCCCCCAGCTATTTGAGACTAACCTTAAGAAAACATGAACTACTAAGCACCATTATGCACATAGCATTTTTATCATATACATATCGACCAGTGCAACAGAAGCCAACTCTCTTAACAAGATAAGCATGATGACTAAAGAGAGTTCCAGCGACCAACTAAACAAAAGCTCTTTAAAAAGATAAGCATGAAAACTAAGAGCTGAACATGATAGTAGCTATTGAAAGACAAAGAACACACACAGCAAGGATAGACATGAAAATTCTATGTTATGTTCTAGGTTGAAGTGGAGCGTGTTTCTCTCCCACACAAAGAAAGCTGAGTTCCAACTCGTTATGAACAGCAAGCAAAGCTAAAGAAACTAAAAAGGAAACTAAAAGCAAGACGCTCCAAGCATAGCACATAACACATGAAGTGATAAAAATATAGTGGAACGAAAGACGAACTGATAATGTTGATGGAGAAGGGGATGCACGGGGGCATCCCCAAGCTTAGACGCTTGAGTCTTCTTGAATATTTCTTGGGGGTGCATGGTGGCATCTCCAAGCTTGAGCGTTTGACACTCCTGAATCTTTTTATCATCTTCCCTCGCACACTTAAAAACTCCCTTCATACATAACTCATCATAATTTGATTAGCGAGGTTAGTACCCTTAATAAAATAATTGTTCCTTGCGGGAAATAAGGATATTCTTGAAGGTCTACTGTTTATCAAGATTGCCAAAAGGTTTTTGCAAAGAAAAAGCAAGCTCAAGGTTTGCAAAATGAAGAAAAGGCAAAACAGGACAGAATCTATGAAAAACAGACCAGCAGGTAGTACATGATTTTTTCGGGGCAGTTTTGCAACTCAAATCAAAAAACTCAGAACAGACGCCCGAAAGACAATTGTATAGAGCACCCTGTCGAAAAAATTCAGACCAAAAAGATGATCTAGTGATTTTATACGAATTTTTCTGTCCAAGGACAGAATCTGTTTCCTGGACAACACGTCACAACTTTTGAACTTTCTTGCAATCAGAGGCTACACTTGGCACAAAGCTGAAAAATAAAGATACAATGATGTTGCTACAGTAGTAACAAACATCAAGACCACTAAAAACTGAAAGCAAAGATAACAAGGGTTGTCTCTCTAGAGCTCTTTCTTTATAGCCATAAAGATAGGCTTAAGACTTTAATGATGCTCTCGTAGGAATAAGAGTTGAAGAACAAAAGAGAGCATCAAGAAGCAAATACCAAACACATTTAATCCTAACATGCTTCCTATGCATGGGAATCTTGTAAGAAAATAAATTATTAAAGCATAAAGCAACTAGCATAGGAAGGCAAAACAAGCATAACTTCAAAATATTCACCATAAAGAGAGGAAACTTCTTATTATTAAGATATTTAGAACCATGTCTCCCTCTCTCATTATAAATTTCAGTGGCATCATGGATGAACTCAACAATATAACTATCACATAAGTCATTATTTCCATGATCCAAAAGCATAAAATTATCATTACTCTTCATATAAGCAAAATCTTTCTTATTAGGAATAGTGAGAGTAAGACTATCATAACCATCATGGTAATCATCGTATTTAGGAGGCATATCATAATCATAATAAATTTTATCCTCAATAGTAGGTGGACTGAAAATATCATATTCATCATTGTAATCATCATATATAGGAGGCATAGTATCATCAAAGTAAATTTTCTCCTCAAAAGTTGGGGGACTAAAAATATCATGTTCATCAAACGTGTCATCCCCAAGCTTAGAGCTTTCCATGTTATTAGTAATATTGATATTAAAAAGAAACATACTAATAACATCACCACCATCATGATTGTTATGCAAATAATAAAGTTCCAAAGGTTTTTTAATTTTCTCTTCGAACACATCATGTCCAAGTTCAAGGTAGAGCTTATAAAGCTCTCTCATATTTTTGTTGTTTTCCATTAAGCAAAACTAGTGAAAATAAAAACAAGAAACAAAAAGATTTAATTGCAAGATCTAAAGATATACCTTCAAGCACTCACTTCCCCGGCAACGGCGCCAGAAATAGCTTGATGTCTACACACGCTTCTACTCTTGTAGACTATGTTGGGCCTCCAAGCGCAGAGGTTTGTAGGACAGCAACAATTTCCCTCAAGTGGATGACCTAAGGTTTATCGAACTCAGGGAAGTAGAGGTTGAAGATGGTCTCTCTCAAGCAACCCTGCAACTAAAATACAAGAAGTCTCTTGTGTCCCCAACACACGTAATACACTTGTCAGATGTATAGGTGCACTAGTTCGGCGAAGAGATGTTAAATGGCAAGTGATATGGATGGCAAAACAAAGTAATATAAATCTGTAATAAAAAGTGCAGCAAGCAAACAAGTGGTAAACGTGAGCACAAATGGTATTGCAATGGTGGAAACAAGGCCTAGGGATCATACTTTCACTAGTGGCAACTCCCGACAACATTAACATAATCGAATCACATGATATTTCCCATAAAACATGCAATGGAGACGCACCCGGAGGTCATTCCTTCGTGGTCAAGAGAGGACGAGAATTACGTAGGGCTACAAAAGCACACCTCAAAGTTCGTAGTTCTCAATCTAAGGATTTCCCAATGTCACCGCGGCCATCCAAAGAGAGTCCCACAATCACCACAACATATCTAAAGGATAGTCAAAGACAAGCACCAAGAGACTCTCAATCCTCAATCAACACACAAGAGAGGAAATCACTCATGAAAATATTTTTCTAATCCATGTCCAATAGACCGTTGTCACCTTGGTCTCGGGGATTATACTAGATAAAGACAAGTGAGTACATCAATCCAATACATAGAGGAAGGGGAAATATCATGGGATCACCCTAGATTAACATAGCCTATGATCACAACGAAGATCACATAACGGGAGAGAGAGATAACCACATAGCTACACGTACGAGCCCTCGGCCCCGGAGAAGACTACTCACACATGGACATGGTGAGGAGGAGGTTGATGATGGTGTTGATGGAGAGGTGCAGCCCCGCGAGGAGGAGATGGCCGGCGGCAGCCACGGAGGCGGCCCTTGGTGGCGCGGCAGCGGCGGCGGCCCTAGGGGGCAGCGGCTCCTTGGCCCCCCTTCTTCCTTGTGGATGGTGCTACAATGGTTCTGGTCCTCCCCTCAAAAACGGCGGCTCGGGAGGAGGAAAATTCGTGGCCCTTGGTGACCTAGGTTTCCTCTCTTTATATAGACTCTCGGATTCCCGTCATCAGATTTTCGGCCTCAGTAAAACGGGCTTTACTCGGCCGTCCGGACTCCGATTTGGACGAATTTTATATCCAGAAGCATCGCCTCGAAATTCCCCACAACTATCGCAACTAGACGTTTCCCGTTTGACATCGTCTTCGGGCCGGAACGTGATCATCTTTAAAAACGTTCTCAGACAGATTTCAGGAAAGTCGGAGTCCTACTCCAATACGACTCCTTTTGCGTTTTTGTCAATTTCCAAGTAATTCCTACACAATAAAGTGTAAAACAAGAACATTGTGCACTTTTGCAACCATTAGTAGGTTAGTCCAAATATGATCAAAAGTGTATGGAAGTGCATAAATATCATAGCAATATCACACAAAAGAGGCATGGAGCAAGCAGAAATTATAGATACGTTTTGGACGTATCACAACTCCATAGGAGGCATGGATCAATAGCAACAAGCTACAACATTTTGATCATGACGTTAAAAACCTGGCAGTAATATTTTATAGCAACTTGGGAGCAAGAATTAAATAAGCTACATCAAGGCATATGAGCAAGTAAGGGCATGAATGGATAGACAATAACATATAAAGCAAGGAATGATCAAAGACCACCCCAAAACTAACACGGATTTACCTAGGGCATCAAGCAAACATAGCATCAGGATAAGACAGATTCCAGACTTAATGAAATTTCACTAAGTGTTAAAACAGTAACATTATCATGGAATATTTGCGAGCATGTTTAAGTCATCTTTAAGCATAACATGGCAAATGGTTTGCACCACAGCAAAGAACACATGATGGGGAATCTAAAACATATGGGCATGTGACATGGGAACAAACACATCAATAGCAACGAGCTCCTCAACTAGGCATCTCGTAACAAGCTACCAAACCTAACAACCACATGCACTTTTGCAACAGAGATTAACATGGCAATATGAACTCAAACAAGCATGCTACATCAACCATCATGTAGAGCACTTCACAAGGAACATTTTGACATATCATTTGCATTATTTGGATAAACATGCGCCAAGTTATCATATCTCAAACATGGCAACAAAATAACAAGTAGCAGCAGTTTATATCAAGTAGCACTCTTGCGACAGATATTAGAGCATCTAGATGAACTCAAACAAGCATGGCACAATGGAACAAAGTGTAGAGCATATCACCACGATCATTTTGACATATCATACACTCAATTTGGACATACACACAAAAAGTTATCACTATGCAAACATGCGCATATAATAAGCATTTACAGGGACTTAGCAGAAAATTAGACTTAGGAAAAAAAACAAACGGGCACAATATATTAAACGACGCACGAGGCGGGTTAGTGGGCAGGCTAGGGCTCACCAGAGTGGGCCGAGGCCCAGTAGGCAGAGGAGGAGGTCCGGCTGGCGATGCGGGCCGAGGCGCGGCTGGACTGGGCCAGAGCGCTGGGCCGCGGGGGGATGGGCCCTGGCGAGGCACTGGAGGAGCTGGCCTCGGGCCTGGCGAGGGTAGGCCCAAGCGGCTGGGAGGAGGCCTGAGTCGGCGAGGCGAGGGAGCGGTCGGATCGAGCTCCCGTAGTCCGAGCCATGGCGACGGCGGGGCTGGCAAGGCGCCGGTGGCTCGGGAGTCCGGCGACGACGCGACAAGGGAAGGACGCCAGGGAGGGAGCCGAGGCCGGATCCGGCGGCGGCTTGCCAGATCAGGCCGATTCCAAGCGACAGCGGCGCTCGAGGTGGCCGGATCGCCGGATCACAGGTGGCCGGTGGCGGATCTGGAGCAGACCGGCGGCGAAGGTTC
>LR738715.1:782689246-782715103 GCA_902687465.1 Secale cereale | reverse complement strand
GGGGGCGGCGCTGGCGTCGAGCGGGAGGTTTAGGGAGCTGAGGAGGCGGACGCGTGCGGGCGCGGGGCGGCGGCGGCCGGGCCGGACGGGTCCGCGATGGGCCTGCAGGGTCGCGGGAGGTGGAGGGTGGCTGCGCTGACGTGGCGTGTGCCCGTTGGCTGGAGGTGGCGGCGGCGCTGACGTGGCGCGCCCGGATTGGCCGGGGCGACGTGGAGGTGGCTGGACATGTCCGGCGGCGAGCGGACATGTCCGGCTGTGCGGAGGAGGACGGGGGTAGGGTTTGATCTGTGCGAAAATGGAGAGGGCGGCACCTATTTATAGCTAGAGGGAGCTAGGAGTGTCCAAATGAGGAGCCGTTCGCGGCCACGCGATCGTGATCGAACGGCCAAGAGCATGGAGGGGTTAGAATGGGTTTGGTGGGCTGTGCAAAAGGGGTGCTGGGCCAAAAAAGAAAAGGCTTCGGGCGGTTAACACGGTTAACCATTGGGCTATCAAACGAACTCCGAACGCGACGAAACTTGACAGGCGGTCTACCTATGCTATAATAAGACCACACGCCAAGTTTCAACCCATTCTGAGAACATTTTTCGGCCACTCATAAAATAAATATTCGGAGGCACCGTGGGTGCGTGTGAGTGTGTCTGGGCTCAGAACGGACAACGGAAAGGACGAGGGGACTCGGGCGGATGCAAGTTTTGAAAACATGCTGATGCAACACACACGATGACATGGCAAGATGCAACACACAAGCAGAAGACATGGCACTAACAACGAATAACTGGCTGACACCTGGCGCACCGGTCTCGGGGTGTCACAACACTCCCCTACTAACAAGAGATCTCGTCCCGAGATCTTAGGAGCGAGACGGAAGAGAAAAAAGGAAGAACAAAGTTCTTCGAGGACAAAAGAGTGAAGAAAAGAACCTTCAGAGGTTGAACAATATGAAAGAAGGATACAACGAAGATGAACAAAGTTGCGAACACTTTGTTAGACAAGAGGAAGAAGGAATACGACGAGAACCCAAAAGGTTGAAGGAATAAGAATGAATTCGAAACCACTCCGGTTAATAAGAGATAGAAAAGGAATCTCCACGAAGGAATTCGGGTAGCACTCCGGCTGAAATGGAATGAATATAACCATGAACTTGAGAAGATGGAATAATACTTGACGAGATGAACGAGAATGCCTCCGGAAGAATTGAAATAATAGGATTAAAATAACGAAGAAGAAGATGACAACTTTCACGACGAGTGAATTTGGAAGAGAATCTTGAAGAGAAAGGTTTGAATAGAGTTGTTGAGAAAATCAACAACAAAAGAATAAGCTTGTGGAGGACTTATGAAAACATCTCAAAACTTGAGGTGAATTACCGCCGCACGAAAAGATGGATTAGCTGAGAATGAAGAATTGCAAAACTCCACTTCGAAAAAAATACGGAGAATTAATTGCACTCGAGAGGCAAGAATAAGAATGCTTGTGCTGCTCCATAAGAATTGAAGAGTATATGAAGAATGAATTAAATGATGAAGAACCACCATGAAGAACTGCGATAACGAAAAGGATGATGATAAAGAAATGAAGGTTTCAAGAATAAGAATAACGCCTTGCGATGATTTAGACGGGGTTCCGATGAAAAGGCCGAGAAACTATGAACTCCGGGAAGAAAAGAATAAAACACTTGGAACTAGAATTTATTCATCAAGAATAAACTCCGAAGGAAGGATTAATCAACATGACGAGAATGAATAAGAATTATGTTATGCTTATCCTCCACCAATTAAATTGATGAGCAGCAATGGATTCACATACTACTTATTCTCGTTGAAATGATTAAAAAGGGATATATCGTGAACTTGCTAAAATCTTCATGAAACACCGGTAGGATTGGAATGAACGAATGAATAGATATGATAGCACCGGAAAAGAACTGTTGAGCGAATCACCGTAAGAATTGAAGCCGAGTGAAGAAAAGAACGAACCCCCGGGAAGAATTAAAATTGAATGATGAAAGAGAACAAACCACCGTAAAGAATTAAAATCAAGTGAAGAAGAGAATGACCAACGTAAGGAATAAAATTGAGTGAATACAAGAGAATGAATCTCCGGAAAGAATAAAGCACTTGAGGACAATTTGAATGACGAGAATGAAGAGATTGTGAACTGATTGAAGAATACTTGAACAAGCACCGGAAGAATGTGAGACGGACGAAAAGGCATCGATGAAGAATATGTGGAGGACGAAGTTGAAAACTGAGAACAAAGAAATCTTCTGAAATGATGGCCTTCGGAGGAACACAATGAAAAGAATTTAAGAACTACTCCGGATGAATGAAAAAAAAAAGATTGAACCAACGATGAAAGAATTGAAAGCGATCTTGGAGAAGGCATATGACTGATGGAATCCATACTTACGTCACATTTGAAAAGAATATAGGAACACTCCGGGAATTATTGGAAGATTCAGGTAAGATCCTGGGAAAAGACCTGTGGGTTATGGGCCCATGGAAGAGAAAACACCGTTGGGAAGGATTATTCGAATGAGAAATGATGCACCGGGAACGATTGAAAAACTTGAATGAGGTGACAACCTCGAATTAATTGAAAGGCAGACGAATCTTCTGAGATGTCTTCAGAACTCTGGAATAATTAAATGGCGAGAGATGAACGAGCAAGGGGAAAAACATTTGAGCCGATGAAAGAATATGAACAACACTGAGATATTGGAATTGAATCCACCGGAAAAAAAGAAGAGGTGAAGAATGTCAACCGACACAAGAATTCACCGGTTGAGACAATTGATGAAAGAAAGCAAGGACTTCAGACGAGTAGGATGGATACTCGATTAAGGACCCCGGTCCGAGAAGCAAAAGGGGTGGGTGGGTGGGAAAAAGAAAGACCCCTTTGGACGGGGAAAACACCGTCAGTTGGAAATAACTGAGGGTTGAACTTACAAAGAAGAAGAGGGTTGAATCCACTTGACGAGAGATGCGCCAGATGACAAGAACTAACAACGCGACAAACGAAAACTAACCGCGCGATCCTAAAAAAAATTGAAGGGGAAGAGGAGTAATTCAAAACACCTACGTCAAGATTCCTCACCAGAGCGACGAAGGGGCAGGGGAGTAAAAAGAATTCCAACTCTTCGATATAACTAGACTCCGTAAAAGTTTTCTGCTAGACTCAACAACGACCAAGCTACGATCAATCAAGGGGGCTCCTATGGTCGGTCGAGGCTCTGATACCAACTTGTCAGGCCCAAGATGCGATTCTATCCCGATCATGTGACACTTACGTGATTGGGGCACAACCGCATTTCGGGCGCTTAGCAAGATGGATATCATTACATCCTACCATTACGTACATACATGGGGGATACAACAATACATACAAGTCACATGAATACAACAACACCAATACAAAGTATCCGACTACGGATACAAACAGGAAAAGCACAAAGACATCCATCTGCTATCTGATACGTCTCAAACGTATCTACTTTTCCAAACACATTTGATATTGTTTTGGCCTCATTCTTGCATGATTTGGACTAAACTAACCCGGACTGACGCTGTTTTCAGCAGAGCTGCCTGTATGGTTTATTTGTGTGCAGGAAAACTGATTTTTAAGTATCTCAGAAAAATCCACGAAAAATCACAGAAAATCCACGCACCCAAAGGAACCAGGAGCCAGAAGTGGGGCCAGAGGGGGGCCAGGGGGTGCCCAGGCGCCCTGTGGGCGCGCCCCCCCTGGGCCGCGCCGGAGGGCCGCCTGGGTGGGTCCCACGCCCCCTGGTGCCCTACTTCGCCTCGTATTTTTACTCCCGACGCAGAAACCCCAGATCAGAAGTTCTTTCGCAGTTTTCCGTCGCGGAGCTGCCGCCACCCTCTGTTCTTCCTCGGGAGGGCTAATCTGGAGGCTGAATTGGCCTCCGAAGAGGGGAGATCGTCGCCATCGTCATCATCATCACCACTCCATCATCCCTCCATGACTTCTCCCTCCATGTGTGAGTAATTCCCCTGCTGTAGGCGAAGGGGATGGTAGGGATTGGATGAGTTAGATCATGTAATAGTTCGTCAGATTGTTGGGGGCATGTTGCCTATCATCTACTATGGTGTTTATCATCTTTGCTCCAATTTGTTATTCTTAATGCTTGACACTTAGGGCCCGAGTGCCATGATTTCAGATCTAAACCATATGTGTTTGTATGAATATATTTGTGTTCGTGATCCTATCTATGAGTTGTTTGCACCTGTTACGGTTCGGAACCGGCGATCCCAAAAGTGACAGCTTGGGACACCAAAGGGGATGGTCCGTAGTTTGAGGATTACATGTATCCATTGAGTTCATTGCTTTGTTCCGGTGCTTTTTGACAGGAGCACCTTAATATCCATAAGTTCCTTTTGGCCTCGTTCGTAGCGGGATGGTAGGACAAAAGATGTTGTGCAAGTTCTTATTGCAAGCACGTACAACTACCTACGGGATACATGCCTAATGTTTGATATTTGCCTAGATGATCATTACTTTTCCGTGTGCCGTGCCCCAAGTTAGAATCTATCTCATCCATGTAGCGCCCAACCATCCATCTCCCTAGCCTACAGTGTTTTAAACCTTGCTTGTTACTAGTCGCTACTTTTGCTATTTACTTTGCTATCTACTGTTGCTATTTACTTTTTGCTGTTACTTTTACTATCACTACCATCACTATCATATCACTGTTACCACTTATCTTTTGTTGCAAGTAAGTATATTTCAGGTGCGGTTGAATTGACAACTCAACTGTCAAAGCTTATAAATACTCTTTGGCTCCCCGTGTGTCGAATCAATAAATTGGGTTATTATTACCCGCGAAGACTATCTCGATCCCTTACGGTTGAGGGTTATCAAGTACCGTTTTCTGGCGCCATTGCCGGGGAGCATAGCAATATTTACAAGTCTACTTGAGGTATTCTACCTGCTGCACTTCATCCACTATGGGTAAGAAAGGAGACCCCAAGGTTCCGATCTTACTATCCACTACAAGAAGAGGTACTGCTCTAAGCACTAGTGCTACGCTTGATTCACCTTCCATTATGAGTAAGTTTGCCTCACCACCACCACATGATGCTCCTACTGAATCTGTTATTATGTCTGATACTCTTGATGATGCTTCTACTACTTTTGATGATATTAGTTCGCTTGGTTATGCTCTTGAGAAACAAATTGCTGCTGCTGCTAAAAAATCTGGAATTGAACTTCCTGTTACTCGCTACCCTATTGGTGAAATTTATGATTATCCTGATTTGAGTAAACTCAAGGAGAGTCTCCTTGATGATGATTACTATATACTAGATGAAGATTTATGCAGGGAACTGACAGAGTTTTCCGGCTCTGACCCTGAAGCTATTAAGAAGTTATTTGAAAAACACTCTTTGAAGAACAAAACCGTTCCTAATCCTGAATTTGCTACATCTCCTATATGCATTGATGATCCTGATTATGATTTCTCTGTTGATCTTTCACTTATACCTATGGTTGAAGCTAACCCCTTTTATCGCAGAGAAAATGATGATGCTATTGCACACCTGACTAAACTCGGTGAGTTGGATAGCTTGTTTACCACAGATGAGAAGATACGATACTTTTATGTGACCAAGCTTCTTCCTTTCTCCTTGAAGGAGGGTGCTAAAGCATGGTATGATTCACTCCCATGCGGTTCCATTAAGAGTCCTCAGGACTTAGCTCACTCTTTTGTTGATAAGTACCTTCCTGCTCACATGCAACATGCTGCTTTACAAAGAATTGATAACTTTAAACAGTTGCAGGATGAGTCCCTCCCTAAAGCTTGGGGGAGGTACTGCGGTCTGATTCGGGCTAGACCAGGACATGAAATCCCTAAGAATGAATTAATCGATATATTCTATGCTGGTCTAACTGATGAATCCAAGTCCTATTTGGACAGTTGTGCTGGTTGTGTTTTCAGGAAAAGAACACCGGACGATGCAGAAGATTAATGGGCAGGATTGCCAAAAACCATGAAGATTGGTTCGTCCCTGAACCACCTCCACCAACAAAGAAGAGGGGCATGTTTGTTCTGAGCCCCTAGGATATGCGAGAAGCAAAGAAGTCTATTAAAGAGAAAGGTATTAAAGCTGAAGACGTGAAGAATCTACCCCCTATTGAGAAGCTGTGTGAGCCTACCACTCACCCTCCTATGGTAGAGGTACACTCTCTTTTAGATTTCAACACAAGTGACATCCCTCATGGTAAGCCTCCTGATCAATGTTTAGATGAGTTTGCTAATTTTATTATGAAACAGAATCATTTTAATGAGAGGATAGAAAGTCAGTTGCATGATAATTCCCTTGCTATCAAAAGACTGCTTGATGTTTTAGATAGAACAGTTAATGATGTTCAATGTCTTGTGAAGCATTTTCATATGGTTCAAACTCAGCTTGATCAAATTTCTAATGTGCAAAGAGATTTGCTTGCTAACAATGCCAAACAAGATAAATTGCAAGCTTTCGGGATTAAGACCCGAGGAGGAACTAGCACTCAAGATCCTCTTTATCCAGAGGGGCATCCGAAGAGAATCGAGCAAGATTCTCAAATGCAGGAAGAAGAAATTGTTGTCTCTCCAAAGAAGAAGAAGAAACATAAAGAGACTGACAATTCTAATGATCCTATTGCAGATGAAGAGCCAGCTATTGATCCCAACAGTGTATCTATATCCGATGCTGAGACTGAAGACGGTGCTGAACCTGAAGGTAATGATAATGAGAAGAATGATCCGCCTGAAGTACGAGAAGAAGAAGCACCTGATAAACGTAAGAGGTACACTAAAGAAGACTTCATCGCAAGAAAACATGGGAAGGAAAGAGAACCATGGGTACAGAAACCCATGCCCTTTCCAGTTAAGTCCATCAAATCTAAAGAAGAAGAGCATTACAATAAGTTTTGTGAATGGATTAAACCTCTTTTTCTTCAAATCCCTTTGACTGATGCTATTAAGTTACTTCCTTATTCAAAATATATGAAAGATATTGTCACTAATAAAAGAAAAATTCCTAATGATGCAATATCTACTATGCTTGCTAACTACTCTTTCAGTAGCAAGATTCCTGAGAAGCTCGGTGATCCAGGTATACCCACCATTCCTTGCTCCATAAAGAATAATTGTGTCAAAACTGCTTTATGTGATCTTGGAGCAGGAGTGAGTGTTATGCCTCTCTCTCTTTACGAGAGGCTTTGTTTAGAGAAACTAATTCCTACAGATATCTCCCTTCAGATGGCTGACAAGTCAACCGTTGTTCCGATAGGTATTTGTGAGGATGTTCCCGTAGAAGTTGCTAATTGTTTAATTCTTACTGATTTTGTTGTGCTTGACATGCCCGAGGATGGGAGCATGTCCATTATTCTTGGTAGACCTTTTCTTAACACCGCAGGTGCTATTATTGATTGCAATAAAGGGAAGGTTACTTTCCATGTGAATGATAAAGAACACACGGTATATTTTCCGAAGAAGACCGACAGGAGGCATGCCCTCAACTCTATAGAGAATATCGAGACCGTGAAAATTGGAGAATGGGACTGTCCACTACATGTGCCTCACAAATACAAAACTATCATGGTGGGAACAATGTCCATCAAAGTAAAGGTTTAGTAACTACTTCGTAGGAGGTGCGACTTTTTGCTCTATATATCGCTTGTTTGTTGGTAAGACTTGATCAACCTTACTAGTGAACATGTTTTATATGGATAAAAAGTTGAGCTTGTTATGTTTTCACTTGTTTTTAGTTTTGTCCTACTTGCTGTACCAAGTATTTATGTTTTTGAAGCTTCACAATACTACTAACTGCTTCAAGTTTTCAGAGAGTTTCGCAGCTTTTTGAACTTCGAAAAAATTTCAACAGTGAAGTTTTTAGAAAAAATCCAGAAAAATTATAATAAAAATTTCCACGTCGGGAGAGACCCGGAAAGTCCTGGGGCCAGCCAGGGGGGACCACCAGTGGCCCAGGCGGCCAGCTGGCGCGGCCCAGCCCCTGGCTGCGCCCATAGGGCGCCTGGGGCCCACAGGGCCCCCCTCCAGGTATGTCTTCTTCCTCTCTCTCTCTCTTTCTCCAAAAACTCGAGTTCTGGTCTTGTTCTTGTGTTCTTGCTGTTCTTGGAGGCGATTCTTCGATCTCTCTCTACAGCCCATCATTTGAGCTGAAATTTTGAGCAAATACTCCCTGGTATGTCACTCCTCCACCCTTCCAATTAGATTTTTGATTGGTGGCCTCATTTGTGAGTATTTAGTAGTTCTTGGTGCTGTAGAGATGAGCTTGCATGCATGTGTAGAAAGTTATTTTCCAAGTTTTGATGCAAGTTTATGCCTTGGGCAAGTGAGTTGAGTAGTTTGCCTTAGCTCACTTTGTTTTAATCCTCGTTTTTGTAAATTGTAAAAAAATTCAGAAATGAGTTTGTTAGGAAGGACAAAAGGGTGGCTTGAGAAGAGGAGGCCCGCACACTCCGATCGAGTTACTAGAGCCGCAGCTTCACCATCGACTGCTAGGGTGAGCTATAATGAAGATCATGTGCCCCTGGAGTTGTTGGAAGACACAAGTCCAGCACGTGCGATGACATTTCCATGTGATGAATTCATGGAAGCTGCGGGAATCAAGGATACGTTTTATAATCTTTGTGCTAATGCAGGTTTGACACGACTCATCACGAGCCGTGTTACTCAGTATCAAAAACTCACCCCCAGTTTCATTAACAGTTTTAGATATAATCCTGATTCAGGTGCTATTGAGTTTAAAATTTACAATGATCTTATCACCATGACTTTGGGAAGTTTTTGTGAAGTAATAGGTGTGCCGAACGTTGGGAGGACGGCTAGGATGGCCACTCAGCCCTCCGAGCTGAAAACCGTCATCAACTCTCTCTGCAGCATGGGTACGAGGGATATTCATCGGTCGAAGATCTCCAGCATCTTGTTTCCTCACCTCAGGTATTTTGCATATTATATTGCTAGAGGGGTGTTAGCTCGTGACAACACGAGCAGCATTTCTGCTCCGGATATTGCTATCCTGGCAGCAGCCCTCTCAGGGAGGTCTGATTATAATCTGGGTGCCTTAATTGCTCGACGCCTTGCTATGAACGGTAACAAGGGAGACTTATATGGTGGCGTTTATGCCACACTTATCTTAGAGCATCTTGGAGGCACCCCACACCCTGATGATACTCCTTTTACTTATTTAAGCTTTGATCTTGCTGCTATGAAAAGGCATAAGTTTATTACCATGGGTTCTGAGCTTGATAATCTTGTTTATATCTTGCGTTTCGGAACTACCGCGGAACGCGAGATCCGTCTACATGCACCTCTTTTGTTTGATTTTTCTCGCAGGAACGGATGGTCCTTTGATGTTGTCCAGTTCGATGAGTTCATGGTCCAGCATCAGTTTCATAACCCCATGGAGGGGGTTGTGCCCGACGAGGAGGGGCACGGTGAGATACCACATTTTCAGGAAGAGACCGCCACCGAGTTTGGTGAAGGGTCTTCCTCTGTTTGGCGTTCGGAACCTTCCTCGTGGGAGACTCCGAGGAGTTCGGTGTACGCGCCAGCATCCTTCTACGACCCGTGGACTCACCACCACACCCCCGGAGCAGGAGGCTCCTGGGGCAGTAGCCGCTACCAACTTAGGCCAAAAGCCTAAGCTTGGGGGAGTACGTGCCCTTCTCACTTTTCCATTGTATTATCCGTTTTATTCGCTTTGATCTTTTCGAAGTTTTTGCCCGTTCTTCTTTATTTATCTCTTTGCAAAAACAACAAAAATATTTTCTCTTTCTTTTGCTTTTATTCAACCTTTGAAAAATCCAAAAAGATTTCCTTTTTCTCTTTAGTTTGCTTTGTTTTCAGAGATCAGCTCGAGTCCGTGATGGCATTTGATTATATTTCCTACGTTCAATCGTGCAAGTGACAAGCAGTAATGACGAAGATCGACTGAAAGGAAGCAACAAGGAAGACCGGTATGAACTCTTATTGTTTCTACTTTTGTACATATGCCTGTACTTATGATCTAGAGACCAGCTTGTAGCGACATAGTGCTATGTTTACGATGCTCTTCTAGTGGTTCATGCTTTCCTTGTGGCTAGTCCCGAATAACTAGAGTATATAATGTATTATTGAAATGATCTACATGCATTGCACTGTTCATAGTCTGGTATACTAAGGTGGTATTTCCCTTTAGAGAATTTTTGGATTGACTTGGCACATGCTTACACATGTTTAAGACTAAAAAGTCTACTCTGCCTTGATGATCTTTGAGTTTTAGAATAGTTATATCACTTTCATGCCCGATTCAATGTTGCTTTGTCGCTCTGCATGATTATGACCGTTATTGCTCTCTAGTTGGTCGCTTCCCAGTCTTTTGCTAAACCTCCACCTGTACTAAGCGGATTGACTGCTTGTGCATCCAAACCCTTTAAACCTGTTATGCCATATGAGTCCACTATACCTTCCTATACATGGTATTTACCTGCCATTCCTAACAAAGACTTTCATGTACCATCTCGAAATTAATCAAAAGCATTTCTCTTTTTGTGCCTATGTTTTAGCTCATGAGGAAGTAGTAGTTAATTCATGATCTTTTTAAGTTGGACAAGTTTCACCCCTGGATTGCATGTATAATGTGCAAACCCCTAATACGAAAAGGAACTGGCATTGAGTGCGCCTGGCTCGAAAAGATAATATAACAAACAAACCCTCCTTCACGCTTTGTTCATGAGAAATCAGAAAACTTTGGCAGTGATAAACAAAGGAGATTAAGAGGATGTGATCATCCTCATGCGGGAGCCGTTCCTCGAGACTTGTCCACTCAAAAAGTGATTGAGTTATCTGCTAGCATTCGTTGAAGAAATATGCACTTCTCAAAACATGTTTACTTCTGTTTTTAAAACCATAGAGCTCTGGTACATGTTTAGTTTTTGTTTCCGATCACGGGTTTTCAACCTTGCCAATAAAAGCCACGGTTCGAGAGGCTCACCTTCTTTCTTCAAAGCACCGACTAGGAGAGCATAATTGTCATTCTGAGTGTAATGTGCATTGTCCCAAAGTATTACATTGTCTTCTGCATACTTGTGATATGATTTATTCTGAAATTCTTAGTTCTAGTCTCCTTTAAAACTCTGGAGGAGTCTCTGCATTTATGTTTTGCTTCACTCATGGAGGCTAGCGAGATACCACCCTAATATGCTCAAGCTATGTGCAATGTAATCTTGTCTTGATTTTCAGTAATATATTATTTACTTTTAAGTATTTGTGACTGGTCACTTGAAAGAAGGATTGCTCCTTGCATTGTCCTCATAAGTACTGTTTCAATACTTTCTAAACTCTTTTTGTAGTACATGCTTATATACATCTAATGAAGCAAAAGAGTTTGTCAAAGTTTTCTTTGTCGCGTCCAGTTCGTTGAACTGAGTTGCTTGAGGACAATCAATATGCTAAGCTTGGGGGAGTTGATACGTCTCAAATGTATCTACTTTTCCAAACACTTTTGATATTGTTTTGGCCTCATTCTTGCATGATTTGGACTAAACTAACCCGGACTGACGCTGTTTTCAGCAGAGCTGCCTGTATGGTTTATTTGTGTGCAGGAAAACGGATTTTTAAGTATCTCAGAAAAATCCACGAAAAATCACAGAAAATCCACGCACCCGAAGGAACCAGGAGCCAGAAGTGGGGCCAGAGGGGGGCCAGGGGGTGCCCAGGCGCCCTGTGGGCGCGCCCCCCCTGGGCCGCGCCGGGGGGCCGCCTGGGTGGGTCCCACGCCCCCTGGTGCCCTACTTCGCCTCGTATTTTTACTCCCGACGCAGAAACCCCAGATCAGAAGTTCTTTCGCAGTTTTCCGTCACGGAGCCGCCGCCACCCTCTGTTCTTCCTCGGGAGGGCTAATCTGGAGGCTGAATTGGCCTCCGGAGAGGGGAGATCGTCGCCATCGTCATCATCATCACCACTCCATCATCCCTCCATGACTTCTCCCTCCATGTGTGAGTAATTCCCCTGCTGTAGGCGAAGGGGATGGTAGGGATTGGATGAGTTAGATCATGTAATAGTTCGTCAGATTGTTGGGGGCATGTTGCCTATCATCTACTATGGTGTTTATCATCTTTGCTTCAACTTGTTATTCTTAATGCTTGACACTTAGGGCCCGAGTGCCATGATTTCAGATCTGAACCATATGTGTTTGTATGAATATATTTGTGTTCGTGATCCTATCTATGAGTTGTTTGCACCTGTTACGGTTCGGAACCGGCGATCCCAAAAGTGACAGCTTGGGACACCAAAGGGGATGGTCCGTAGTTTGAGGATTACATGTATCCATTGAGTTCATTGCTTTGTTCCGGTGCTCTTTGACAGGAGCACCTTAATATCCATAAGTTCCTTTTGGCCCCGTTCGTAGCGGGATGGTAGGACAAAAGATGTTGTGCAAGTTCTTATTGCAAGCACGTACAACTACCTATGGAATACATGCCTAATGTTTGATATTTGCCTAGATGATCATTACTTTTCCGTGTGCCATGCCCCAAGTTAGAATCTATCTCATCCATGCAGCGCCCAACCATCCATCTCCCTAGCCTACAATGTTTTAAACCTTGCTTGTTACTAGTCGCTACTTTTGCTATTTACTTTGCTATCTACTATTGCTATTTACTTTTTGCTGTTACTTTTACTATCACTACCATCACTATCATATCACTGTTACCACTTATCTTTTGTTTTAAGTAAGTATATTTCAGGTGCGGTTGAATTGACAACTCAACTGTCAAAGCTTATAAATACTCTTTGGCTCCCCGTGTGTCGAATCAATAAATTGGGTTATTCTTACCCGCGAAGACTATCTCGATCTCTTACGGTTGAGGGTTATCACTATCCCAGGCTGCCGACCCGGAACCAAACCCAAGACTGAAGAAGAAGAAGAAAGAACTCCAACACAACGATCAACGCTCTCACGTCAAGACATCGGAAGCCTGCACCTGCAACTGTTGTTGTAGTATCTGTGAGCCACGAGGACTTAGCAATCCCATAACCATGGGTAACAAGACTATCAAAGCTTAATGGGTAGGAAGAGGTAAAGTGGTGAGGTTGCAGCAGTGGCTAAGCATAAATATGGTGGCTAACTTACGAGTACAAGAATAAGATGAGCATCTACGCAAACGGTCGCAACTAGTAGTGATCGCTAAAGATCCTGAACTACCTACGAGTCAAACATAACCCCACCGTGTTCTCTTCTCAAAGTGAAAAGAGACAGCCACGGTTACTCACACAGTTGTGTGTTTTACTTCGGATCCTCTGTCAAGTTTTCTACAACCGGACATTAACAAATTCCAATCTGCCACATAACCGCGGACATGGCTTTCAAAAGATCATAACCCTGCAGGGGTGTCCCAACTTAGCCCATCACAAGCTCTCACGATCAGCTGAAGTAATAATAATTATTACCCCTTATCTTAGGGAAATCCGATCAGGCTCGGCATCCCGGTGCACAAGACATTTCGACAATGGTAAAACAAGTCCAGCAAGACCTCCCGGCGTGCCGACACCCTGATAGTAGCCGCGCGTATCTCGTCTCAGGCCACGTCCGGATGAGCACAACGTACAGCAGCCAAACCCCAAGTTTCCAAGGGGGGCGCCGCAAACGACTCTATTTGGGACCAACACCATCAGCACTGGCCCCCTGCTATGTAGAAAGAATCTCGGGTAGCGCTAACTCCCTATGCAATTAATTAATTAATTAAGTTGTTATTATGAGCAAAATAAAACCAATGTTGGGCCTTGCTGGAGGAGTTTTATTCAAAAACGAAGTGTCAAGGGGTCCCCATATACCCAACCGTGCAAGGAACGCAAAATCAAGGAACATAATGTCGGTTTATCAGCGCCTAAGGTGGCATGAGTGGAACAAAACACCGAGAAAAAGGCCAAGCCTTCCACCCATGCCCAATATATATGTGTGTTAATAATAATAGATATTGTGATATTCCAACAACAAGTTCCCACGTGGAACGATCTTCATCTTCACCTGCAACTAGCAACACTATAAGAGGGGCTGAGCAAGCGGGTAACATAGCCAAACAATGGTTTGCTAGGAAGGTGTCAAGGTTAGAGGTTTCATGGCAACAAGGAGAGGGGCTGACAATAATGATGGGTAGCGCGACATATAACGATAGCATCGAGACACTAAGCATGGCAATGATAGTAAAGGTATCCAAGGGTATGGTCATCTTGCCTGAGATCCCGCAAGGAAGAAGAACGGATCCATGAAGAAGACGAAGAAGAAGCCTTGAAGGCGAACCACGGGTAGACGAACGAATCCTCACGAACGCAACGGAACAAGCACTAACGAGAAGAAGCAAGCAACACGGTAAACACACAACACAAGAACATGACAATATGCTCTACCAAGTATGATGCAAAACAAGTCTACATATGATGCACAACAAGTCTGTATATGATGCAATACATGGCAAGGTAGGAAGCACACAAGAACAACACCAGTCTATATATGATGCAATACATGGCAAGGTATGATGCAAGACAAGTCTATACAGGAAGCAATACATGGCAAGGTAGGAAGCACAGAAAAACAACACAAGCAACATGACAATATGCTCAAGCAAGTATGATGCAAGACAAGTCTATATATGATGCAATACATGGCAAGGTAGGAAGCATAGAAAAACAACACAAGTCAACAAGTTTAAATGAGGCCGGAAACCACATATAATAAAACCGGTAAGTCCTCATATGCATATTTTGAAATTAGTCCAGATCTGAACAAACCTTAAGTTAAAGTGGTTAAACAGCAGATTAACATGCACCATGATGATCTACACGAAATTCTAGTCAAGTTTCATATAAAGTTTGTTTAATTCGGAGCTACGACCTAGAAGATATGAGCAAAACAAGACAAGCAAGGCAATGGTGCAAGAAGCACCCAAACATCAAGCAAACATACTCCAAACATGTAAACAAGATGATATTATGATTCTACATGCAAAATCACACAAGTTTCATATAAGGCACACCCAAAACGGAGCAACGGGCTAAAAGATACACATGAAGCAAGAAACAAAGCAAAGCTGAAACTAACAGCCACATAGCAACTTTGGAGCAACAAATATATACTCTACATCACTCAAACATGGTGACAAGAAGCATGGTCATAAAGTAGACATATCCCACAGCAAACAACTCCATTGGAGCAACTCCATATTAGGCATGGATCAATAGCAACAAGCTACAACATTTTGATCATGACGTTAAAAACCTGGCAGTAATATTTTATAGCAACTTGGGAGCAAGAATTAAATAAGCTACAGCAAGCCATATGAGCAAGTAAGGGCATGAATGGATAGACAACAACATATAAAGCAAGGAATGATCAAAGGCCACCCCAAAACTAACATGGATTTACCTAGGGCATCAAGCAAACATAGCATCAGGATAAGACAGATTCCAGACTTCGTGAAATTTCACTGAGTGTTAAAACAGTAACATTATCATGGCATGTTTGCGAGCATGTTTAAGTCATCTTAAAGCATAACATGGCAAATGGTTTGCACCGCAGCAAAGAACACATGATGGGGAATCTAAAACATATGGGCATGTGATATGGGAACAAACACATCAATAGCAACGAGCTCGTCAACTAGGCACCTCGTAAAAAGTTACAAAACCTAACAGCCACATGCACTTTTGCAATACAGATTAACATGGAAATATGAACTCAAACAAGCATGCTACAACAACCATCATGTAGAGCACTTCACAAGGAACATTTTGACATATCATTTGCATCATTTGGATAAACATGCACCAAGTTATCATATCTCAAACATGGCAACAAAATAACAAGTAGCAGCAGTTTATATCAAGTAGCACTCTTGCAACAGAGATTAGAGCATCTAGATGAACTCAAACAACCATGGCACAATGGAACAAAGTGTAGAGCATATCACCACGATCATTTTGACATATCATACACTCAATTTGGACATACACACTAAAAGTTATCACTATGCAAATATGCACATATAATAAGCATTTACAGGGACTTAGCAGAAAATTAGACTTAGGAAAAAAAACAAACGGGCGCAATATATTAAACGACGCACGGGGCGGGTTAGTGGGCACGCAAGGGCTCACCAGAGTGGGTCGAGGCCCAGTAGGCAGAGGAGGAGGGCCGACTGGCGATGCGGGCCGAGGCACGGCTGGACTGGGCCAGAGCGCTGGTCCGCGGGGGGATGGGCCCTGGCGAGGCACTGGAGGAGCTGGCCTCGGGCCTGGCGAGGGAAGGTCCAAGCGGCTGGGAGGAGGCCCGAGTGGGCGAGGCGAGGGAGCGGTCGGATCGAGTTCCCGCAGTCAGAGCCATGGCGACGGCGGGGCTGGCAAGGCGCCGGCGGCTTGGGAGTCCGGCGACGATGCGGCAAGGGAAGGACGCCGGGGAGGGAGCCAAGGCTGGATCCGGCGGCGACTTGCCAGATCAGGCTGATTCCAAGCGACGGCGGCGCTCGAGGTGGCCGGATCACAGGTGGCCGGCGGCGGATCTGGAGCAGACCGGCGGTGAAGGTCCGGGGGGGGCGCTGGCGTCGAGCGGGAGACGTAGGGAGTTGGGGAGGCGGACGCCTGCGGGCGCGGGGCGGCGGCGGCCGGGCCGGACGGGTCCGCGATGGGCCTGCAGGGTCGCGGGAGGTGGAGGGTGGCTGCGCTGACGTGGCGCGTGCCCGTTGGCTGGAAGCGGCGGCGACGCTGACGTGGCGCGCCCGGATTGGCCGGGGCGACGTGGAGGTGGCTGGACATGTCCGGCGGCGAGCGGACATGTCCGGCTGCGCGGAGGAGGACGGGGGTAGGGTTTGATCTGCGCGAAAATGGAGAGGGAGGCACCTATTTATAGCTAGAGGGAGCTAGGAGTGTCCAAATGAGGAGCAGTTCGCGGCCACGCGATCGTGATCGAACGACCAAGAGCATGGAGGGGTTAGAATGGGTTTGGTGGGCTATGCAAAAGGGGTGCTGGGCCAAAAGAGAAAAGGCTTCGGGCGCTTAACACGGTTAACCGTTGGGTTATCAAACGAACTCCGAACGCGACAAAACTTGATAGGCGGTCTACCTATGCTATAATAAGACCACACGCCAAGTTTCAACCTATTCCGAGAACGTCTTTTGGCCACTCATCAAATAAATATTCGGAGGCACCGCGGGCGCGTGTGAGTGTGTCTGGGCTCAGAACGGACAACGGAAAGGACGAGGGGACTCAGGCGGATGCAAGTTTTGAAAACATGCTGATGCAACACACATGATGACATGGCAAGATGCAACACGCAAGCAGAAGACATGGCACTGACAATGAATAAATGGTTGACACCTGGCGCACCGATCTCGGGGTGTCACAAAGAGGACGGGCGGCCAGGGTAGCTGCACGCCCCCTCCCCCTCTAGTCCAAATTGGAGAAGGAGGGGGGGGGGTGGCGCCCTATTGGGGGGATGGACCCCAGGCAGGGAAAGGAAGCCGGATCCTTTTCAAAAACAATAGGGCCAGCATCGCCCCGCAGTCTTCCTCGGACTTGGCCGGGTCGCTCAGTCCGGCCAAAGTCCGCGATCCAGCAAGACTCTCCAGTCCGACCAAGGCCCACAATCTGGCAAGACCCTCCAGTATGGCCAAGGCCCACAATCCGACAAGACTCCCCAGTCCGACGCACCAAGACTTCCTCAACAAGCCAGACCGGCCCTTGGCGTGTTCCCCAATCCGGCTACGGGTCAGCTCCGTCCCATCTCAACCGTACGATGGGACGAGACGCACCTACCGATGACCTAGGCAACAGTACATCACCCATACCCCTAGTCAGCCGGGGCGTGGCAACAGTGTAATCATCACAGCCCATGACGCCGGCAGACGGTGACATGACGGAGCACGCCGTACCCGACTCAGCTCGGCCAATCCTCGGAGACCGACAAGATGGCACACACTGCCCCCCATGCCTGATGGGCCCCGCACCCGGAGAACCCGGCGAGCCCTGTACCCGGCGGGTCCCAGCACCGGCTTCATGGACGATGACAATCCGGCCCCACGGCCGTGTAACATTACCATTGTATTCCTGGGGGTTGGCCTATATAAAACCCCCAGAGCCCTCATGCATGGGGGCGAGGAGAACGAGAAAATAGGATAGACACACATCTCACGAGAAGCAGCCTAAGCCTGTCTTCCTCCTTCCTCCATACAGCTCAAGGAGCAACCCTGTACTGGTAAAACATCAACCACCTCGGCAGGATTAAGGGTATTATCTCCCCGGAGAGCCCTGAACCTGGGTATGTCTTGCGTCCCGCGCTCGCTCATGGAAACCCCGCTTCTGGAGTCCACCCGTGCCCTCGAGCCGCCTCCTATCTTTAGCCATCCCTTGGCATCTGCCGTGCGCCCACCACGACAGTTGGCGCCCACCGTGGGGCAGCTCGAGGTCCTGGCCGGGGGCATGCTTCGGACGAGGCCCGCTCCTACTCCGACAAGCTCGTCGTGCTGGCGGACGACGTCACTGACGCCCTCGCTGCCTCCTTCGCCACAGTACGCATCTCCGATGCGCCATCGATCGATGAGTACCCCAGTGAGGTACTTGACTTCTCCGACTCCCTCATCACTCCCGATGGCAGCACCCCCGACAAAGTGATGGACCTATGCGTGGAGGTTTTCGTCACCGACACCGGCGCCACCTCTTCGTCAAGCGCGGCGAGGAAGGCCGTCGAGGCTGAGGCTGCGGCGGAACGGGTCGGCCAGCCCGACCCGCTGCGTGCCACTCTCCAGCGCCTCCGCGTGCCCATCGGCACCGATATCGACGCCTCCAACATCGCCGAGGCGCAGACCCGCCTCGACGGGGACCGCCAGCACCTGCTGGACCTCACCCAGTCGCTCGCCGCGACGGAGCTCCACCTCGCGTCTGCTCAGATGGAGCGTGACGCCGCCTACGGATTCACGCCAAGCGCCGCCGAGCCGAGCCGGGTGACGAACGTGCGGACCCGGGGCGGCGCGATCGGACGCGCCCTCGGTGCCCTCCCTCCCATCTACGAAACTCCAGTAAAGAACATGCGCGCTGCTCAGGCGGCCGCGGTCGGCATGCAGTAGCTCGCAGGCGAAGAACTGCAGGAGCGCCTCAAGAGGGTGAGCGACCTCCTCGCGACGGCCAATGCGCAGCAGGACCGCCTCATCCGGCTCGCCAAACCGGCCGGGTCTGGCTCCGCCCGCGTCGTTGGAGCCGGCGATGACCAGCACTCGACATCCTCCCCACCCGGCGAGGCGCACTCCGGCCGCACCCAGACCCGGCGCGACCCTGCTCCGACAACCGCTGGCGGCTTAGGCGACGGATGGCAATGGGGACAATCCCCTATGGGGATACCTACAACATCCCCATCCCCATCTATTCCCTATCATCCCATCCCCATCCCCGTTTACATGACTGGGGATGAAATTTCCCCATACCCATGCCCCACTGGGGAACGGGGCCCCATTAGGGTCCCCATCCCCATAAACAAATACTCATATACATAATATGACACCCTATAATTAACATACATAAATGGTGTTGTCCTTGTCCTGCTAATGCATATCTAGGTCGTACTAACTTCTTGGTCATGGTAGCAGCTGAGATGAGGACGTGAGATAGGTTTAAGGATTTTTTCAGAGCTTTTTTTGTTTTTGCAAGTTTGTTTGTGAATATTTTAAGGTTGACCGTAGTGTCATAGTTACTAACCGGGTCCCCAATGGGTATTAAGTCTGGGGAATAGGATATCGTCCCCATCCCCATTGTACCCTACGGGGAATAAATTAGTTTGGTAAATATCCCCATGGGGATGTTTTTCACCCATCCCCACCCCCTAATAGATGAAATCCCCATGGGTTTGGCGGGTATGGGGCCCCGTTGCCTTCCCTAGCGACGAGTCGCCTTCCGAAGCCTAGCGTCGACTCAACCCAGCTCCTCAGCCGACCCGGCAGCAGACTGCGGTCGACCCCGGCCCACGTGGCGCGGTCACCAGCCGACTGGGCCCGTGCGCCATTGACACCGCAGATGCTCGCCACCGCCTCGACCGGCTCGCCCGCTCCCAGGAGCTGGAGGAGACCGGTGCGGTCGGCCCGGCGTGCTTCGGTCCACGCATCCGGAGCGAGCCCTTTGCCAAAGGGTTCACGCTTCCTCACGACACACCTAAGTACAACGGCACCGTGAAGCCAGAGGACTAGCTCACCGACTACACCACCGCAATCGGCATCGCCGACGGCAACCACCGCCTTGCCGTCCGCTACGCACCACTACGCACCACTCATGCTCTAGGGATCGGCCCGCACATGGCTGAACAGCCTGCCGGTGGGCAGCATCAACACGTGGGTCGATTTTGAGGAGGCCTTCGTACACAACTTCACCCGGACCTACCGGCGATCCAGCCGTCCCAGCCAGCTCGCCATGTGCGTGCAGGGGCCGACGGAAACCGGCCGGGAGTACCTAGCACGCTGGACCGAGCTCCGCAACAGCTGCGAAGGCGTCCACGAGGTCCAGGCAATCCAGTACTTCGTCAACGGGTGCCGGGACGCTACCCTCCTCAAGCACAAGCTGCTACGCTCCGAGCCGACCACCATGTCCGCGCTCATAGGAACGGCGGACAAGTACGCGGACGCCGACTCCGCCATGAAGATCCAGGTGGCCCTGGACGAAGCCGGCAAGGCCAAGCCGGTTCCCCCTCTGAAGCCGGCTGGCGAAGGAAGCCGGCAGGATGAGCATAACCAGCAGAAGCACAAGCGCAAGGCCGAACAGCAGGCCCAGCGACACAACAACCAGCTCGTGGCGGCCGCCGAGCAGGCGCCCGCAACCGAGCCGGCCGCCAAGCGCTGACAGACCGGCAAGACAACATGGAAAACCGCCATGAGCTTCGAGGAGATGCTCGATGCTCCATGCAAGCACCACAATAGCGCGAGGCCATCCATGCACACGCGCCGGCAATGCGCCATCACCAAGCGCATCATGAGGGGCGACGTCCCGCCGCCTCCAGCCCCAGCTCCAGGAGCGGGGCGGCAGCCTCTGCCTCCCCCACCACCTCCGAATGGCGGTGCCATACGCAATGACGCCTACCCGGACCCGAACGCGGCTTACGTCGTCTTCACCAGCCGCAGCGACGACAAGTGCAGCGAGCGCTCCATCCGACAGGAGGTAAACACTGTCGCCCCGGCAGGCCTGAATACATGCACTGGTCGGAGCGGCCGATCACATGGACGCGGGAGGATCACTCGGCCATCATGCCGAGTCCAGGTGGATATGCCCTCGTCCTCAACCCCACTATCGCCGTGCCTCGGTGCACCTGCAAGTTCTCCCGAGTCCTCATCGACGGCGGCAGCAGCATCAACATCCTCTACCGGGACACCATGACCAAGCTCGGCCTCGAAGCCAAGGACCTGGAGCCGACCAGGACCGTTTTCCATGGCATTGTGCCCGGCCACTCCTGCTCTCCGATCGGATGGATCCGGCTCAACGTCCTATTTGGCGACAGCAGCCATTTCTGACGCGAGCCGATCTGGTTCGAGGTGGTGGACCTGTCCAGCACGTATCACGCGTTGCTCGGCCGGCCCGCACTCGCCAAAGTCATGGCGGTCCCCCACTACGCCTACTTGAAGATGAAGCTGCCGGGTCCAAAGGGCCTCATCACCATCACCGGCGACTACCGCAAATCTCTGGAGTGCGCCCGAGACGGATCGAGGCTGGCCAAGTCGATGGCCGTCACCGTGGAGCGGCGCCAGCTCGACCGGATCGTTGCCCTTGCTGGTGAGGCAGCAACCACGCCAGTCCCGGCCGAGGAGCCGGCAAACGAAGCCTCGTTCAAACCCTCCAAGGAAACCAAGAAGGTGAAGCTGAACCCAGAAGAACCCAGCTGCAGCAGGTACGTCGTCGTGGGCGCTCGCCTCGGCGACAAATAGGAAGGCGAGCTCGTCAACTTCCTCCGTGAGAATCGGGATATCTTTGCATGGTCCCCAAAGGACATGCCGGGTATCCCGAGGAAGTACGCCGAGCACAAGCTTCACATCCACAAGGACGCCAAGCCTGTCCGCCAACCCCTACGGCGTTTCTCCGAAGAGAAGAGAAAGACCATCGGTGAAGAGATCGCCAAGCTCTTGGCGGCCGGCTTCATCATGGAAGTATTTCACCCCGAGTGGCTGGCCAACCCAGTCCTTGTCCTGAAGAAAAACAACACCTCACGCATGTGTATCGACTACACCAGCCTGAACAAGGCCTGCCCCAAGGATCCATTCGCCCTCCCGTGAATCGACCAAGTCATCGACTCCACCGCCGGGTGCGAGGTCCTGTCCTTCCTGGACGCCTACTCCGGCTACCACCAGATCAAGCTGGACACGACTGACGCCCTGAAGACGTCCTTCATCACGCTCTTCGGGGCATATTGCTACATCACCATGTCGTTCGGCCTGAAGAACGCCGGAGCCACCTTCTAGTGGTGCATGCAGAAATGCTTGCTGCTGCAGCTCGGTCGCAATATCCACGTCTACATGGACTACATCGTGGTGAAGACCAAGCAACACCTCACGCTCCTCGACGACCTGAAGGAAACCTTCGCTAACCTGCACGAGTACAAGGTCAAGCTCAACCCAGAGAAATGCATTTTCGGCGTCCCGGCCGGAAAGCTACTCGGTTTCCTCGTCTCAGAGCGTGGCATTGAGGCAAACTCGAAGAAAATCAAGGCCATCGAGCACATGCGCAAGCTGGCTTGGCTGCGTGATATCCAGAAATTCACCGGCTGCTTGGCCTCGGTCAGCCAGTTCCTCAGCCGGCTGGGCGAGAGGGCCTTGCCCCTATACCAACTAATGAAGAAGACGACGCCGCTGGAATGGAACGACCAAGAAGACGAGGCTTTCTGGGACCTCAAGCGCATGCTCTCCACCGCACCCGACCTGGCCGCCCCATCCGAGAAGGAGCCGCTGTTGCTCTACATAGCTGCAACCTCGCGCTCGGTCAGCACGATGCTCGTGGTTGAGCGACTAGAGAAGGGAAAGATCCAAGCCGTCCAGCGTCCCGTCTACTACCTGAGCGAGGTGCTCTCCGCCTCAAAGCAGAACTACCCGCACTACCAAAAGATGTGCTATGGCGTGTACTTCACCGCCAAGAAGCTGAAGCAGTATTTCCAAGAGCATGAGATTACCGTGGTCAGTATGGCCCCCCTCGGCGATATCATCGGGTGCCGCGACGCCTCTGGCCGGGTCGCCAAATGGGCGCTCGAGCTAGCCGGCCACACCATCCTCTATGAGCCCCGCACCATGATCAAGTCCCAAGCTCTAGCCGACTTCCTCGTCAACTGGACAGAGACCCAGTACTTGCCGCCGCCTCCAGACTCGACACATTGGCGTAGACACTTTGACGGCTCCAAAATGCGCCTCGGCCTGGGAGCCGGTATCGTGCTGTCATCCCCAAAGGGCGACCGACTCAAGTACACACTCCAGATCCACTTCGCCGCCTCCAACAACGTCGCCGAGTACGAAGCCCTCGTGCACGACCTCCGGCTGGCCAAGGAACTCGGAATCCGGCGAATCCTGTGCTACGGCGATTTGGACCTGGTCGTGCAGCAGTGCTCTAGCGAGTGGGATGCGCGCGACCCCAACATGGCAAGCTACCGCTTCCTCGTGCAGAAGCTGTCCGGCTTCTTCGCAGGTTGCGAGTTCCTCCACGTCCCGCGAGCAGAAAATGAGGATGCCGACACACTCGCCAAGATCGCCTCGTCTTGACAGTCCATTCCGTCCGGCGTTTCCCTCGAGCACCTACGAAAGCCGTCCGTCAAGCCGTCTCCGGACTCGGAGTCCATCCACGTCCCAGACGAACCAGGGACTGCTCAGTCCGGCCCGGGAACTGCTCAGTCCGGCCCGGGGACTACCGACCCCGGCCCGGCAATGGCAACCCTCAGTCCGGCCGGACCCGGCAATGGCATCCCTCAGTCCGACCGGACCCGGCTCGGATGACGCCGCCACTGAAGCAACCATAATGGCAGTTCTCATCGCCGCGATGGCGCCATCTTGGGCCCTGCCCATCAAGGAGTTCCAAGAGAGTGGGACCCTGCCCGACGACGAGACCGAAGCCCGGCAAGTGCAGCGCTGAGCGTCCGCGTACATCATCATCAAGAACGAGTTCGTCAAGCGCAGCCCCACCGACGTGTTCCAGCGCTGCGTCGAACAGGACAAGGGCGTGGACATCCTCCTCGACATACACCTGGGCGAGTGCGTGCACCATGCCACGTCACGACCCTGGTAGCCAAGGCTTTCCGCAATGGTTTCTATTGGCCCACGGCCCTCGAAGACGCTGAATCACTCGTCCTCAGATGCGAGGGATGCCAGCGCTTCAGCAAGCGCACCCACCAACCAATATCGGTGCTCCGGACCATACCGATCGCCTGGCCTTTCACGGTCTGGGGGCTCGACATGGTGGGACCATTCAAAACAGCCCGAGGCGGCATGACGCATTTGTTGGTAGCAATTGATAAATTCACGAAATGGATCGAGGCAAGGCCGATCAAGAAGCTGGATGGGCCAACAGTCGTCCGATTCATCAAGGACATAGCGGTGCGCTACGGCGTGCCGAACAGCATCATCACGGACAATGGCACCAACTTCGCCAAGGGCGTGCTCGCGCAATACTGCTCCGTCTCCGGCATCCGCCTCGACCTGGTGTCCGTCGTCCACCCACAGTCAAACGGCAGGTCGAGTGGGCAAATGGCCTCATCCAATCCGGCATCAAGCCGCGGCTCGTCGAACCACTCATCCGCTCACCCGAAAGCTGGCTAGACGAGCTGCCAGCCGTTCTCTGTAGCCTCCGAACAACGCCGAACAGGTCGACCGGATTCGCCCCATCCTTCCTCGTCTATGGAGCTGAAGCCGTCATCCCAACTGACATCGAGTTCGACTCACCGCGCGTCACGATGTACACTGAGGCAGAAGCTAGGGAGGCCCGCGAAGACGGCGTCGACCTACTCGAAGAAGCGCGTCTGCTAGCGCTCAGCCGCTCAGCCATCTACCAGCAAGGCCTCAGGCACTACCATAGCAAGAAGATCAAACCCCTCGCTTTCCACGAGGGAGACCTCGTCCTCCGACTCGTCCAACACAAGCTGTCCTCCCCATGGGAGGGCCCCATCATCATCAGCAAGGCTCTGTGCGGCCGCAACGCCTATTACCTCATCGATGCGTGCAAGTCAAACAAGCGCAAGAGGGACACGGTCAGAGAAGAAACAATTCAGCCCTGGAACACAGAACTCCTCCGTCCGTTTTATAGTTAGCCGTGTATGTGTATGTATCGCTGCCTTTTGCGCTCAATTAAAAACTATGGGGTCCCCGAACGATGCTGCGGCCACCCTTTTCTGACCAAGTTATTTGTGTCTCTAGCGTTTTATACTTCACTTGCCTCTTCGTCCAAACCCGACCTCCGGTTCGACTCGCTCGACCCGGGGACTCGGGGGCTGGCCGGCTCGGTCCCACCCGTCACCTCGCTTAGCGTTTCTTTGCGCGTTGAGATCGCCGTGGTCTCCGGCTCCGCCCTGAGCCACAGATCCGAATTCGGCTGTCGGTCAGCGAGCAAAAAGGCCAGAGCACCAACACGTCACGAGGACTAAGCCACTGACCGCCGGGTCACCCAACCCGGCCACGCCACGAACAGTCAAGTCACAACACGATCGGCTGCCTGGATCACCACAAGCCGGCCCAGTGGGTGTTTCGCTCACGCTCAACGTTTCAAACGCCTAACTGCTGCACATCCTCTCCCAAAGGCCAAACCCCTTGTCACGGACAGGAGCCTCGGCCGTCAGACTCGCGGGGGGGGGGGGGGGGGG
>LR738715.1:782640899-782689236 GCA_902687465.1 Secale cereale | reverse complement strand
CCGAGGGGGAAGAGGCACGGGAATGGCTTGACAAACAAAAAGAAAAGGCGCAAACATCCACGAATACCACAACACGCCGCCGGATCGATCGACCCGGCCCCACCACTCGCAAATTTCACAAACATGACCGGCTGCCTGTCATCCGGCCACGCCGGATCACCTCAAGCCGGCCCAGTGGGTGTTTCGCTCACGCTCAACGTTCCAAACGCCTAACTACTATGTGTCCCCTCCCAAAGGACAAACCCCTTGTCACGGACCAAAGCCTCAGTGATGACCCACAACCGTAAGGGATCTATTGCAGCGTTTTTGATAAGTAAGAGTGTCGAACCCAACGAGGAGCAGAAGGTATTGATAAGCGATTCTGAGCAAGAAATTACTGCGAGCACTGAAAGATAACTTTTAGGGGTTTTCTCGGTATAAGCAACAGGAAAGTAAAAGCAAGTAATGTAAAAGGTACTGAGAGTAACAAGTGGCCCAATCCTTTTTTAGCAAAGGAGAGGCCTAGCAATTGAACGTATAAAGACTAAAGCGTTCCTGAGGACACACGGGAGAGGTAGTCATGTGCTTTCACCATATTCCGTATCGATACTATGTTATGTGTTGATAAGTGTTGAGTGGGTGGATCTATGCTAGTGCACTCTCTAGACTAAGATGAATGCACTCTTATGATTAAACACCTTGCAAGCATCCGCAAATACAAGATAGAATTTAAGGCAAAAGCCTAACCATAGCAATACGATCGGGGATCCATTATTCCCTTATGCAAAAGCGTGCGAACTGGGGTTCAGGTTTCTGTCACTCCGGCAACCCACCATAAGCATTCTTTATACACAATGTATTCTCCTAGGTCCTTAATAAGGCGAAGTGTTGGGTGTTTGACTCACACAACACCACTAGTAGAATGACAACACAACTTAAGTATCAAACAACACATATTACTTCAACAGCATATGACTACTAACAACAAGACTTTCCCCATGCCCTCAAGAACTAAGGTAACTACTCACGAGACATAAAAGAGATCATGATCAGCGGGGATAAATATGTGGTAAACAATCTGGACATAATAATATTTCTCCAACAAAACTCAATAGCATTCACCACAAAGTAGTAATCAACACCGATGGAGTAGAGAGGATAGGTAGTACGAGTTACAACACAAGTTGCGATTGTAAGATGAGATTTGGATGAAGATGGAGATGGTGCTGGTGTTGGGGATGATGTTGATGATGATCTCGATGATGCTCGTGACGATGGTGATGACGATGGCGACGATCTCCCCTTCCGGGAGGTGATCTCCCCGGCGGAATCTGCCCGCCGGAGATGGCTTTTTCTTCTCTGTAGGTTTCCGCCACGAAGCGGCGGCGGAATTCCGTAAAAATTCCCGTCTCTAGGGTTTTTGGGTAACGGAGAGCATATATGCAAAAGGGGGCGGCCAGAGGTAGGCCAGGGGCTCCAGGCGACCCCCCGGCGCGGCCAGGGGGGGCGCGCCCCCAGGCCGCCTGGGCACCCCGTGGCCCCCTTTGGTTGCCCTTTCGCGTGCCTTCGTGATCCGTCTGAAAAATATCTCCCGTCAATTTTCAGGTAATTTGGAGGTATTCTTCTTCAGCAACTCAGCGTCCACTTTTTACTGCTGAATCCTGCGTCTGCTGCTTCGGCATCGGAAAGTTTGCAAACTGTGTAAAATAGACCACATAAGAACATCACCGTAACGTGAAATATATCAATGAATAAGGATAAATTATGATACAAAATAGTGATGCATTTTGGACGTATCAACACCCACAAGCTTAGACCTCGCTTGTCCCCAAGCGAATATGAACTTGGTAAACCTGTCCACAAGTTTAGAGAGTGAAGTGTCGATAAATAGAATACGGACAAGAAGCATCATAGTTTCTTTACCAACTCAAATATCCTCAACAGCAATCTTCAACTCATAAGGCCCTTATGAAAGAGTGATAACACTTATATTCGAAAGTAGGGCTAAGGAAACTCATTATATCATGGCAAACATGTCCTTCGGTCAAAGAACAACAAATAGATTTAACTTTTGCTCTTATATTTTGATGAGGTCAATTGAAGCTTTTTGAAATAACATGTTAATAGGCAAGAAGTGAAAGTGTTAACACAAAGGAAGATGTTTGCCTTAGCTGGGCATGACAAACAACTTACTTATTGAATGATAATGTCAACAAGGATATGATATGACAAATCTTAATGCAGCTTTATATGAATGAATCCTTATCAACATCAAACGTGTGCTCTCTTTGAGAAATAGAAGGAAGTAGAAGTAACTGACTCAACTTCAAATTAAAAGATAGGCCCTGTTCTAGGGTAGTAGGGAAAACTCATGTGCTATCCTCAAATCAAACAGAATGAAAACAAGTTTTTAGGGGTGCATGATTTGTCAACGAATGCTAATAGATAACTCAATTGCTTTCTGAGCTGGACAAGTTTCGAGGAACGGCTCCCGCACGAGGACGATAACATCCTCTTATTCTCCTTTGTTTATCACTGCCAAAGTTTTCTGATTTCTCATGAACAAAGCGTGAAGGAGGGTTTGTTTGTTATATTATTTCTAAGCCGGGCGCACTCTTTGCCAGTTCCTTCTCGTATTATGGGTTTGCACATTAGACATGCAATCCCGGGGTGAAGCTTGTCCAACTCAAGAAGACCATGAATTAGCTATTACTTCCTCATGAGCTAAATCAGAGGCACAAAACAAAAGATTTTGAACATTTGAGGATAACACATAAATTATATACTTTAGGAGGTGGTAGTGGAATACCACGAATAGGAAGGTATTGGTTTTAAGGGTATGGATGCACAAGCAGAATACCGCTTAGTACAGAGTTAGGCTAGCAAAGGTTTTGAGAGAGCAGACAACTGATGATGACTAAGATGCAAAGCAATATAAAGCATGAACATTGAAATAAGCATAACACATCAAGTTGTCTTCCTTGTCAGCATAACACTTCAAGCATAATAACATAAAGGTTTTGGCTATGTTGATACTTTAAGAAAATCATGCTTGTTGTTATGACGAAAGCTATGTTTGCCAAGATTAAATAAAGTTTTCACAGCCATACCTGACATAAGGTCAATACTCCCCATAAGAATCATCATATAAGGTCGATTGCGTGAAGAGAATACCGAGTGCAACAAAATGAACCGATAAACTTCTCATTAATATTCCATCATAGACGACTCCACACTCACGGATACAATTCTTCACCAAAGGAGTGATAGACCTCAATGCACACACCTATCTCATATGATAACCTCCCTAGACATGATACGACTCTACTTGACTCTAAAAGACAAAAAGTAAAGATAATGATACCGGGCACTCCCCCAAGCTTGGAACAAGCCAAGGGAATGCCATTACCCCAGGAGATTTCACACATCATCCTTGTTGGCGTTGATCACGTAGTTCTTGGCGAAACTCTTCCATGGAAGGGGTTCTCCAGTCTCAAATGAGAAGCTCGTCTCCTGAATCCTGCATTCAGCACCCAAACTCATGCGCATAAACCTTAGTTCATACTCACAGTTCTGGTTATGTAGATCATTAATTTGCCCTTGGAGCTCTATAATTCTTTCTTCAGACGCGGCGATGCTTTTCCACATCTCATTCATCTCCTTCAGGAAGTAGGTCTTCAGCTCGTCGATGATGTTAAAGTTAGCTTCAACACCACGCTCGATCATCTTCTTGTACTTGAAGACTTCTTGCTCCACTTCTTCCAGCCTGGCCTGGATGCTCCCCTCCTTGATAGGTCCCTTCAGCTCTTCTTGATGAACGACGCCGTCCTTCATCTGAACAACCTGAGGGTGCTTCTTCACCTCAGCGAGGTAAGGGTTGATGACGTTGACGACGAACTTGTCCTTGGGGGAACTTAGAGAAGCCATGGCACCTAAATTCAGCTGAAAGATTCCCTGGCAGAAACAGACCGAGGAGAAAACACGCGAAATCGCAAGATACGTTGCCGGAACAATCCGGGCAAATATATAGGAAAAATTTATGCACAGAAAGGAAGGTAACGGACCAAAGCGGGGTCGGAGGCGGACTCCCGGGTGTCCAGGCGGCCTCCCGGCGCGGCCCAGGGGGGGGGGCCAGGGGGGCGCCTGGACTCCCTGGAGGTCGTCTCTGGCTCCACTTAGGTTCGGAATTTTACTAATTTTGCAGAAACTCGTAATACGGAACTTTTATGGCGGTTCGCGATGTTTCCTTACCGTACTACATACCTTTTCTTTATTCTGCTTCTGCTGGCGTCTGAAACAGGGCTGCAACATGTTCTTCATGGTTTGTTGTGTATATTATATTCACATCAACATTGACAGGGTCTCCTGCTATGTAATGTTTAAGTCTTTGCCCATTCACAACTTGAGGTTTGGTACCTTCAAAATTATTAATCTTAATTGCACCGGACCGATAAACTTCTTCAATATGAAATGGTCCTTCCCACCTGGAAAGTAGTTTACCCGGAGAAAACCTGAAACGGGATCTGAACAACAAAACTTTATCACCAATATTAAATTCACGTTTCAGAATCTTCCTATCATGCCACCTTTTTACCTTTTCCTTGAACATTTTAGCGCTCTTGTAAGCTTCACTTCTCCATTCATCTAGAGAAGTCAAGTTCATGAGACGCTTCTCACCAGCTAATTTTGGGTCATCGTTAAGCTCTCTAATAGCCCAGAAAGCTTTGTGCTCTAACTCTAATGGCAAATGGCAAGCCTTGCCATACACCATCTTATAGGGGGACATGCCCATGGGGTTTTTGTAAGCAGTTCTATATGCCCACAAAGCATCTCCTAACTTATTTGACCAGTCCTTTCTATTTATGTTTACTATTTTCTGCAAGATCAACTTAATTTCTCTATTGGTGAGCTCAACTTGCCCACTAGTTCGAGGATGATATGGTGAAGCAAATCTATGATTAACATCGTATTTGGCCAAAGCTTTTCTAAAAGCTCCGTGCGTGAAGTGTGATCCTCCATCGGTCATGAGATACCTTGGTACACCAAACCTAGGAAAAATTACATCTTTAAGCATTTTCAAGGATGTCTTGTGATCAGCACTTTCAGTGGGGATTGCTTCAACCCACTTGGTCACATAACCAATAGCTACTAAAATGTGAGTGTACTTGTGCGAAGAAGGAAAAGGCCCCATAAAATCAAAACCCCAACAATCGAAAGGTTCAATCACTAGTGAGTAATTCATAGGCATCTCATTCCTTCTACTAATGTTACCAACTCTCTGACATTTATCACAGGCTAAAACATAATTTCTAGCATCTTTAAAGAGAGTAGGCCAATAAAAACCTGATTGAAGAACCTTATGTGCAGTCCTCTCACCGGCATGATGTCCTCCATAGGGACTATCATGACACCGTCTGAGAATGTCCTTCTGCTCATGTTCCGGAATGCATCTTCTCACGGTCCCGTCGGGACCTTCTTTGAAAAGATGTGGGTCATCCCAAAAGTAGTGCCTCAAATCATGAAAGAACTTCTTCCTTTGCTGAAATGTTAGACCTGGAGGCAAATACTTTGCAACAATAAAATTAGCATAATCTGCATACCAAGGATCGGAAAGAGATTGTACTTTTACAACGGCAAGTTGCTCGTCTGGAAAACTATCGTTAACTGGGATGGGGTCGTGCGGTATATCTTCCATCCTTGAAAGATTGTCCGCCACCGGATTGTCTTCCCCTTTCCTATCAACAATTTGCAAATCAAATTCTTGAAGAAGGAGTACCCATCTGATAAGCCTTGGCTTGGCATCCTTCTTTGTCATAAGATACTTAATGGCAGCATGATCAGTATGAATAATAACTTTGGAATCAACAATATACTGCCTAAACTTATCACAAGCAAAAACTACAGCTAAGAATTCCTTCTCAGTAGTAGCATAATTTCTTTGAGCACTATCAAGGGTTTTACTAGCATAATGTATAACATTCAATTTCTTATCAACTCTTTGTCCTAAAACAGCCCCAACAGCAAAATCACTTGCATCACACATAATCTCAAAAGGTAAATTCCAGTCAGGTGGTTGTACTATAGGAGCAGTTATTAAAGCTTTCTTAAGGACTTCAAAAGCTTCCTTACAATTTTCATCAAATACAAAAGGAACATCCTTCTGGAGAACATTAGTGAGGGGTCTCGAGGTTTTAGAAAAGTCTTTAATAAATCTTCTATAAAAACCTGCATGACCGAGAAAACTGCGAATACCTTTGATGTCCCTTGGATAGGGCATCCTCTCAATAGCTTCGATCTTGGCCTTGTCCACTTCAATTCCCCTTTCGGAAATCTTGTGACCAAGAACAATTCCTTCATTAACCATAAAGTGGCACTTTTCCCAGTTGAGTACCAAATTTGTCTCCTCGCATCTCTGCAAAACTTTATTAAGGTTGTGAAGACAATGGTCAAAAGAAGTTCCATAGACGGAGAAATCGTCCATGAAGACTTCCATAATATCCCCGCAGAAACCATGAAAGATAGCAGACATACACCTTTGAAAAGTAGCAGGGGCATTACATAAACCAAAAGGCATACGCCGGTAAGCATAAGTACCAAAGGGACAAGTAAAAGTGGTCTTCTCTTGATCGGCAGTGTTAACATGAATTTGAGAGAAGCTAGAATAACCATCGAGATAACAAAAGTGGGTATTTTTGGATAACCTTTCAAGCATTTGGTCGATGAACGGCAACGGATAGTGATCCTTCCTGGTTGCCTTGTTCAACTTCCTGTAATCAATACACATTCTATATCCAATAATAATTCTCTGAGGTATTAATTCATTTTTATCATTAGGAACCACAGTTGTACCTCCTTTCTTAGGAACACAATGTACCGGACTTACCCACTTACTATCAGCTATAGGGTAGATAATACCTGCGGCTAGAAGCTTGAGAATCTCAGTTCTCACGACATCCATCATCTTCGGGTTCAACCGTCGTTGATGATCAACAACTGGTTTAGCATCAGGCTCAAGGTTGATAGTATGTTGACAGATAGATGGACTAATCCCCTTAAGGTCATCAAGGGTGTAGCCGATTGCGCCTCGGTGTTTACGAAGTACTTCCAATAATCGCTCCTCTTCATATCCTGAAAGGTTAGAATTGATAATAACATGATATACTTTCTTTTCATCTAAATAAGCATACTTGAGCGTATCTGGAAGAGGTTTAAGATCGAACACCGGGTCTTCTTTCGGTTTTGATAAAATTCCCAAAGGTTCAACCGGAAGGTTGTGCTTCAGGATAGCAGGCTGCCTCAAGAATATTTCATCTAGTTCATTTCTTTCCTGCATATGCAAATCATTCTCGTGGTCCTCCATGTATTGCTGCAAAGGATCATTAGGGGGAATAGCAATAGAGGCAATACTTTCAATAATTTTATCATCACTAGGTAAATCAGTACCACGAGGCTGCTTAGAGAACTTAGAAAAATTAAATTCATATGGCTCACCATCGAATTCAACAGAAACTTTACCTTTCTTGCAATCTATTATAGCTCCACAAGTTCTAAGAAAAGGTCTACCAAAAATAATTGGACAAAAATTGTCCCTCTCTGAACCAAGTACTAGAAAATCGGTAGGGTATTTTACCTTTCCACATAGGACTTCAACGTCCCTCACAATTCCGATAGGAGAGATAGTTGTTCTGTTTGCAAGATGAATAGTAACATCAACTTCTTCAAGTTCACAAGGGGAAATCTCACCGATGATCTCTTCATAAAGTGAATAGGGGATAACACTTGCACTCGATCCCAAATCGCATAGCCCATAATAATTGTGATCTCCTATTTTAATAGATACCACTGGAGTACCTGAAATTGGGCCTTTATTCTTGGCTGTGACAAGGTTAGTGGAAACAGCACAAAAATTTATATTGGAATCCAAAACATCATTAGTAGCAAGGTCTTTAATCAATGCAACTTGAGGATCGACCCTGATCTGGTCCTCAGGCTCATCAACTCTTCTCTCACTTTTATTTGTTATGCCTGTCACAAGAGAGTGCTCCCTCATCCTCGTGGGAAAAGGAGGCTTTTCATATATAACTGCAGGCAAAATAGGGCCAGCAACATAAATATCAATAGGTGGTTCTTTAAAAGGTTTATGGTGCTGGTCTCTCTTCTTTTTAAAAGAATCAACGTGAGAGGCAAAATTCTTACACAAATCAATCACTAGATGGGAATCAAGACCAATCTTAGAGCAAAAAGTATTGAAGTAATCAGTTTTCACATAGCTCTCAATATAATCATGTTCATAATTTATAGCGGGTTCAATACCTTTATCAATTTCCCAATCTTCGGTATTCCTCTGGATTCTTTCAATGAGATTCCACCTTTCTTCAACACTCTTCTTCTGAAATACCCCACTAGAGGAGGCATCCAGCATCTCCTTATCCTGACGAGAAAGCCTGGCATAAAAATTTGTAAGTATAATTTCCTTGGGAAGCTTATGAATAGGGCATTTGAGCATCAGGGACTTCAATCTCCCCCAAGCTTGAGCAATGCTTTCTCCGTCACGAGACCTAAAGTTATAGATATAATTCCTGTCTCGATGAATTTCATGAAGAGGATAAAACCTAGTATAAAAGAGAGACATAAGCTCCTGCCAGTCCAGCAAGTGTGAGTTATCGAGAAGCCCATACCAATCTGAAGCTTTATCTATAAGTGATACGACAAACAATTTCCTCATGACAAACTCCCTCGATACACCTGCAAGCTTAAATAATGAACATAGTTGTGACAGATATAGCAAGTGTTCACCGGGATGTCTGTCTCCTGCGTAACGATTAGCCAAAACATAATCGATAATACCAGCTGGTATGTTATAAGGCATAATTTCAGTAGGGGGAGGATCAACCACCACAGGTGTGGGGCGTCTTCCCACAAGCAACGATCCAATAATAGGGTTGTCCATAAGGACAAGGAGTAGCAAATAGCAAAAATAAAAACAGAATTATAAAAAAAACTTCCGTACCAGTTTCACTTTACCAATAGCGCTACGCTCCCCGGCAATGGCGCCAGAAAACGGTACTTGATGACCCACAACCATAAGGGATCTATTGCAGCGTTTTCGATAAGTAAGAGTGTCGAACCCAACGAGGAGCAGAAGGTATTGATAAGTGATTCTGAGCAAGAAATTACTGCAAGCACTGAAAGATAACTTTTAGGGGTTTTCTCGGTATAAGCAACAGGAAAGTAAAAGCAAGTAATGTAAAAGGTACTGAGAGTAACAAGTGGCCCAATCCTTTCTTAGAAAAGGAGAGGCCTAGCAACTGAACTTATAAAGACTAAAGCGTTCCTGAGGACACACGGGAGAGGTAGTCATGTGCTTTCACCATATTCCGTATCGATACTATGTTATGTGTTGATAAGTGTTGAGTGGGTGGATCTATGCTAGTGCACTCTCTAGACTAAGATGAATGCACTCTTATGATTAAAAACCTTGCAAGCATCCGCAAATACAAGATAGAATTTAAGGCAAAAGCCTAACCATAGCAATACGATCGGGGATCCATTATTCCCTTATGCAAAAGCGTGCGAACTGGGGTTCAGGTTTCTGTCACTCCGGCAACCCACCATAAGCATTCTTTATACACAATGTATTCTCCTAGGTCCTTAACAAGACGAAGTGTTGGGTGTTCGACTCACACAACACCACTAGTAGAATGACAACACAACTTAAGTATCAAACAACACATATTACTTCAACAGCATATGACTACTAACAACAAGACTTTCCCCATGCCCTCAAGAACTAAGGTAACTACTCACGAGACATAAAAGAGATCATGATCAGCGGGGATAAATATGTGGTAAACAATCTGGACATAATAATATTTCTCCAACAAAACTCAATAGCATTCACCACAAAGTAGTAATCAACACCGATGGAGTAGAGAGGATAGGTAGTACGAGTTACAACACAAGTTGCGATTGTAAGATGAGATTTGGATGAAGATGGAGATGGTGCTGGTGTTGGGGATGATGTTGATGATGATCTCGATGATGCTCGTGACGATGGTGATGACGATGGCGACGATCTCCCCTTCCGGGAGGTGATCTCCCTGGCGGAATCTGCCCACCGGAGATGGCTTTTTCTTCTCTGTAGGTTTCCGCCACGGAGCGGCGGCGGAACTCCGTAAAAATTCCCGTCTCTAGGGTTTTTGGGTAACGGAGAGCATATATGCAAAAGGGGGCGGCCAGAGGTGGGCCAGGGGCTCCAGGCGACCCCCCGGCGCGGCCAGGGGGGGGCGCCCCCAGGCCGCCTGGGCACCCTGTGGCCCCCCTCTGGTTGCCCTTTCGCGTGCCTTCGTGATCCGTCTGAAAAATATCTCCCGTCAATTTTCCGGTAATTTGGAGGTATTCTTCTTCAGCAACTCAGCGTCCACCTTTTTCTACTGAATCCTGCGTCTGCTGCTTCGGCATCGGAAAGTTTGCAAACTGTGTAAAATAGACCAAAACAACGTAAGAACATCACCGTAACGTGAAATATATCATGAATAAGGATAAATTATGATACAAAATAGTGATGCATTTTGGACGTATCACTCAGCCGTCAGACTCACGGGGGAGAGGCGCAGGAAAACGGCTCGACGAACGAATAAGCAAGAGCAGAAACATCCACGACATTGATACAAACTTTAAATTCATAAAAGGCCCAAGGCCAGCATTCGTTACACCCAGTGCACCCAGTGGCTGGGGTGGACCTGCTACCTAACAGAGATATCTACAAAGATTTTTAAAGTAGGAGCTTCAGGCGCCCGCATCCGCACCCGCCGGACCCGCCGAGGTGCCGATGTCTTCATCGTCAGCACCCGTGTTGCGATAGATATCCATCTCCTCGGAGCTACCATCCAGAACATCCAGAAGCAGGCCGAAGTCGTCAACAGGCACGACTACGCCATCTTCTGTCCGCTCCGGCCGAAACTCGTCGTGGTAGGAGAACCCGGCGATGTAAATGGCCCGGGCGGCAATCTCGCTGGCCTACGCCTGTAGCTGGCTCTCCGAGCCGGCTCGCTGGCCCATCAGCGCCTTCAGCGACAGGCCCGAATACCAAGACATCACGAATTGGAGTGCCATCTCGGCACCATCTTGGGTAGTGGAAAGGCGCCAGTCATGCAGCCGATCCGGCCCCGCCTCAAACCACCGCGCAAGCTGCGAGAAGCTGGTCGGTGCAGCGGAGCCCGGCTAAAGGGCCGCCGTCATCACTATCACGGCCTCACAGAGCCGCGCCATCTGCATGCCCAAGGTTTGTAGACGGGCCTCGGCGGTGACCATGATCTCTGGGAAGGTCCAGGCCATGCACGGGTCGGTCCCAGAGCCAACCACGCCCCCTGGATCACGTCGGAAGCGGACCGCCTCCTCCGTCAAGTCCTGCGTCTCCGGGAAGACCCCTATCATAGAAAAGAGTCAGAAGAGATTCGCAATGAAAAAAGGAAGCCGGAATCTCAGTCCGGCAAAACACTCAAGAAAAGCACTCACTAGAGAAGGTCTCTTCCAGGTGCTGCGCCTCAAGCAACGTACCGCGCCGCTCCAAGTCAAGAGTACGGTCGCAGTCCTTGACTGCCTCCTCCAGCTGGGCGACCTGGACAAGCGCCGCCTTCATCTCGGCGTCCTTATCCGCGACCGCATTCTCGGCCCCCTCACGGTGCTGGTCCTCCCCCTGCCTGGCTTCCTCAGCCGAGGCCACGAGTCCCATCAGGCGCTAAACCTCGGCCTGGAGCTGGCCCTTGTCATTGGCCAGCTTGCCGCACTGCTGGTCCGCCTCGGCAAGGGCCAGCTGTGCCTCTGCGACCTTGGCGGTCTCTGCCCGAAGCCGCTCCACCTCGGCCTCAAGGTGGCCCTTGTCGCCTGCCAGCTACTTCTGCAACTGGCCGGCTTCATTGAGCGCCCGCCAGGCTCCCGTCGCCTCCTGCCTCGACCTTCTCCAACGCGGCTGCAGAAGGGCGACTCAGAGACAAAGCACCCCGAAGACTCACAAGAAAAGAAAAAGGGAAAAAAGAAAAGGGGATGTACCCATCACGGCGCGGAGCTCCGCCTCCTTGGCGACCAGCTGCTCCTTGAGCCGCTCATGCGTGTCAAGAAGCCGGCTGAAGACACCGACCCGATAGGAGACCAGTTGCTGCGCAACGAAACAGAAATCAACAAAGAAGACATCAATTTAAAGATTCGGCCCAACTGCTATGCAGTTGGCCCAAATCTCGGGGACTACACCCAGTCGGTGCGCTGGCGCGCCCCCACTAAAAAAGAAACGAGCCACGGTAAGAAGACTAACGAGTACGGCGTCCTCCAGCTCCCGCGCCTGCTCCAGCTCGGCCCGGGCGTAGGCCTCAATCCGGCCCGTCTGCCCCCGCAGGCGCGGAGTCACGGCGGCCACGGCCGCCTCCTCCTGGGTTGGCGGCCCAAAGAAGACCTTGCCGACTCCATGCCGCGGCACTAGCGGCTCAACGACCCGGTGACCCCCGGGCTGAAGCACCAAGGCGTGCTCACCTCCGGTCGCCTCGCCCGCGGCCGGTGTCCTCTCCGGCGCCACCACCGTCGGCGCCCCCAAGGAGGCATCTTCGCCGCCTCCACCATCCCCCGCCCGCTCGGCCACGTCGGCCCGCGGTGGGGTCTCGTCCGCAATGACCACGACCTCCTGGTCGACGTCCATCGCATCGGCACGGCCGCCCTGGCCGCGCCCCTCCTCCAACAACGGGACAAACTCCGTCATCGCCACCGTCGTTTCGGCCGGTATCTCCGGCCACGCCGGCTCCTTGCCGGCTCGCACCCACGCCTCCGTGGCCGTGGTCCAAGCCTGGGTCGACGCCGCCCTCAATGCGGCCTCGGCCCGGTCCCGGTCTCGCCAGGCCCGCCCCTCCACGTCGGACGGATCCAGACCAAGGTCCGGATCCACCCGCCCCTCGTCCTCGCTCGGATCAACGATGCTGGACCGGCTCGTCCGGAACCTAGCATCGTCGGGGGATGCGGCCTCCGCCGCCGCCAACACCAGCGAGATCGGCGATCTGAAACCAAGACGAATCAGCACAACTGGGGGGCTCAACGGAGCCGCCCGGCTCCAAGCCAAAGAAGAAGGAAGACTTACCCCGGCATCACCGGCACGGAGTGCCTCGACGCTTGGGTGACGCGCCTCCTCTTGGCGGCCGGTCTCGCGCCCCCAACCGCGCCTGCGGCACGCTTCCCCGGTGGAGCCGGCGGAGCGGCGCTGCCCTTCCCATGAGGCCGACCCACCGCCGGCACCACCTGAGACGGCCCGGCTCCAGCCGCGCCGCCACCTCGGCCTCCAGCCGCCGTCGTCACCTCTCGGGACGACCCGGCCCCGGTAGCGCTTCCGCCCCGTCCACCCAACGCCGCTACACCAGCAACTTGCGTCAGCACCTCCGATGCCGCCCAGAAAACAAAATGTGAAGAAAAGGAGATAAGCGCACCTGCTCGGCGTCCCGCGCCCGCCTCAGCGATCGTTCCCTCCCCTCCGTCGTGGGCCTCAGGCTCCTCCGAGGCAGCGCGCACCACCTACGTCCCCGCCCGATCGTAAGGATGTCGGATGGCGTTCAGAAGTACCTCCTGCGTCGCGTCCGGACGGATAAGAAGATGAGCGGCGGCAAAGTACGGGGAAAAGGGACTCACCGCCGGTGCCGGGTTCGCGTGGATATACAGAACCTTTACGTATTGCGAGTCCTCCGGTAGGTCGGCCTTGGAGACGTCGTTCACTCGGCGAGCAACCTGCTCTGCCCTCAGCCGCAGCTTGGACATACGGTCGGGGTCGTCGAGGCCCTTCATCTCGCCGATAAGACGAGCGCGCCTCTATAGCGGCAGCACCCGCCGCGCGATGAAGGCGGTGACGAGGTCCCTACCTTCGAGGCCTTCCCACTCCTTCATCACCACCACCTGCTCGGATAAATTGAGCACCGCCTGCGACGGCCGCTTGGGGAAGTAGGACTAGTTCCGCTTCTCCTGCGGCAGCACGTCGGCGAAAGGCGGAAGGTTGATGCGGTCCGCACGCAAGTTGCAGACATAGAAGAAAGGATTCTGCCATTTCTTGGCAGAATCCTCCAGCGGCACCTTGGGGCGCTCGTCCCCCGGCCGCCTGTAGATGACGGCGGCTCCGCACTCCGACATCTCCCCGGCCTTCGGCCCCTGCTGTTTCAGGGAGAAATGGCATGCGAAGAGGTCGATGGAGGGCTCGACGCCGAGGTACGCCTCGCAGAGCATGACGAAGCCGGAGAGCTGCATGATGGCCCCGACTCCGAGATGGTGGGGCTGGAGCCCGTAGACCTCCAGGAACTCGCGGAAGAAATCGCTCGCGGGCAGCCCAAACCCGCGCTTGAAGTGCGTGGAGAAGACCACGCGCTCTGAGCTCACGGGGCGCGGCGACCGCTCGTCTCCAGGCAAGCGAACGGCGACCTCCGTCTCCGGCGGTAGGCGCTTGGTGGTGCGAAGATAGTTGATGTTGTCCTTGGAGACGGTCGAGCTCATCCACGAGCCTGATGGCAGCGCCATCAAAAAGAAGCTCAGAGAAGAAAGGAGAAGGAAAGGATGAACTCTGCTTAAGAACGACGGGCGGCGCAGTGTGCGGCGGTCGCAAGAAGCAGAGCATGCAGAGAAAGAAAGGAGGGCACGGGCGAGAACGATCTCCACCTGCTCCTCGACCCAATTTATAACCCGCGACCCGACCATGGGGGAATGGGATCGACTGCGCCCACCTCTCCCACTTCCCGCAATAAATGCGCACGTGCGTACGTGCGCAATAACTGCCCCGGGAAGGGCAACCAGTTTGCGGACGCCGCAATAAATCCACACACCCACATGCCAGAAGTTGCGCGACCGCGGGCCCTCGGCCCGTCGCCCCGTCCTGTCGTGCGCGTGGCCCGTCAGGTCTCCCCGACCTCCGGGCACCACGTGGCGCCCGCACGGAACCCGAAAGATCATCCAAGATTCGGCGGACGACTCGATTCCCGCCGTCGCCCGGAAGACGCGATCCGGCTTCCAGAAGCCGGCACACTGCGGGCGTTCCCGAGCTCGGCCCCGAGCCCGCCTTCAAGGGAAGGAAACTGCGAAGGCGCGATCACCAGGAGACGGCGGACCTTCACAGCTTCGGGGACTACAGTTGGGGGGATGGACCCCAGGCAGGCAAAGGAAGTCGGATCCTTTTCAAAAACAACAGGGCCAGCATCGCCCCACAGTCCGCCTCGGACTTCGCCGGGTCACTCAGTCCGGCCAAAGTTTGCAATCCAGCAAGGCTCTCTAGTCCGTCCAAGGCCCACAATCCGACAAGACCCTGCAGTCCGGCCAAGACCCACAATCCGGTAAGACTCCCCAGTCCAGTGCACCAAGACTTCCTCAACAAGCCAGACCGGCCCGTGGCGTGTTCCCCAATCCGGCCATGGGTCAGCTCTCGTCCCATCTCAACCGTATGACGGGACGAGACGCACCTACCGATGAACTAGGCAACAGTGCCTCGCCCATACCCCTAGTCCGTCGGGCGTCGCAACAGTGTAATCATCACAGTCCATGACGCTGGCAGACGGTGACATGACGGAGCACGCCGTACCCGACTCAGCTTGGCCAATCCTCGGCGACCGACAAGACGGCACACAGTGCCCCTCATGCATGGCGGGTCCCGCGCCCGGAGAACCCGGCGAGCCCTGTACCCGGCGGGTCCCAGCACCGGCTTCCCAGACGATGACAATCTGGCCCCACGGCCATGTAACATTACCATTGTATCCCTGGGGGGTTGGCCTATATAAACCCCCCCCCCCCCAGAGCCCTCATGCACGGGGGCGAGGAGAACGAGAGAACATGATAGACACACATCTCAGGAGAAGCAGCCTAAGCCTATCTTCCTCCTTCCTCCATACAGCTCAAGGAGCAACCCTGTACTGGTAAAACATCAACCACCTCGGCAGGATTAAGGGTATTATCTCCCCGGAGAGCCCTAAACCTGGGTATGTCTTGCATCCCACGCTCGCTCATGCCAACCCCGCTTCTGGAGCCACCAGTGCCCTCGAGCCGCCTCCTATCTTTAGCCATCCCTTGGCATCTGCCGTGCGCCCACCACGACACGCCCCCCCTTTTCCTTCTCTTCCTCTCTCCCTTTCCTTCTCCCCTCCTACTCCAACTAGGAAAAGAGGGAGTCCTACTCTCGGTGGGAGTAGGACTCCTCCCATGGCGCGCCCTCCCCCTTGGCCGGCCGCCTCCCCCCAACGTCCTTTATATACGGGGGCAGGGGGGCACCTCTAGACACACAAGTTGATCTCCCTCAACCGTGTGCCGTGCCCCCCTCCACAGAAACACACCTCGGTCATATTGTTGCAGTGCTTAGGCGAAGCCCTGCGCCGGTAGCTTCATCATCTCCGTCACCACACCGTCGTGCTGACGAAACTCTCCCGCGAAGTTCTACTGGATCAAGAGCTCGTGGGACGTCATCAAGCTGAACGTGTGCTGAACGCGGAGGCTCCGTATGTTCGGTGCTTGACCGGTTGGATCGCGAAGAAGTTCGACTACATCAACCGCGTCACTAGACGCTTTCGCTTTCGGTCTACGAGGGTACGTAGACACACTCTTCCATCTCGTTGCTATGCATCTAGTAGATAGATCTTGCGTGATCGTAGGAAATTTTTGAAATACTACATTCCCCAACAGTGGCATCATGAGCCAGGTCTATGCGTAGATGATATGCACGAGTAGAACACAAGTGAGTTGTGGACGATACTAGTCATACTGCTTACCAGCATGTCATACTTTGATTCGGCGGTATTGTTGGTTGAAGCGGCCCGGACCGACATTACGCGTACGCTTACGTGAGACTGGTTCTACCGACGTGCTTCGCACACAGGTGGCTGGCGGGTGTTAGTTTCTCCAACTTTAGTTGAATCGAGAGTGGCTACGCCCGGTCCTTGTGAAGATTAAAACATCACATACTTGACGAAATATCGTTGTGGTTTTGATGCGTAGGTAAGAACGGTTCTTGCTCAGCCCGTAGCAGCCACGTAAAACTTGCAACTACAAAGTAGAGGACGTCTAACTTGTTTTTGCAGGGCATGTTGTGATGTGATATGGTCAAAACATGATGAGTTATACGTTATTTCATGAGATGATCATGTTTTGTAAAGTTATCGGCAACTGGCAGGAGCCATGCGGTTGTCGCTTTATTGTATGAAATGCAATCGCCATGTAATTGCTTTACTTTTTCACTAAGCAGTAGCGATAGTCATAGAAGAAATATTTGGCGAGACGACAACGATGCTACGATGGAGATCAAGCTGTCATGCCGGTGACGATGGTGATCATGAAGGTGTCTTGGAGATGGAGATCAAAGTCACAAGATGATGATGGCCATATCATATCACTTATATTGATTGCTTGTGATGTTTATCTTTTATGCATCTTATTTTGCTTAGATCGATGGTAGCATTATAAGATGATCCCTTACAAAATTTCAAGGTACAAGTGTTCTACCTGAGTATGCACCGTTGCGAAAGTTCGTCATGCCGAGACAGCACGTGATGATAGGGTGTGATAAGCTCTACGTTCAAATACAATGGGTGTAAGACAGTTCTGCACATGCGGAATACTCGGGTTAAACTTGACGAGCCTAGCATGTACAGACATGGCCTCGGAACACTAGATGTTCACCATTGAAAACTACTCCATCTCACGTGATGATCGGGCATGGTTTAGTTGATATGGGTCACGTGATCACTTAGATGATTAGAGGGATGTCTATCTAATTGGGAGTTCTTAAGTAATTTGATGAATTGAACTTTAATTTATCATGAACTTAGTCCTGATAGTATTTGCAAATTATGTTGTAGATCAATAGCTCGCGTTATAGCTCCCCTATTTTTTTTATATGTTCCTAGAGAAAACTAAGTTGAAAGATGTTAGTAGCAATGATGCGGACTAGGTCCGTGATCGGAGGATTTTCCTCATTGCTGCACAGAAGAATTATGTCATTGATGCACCGCTAGGTGACATAACTATTGCAGGAGCAGATGCAAACATATGAACGTTTTGGCAAAGCTCAATATGATGTATACTTAATAGTTTAGTGCACTATGCTTTACGGCTTAGAACTGGGACTTCAAAAACGTTTTGAACGCCATGGAGCATATAAGATGTTCCAAGAGTTGAAATTAGGATTTCGTACTCATGCCCGTGTCAAGAGGTATGAGACCTCTCACAATACTTTGCCTACAAGATGGAGGAGAATAACTCAACCAGTGAGCATGTGCTCAGATTGTCTGGGTACTACAATTGCTTGAATCAAGTGGGAGTTAATCTTCCAGATAAGATAGTAATTGACAAAGTTCTCTAGTCACTATCACCAAGTTAGTAGAACTTCGTGATGAACTATAATATGCAAGGGATGACGAAAGTAATTCCCGAGCTCTTCACGATGCCGAAATCGACGAAGGTAGAAATCAAGAAAGAGCATCAAGTGTTGATGGTTAACAAGACCACTTGTTTTAAGTAAAGGGCAAAGGGATAGAAGGGGAACTTCAAGAAGAATGACAAGCAAGTTGTCACTCCCGTGAACAAACCCAAAGCTAAACTCAAGCCTGAAACTAAGTTCTACCTCTTGAGCTTGCGTTGTATTCCCTCAAAGAGGAAAGGGAGATGCAGCACGGTAGCGTAAGTATTTCCCTCAGTTTTTGAGAACCAAGGTATCAATCCAGTAAGAGACCACGCGCCAGTCCCTCGCACCTAAGCAAACAAATAAGAACTTCGCAACCAACGTGACAATGGGTTGTCAATCTCTTTACGGTCACTTACGATAGTGAGATCCGATAGAGATGATAATTATATTTTTGGTATTTTTGGTATAGAAACAGAAAGTAAAGAAAGCAAATAAACAACGGCAACAGAAATTGACAGGAAAGTAATATGATAAAGATAGACCCGGGGGCCATAGTTTTCTCTAGTGGCTTCTCTCATGATAGCGGTATTCTACGGCGGGTAAACAAATTACTGTCGAGCAATTGATAGAAAAGCGAATAATTATGAGACTATCTAGGCATGATCATTGTATATAGGCATCACATCCGAGACAAGTAGACCGAAACGATTCTGTATCTACTACTATTACTCCACACATCGACCGCTATCCAGCATGCATCTAGTGTATTGAGTTCATACGAACAGAGTAACGCCTTAAGCAAGATGACATGATGTAGAGGGATAAACTCAAGCGATATGATTAAAACCCCATCTTTTTATCCTCGATGGCAATAATATAATATGTGCCTTGCTGCCCCTACTGTCACTGGGAAAGGACACCGCAAGATTGAACCCAAAGCCAAGCACTTCTCCCATTGCAAGAACTATAGATCTAGTAGGCCAAACCAAACCAATTATTCGAAGAGACTTGCAAGGATATTATGAGCACACATAAAAAGTTCAGAGAAGAACCAAATATCTTTCATAGATAACCTTGATCATAAACTCACAATTCATCGGATCTCGACAAACACACGGAAAAAAGAGATTACATCGAATAGATCTCCTCGAAGACCGAGGAGAACTTTGTATTGAGATCCAGAGAGAGAGAAGAAGCCATCTAGAAACTAGCTATGGACCCGAAGGTATGTGATAAACTACTAACAACTCATGGTGAGGGCGATGATGATGATGATGAAGGCCTCCGTGATGGATCCCCCTCCCGGAACAGGCTCCAAGATGGGATCTCCACGGGAACAGAAGCTACGGCGGTGGAATTAGGGTTTTCTCTCTGCGTATGGAGTTTCTGGGGTACGTAGGTATATATAGGAAGAAGGGGGGCACCGGGGGCCATGTGGGGCACACGCCCTGGGAAGGGGGGCGCGCCCCCACCCTCGAGGGCTGGTCCCACGTCCCCTGACTAGGCCCCGTAGACTCCCGAGCGTGATTTCCTCCAAAAATACCTCTCGCGAAGGTTTCATTCCGCTTGGACTCTATTTGATATTCCTTTTCTGCAAAACCCTGAAATAGGCAAAAAACAACAATCTGGACTGGGCCTTTGGGTTAGTAGGTTAGTCCCAAAAATGATATAAAAGTGAATGATAAAGCCCATTAAACATCCAAGACTTCATAAGTAATAGCATGGAACAATAAAAAATTATAGATACGTTGGAGACGTATCAAGCATCCCCAAGCTTAATTCATGCTTGTCCTCGAGTAGGTAAATGATAAAGAAAGAATTTTTGACGTGGAATGCTAACCAATATAGTTTTTCAATGTAATTCTCTTAATTGTGGCATGAATGTTCAGGTCTGAAAGATTCTAGACAAAAGTCTATATTGACATAAGAAATAACAATACTTCAAGCAATACTAACAAAGCAATCATGTCTTCTCAAAAAACTATGGCTAAAGAAAGTTATCCCTACAAAATCATATAGTGTTGGCTATGCTCCCTTATTATCACATTAAATATTCATATCATGCACAACCCCGATTTCAGCCAAGCATTTGTTTTCATGCTCTATCTTTTCAAACCTTTCAACTTTCATGCAATACATGCGCGTGAGCCATGGACATAGAACTATGGGTGGCATAGAGCTGGTTGTAGAGAAGACAAAAAGAGGGAGAAAGTCTCACATCGAATAGGCGTATCAACGGGCTATGGAGATGCGCATCAATAGATATCAATGTGAGTGAGTAGGGATTGCCATGCAACGGATGCACTAGAGCTAAATATGAATGAAAGCTCAACAAAAGAAACTAGTGGGTGTGCATCCAACTTGCTTGCTCACGAAGACCTAGGGCATTTGAGGAAGCCCATCGTTGGAATATACAAGCCAAGTTCTATAACGAAAATTCCCACTAGTATATGAAAGTGACTAAGCATGAGACTCTCTACAATGAAGAACATGGTGCTACATTGAAGCACAAGTGTGGAAAAAGATAGTAGCAATTGTCCCTTTTTCTTTTCCTTTCTTTTCCTTTTTTTCTTTTTTTGTTTTTTTGGCCTTTTTTTCTTTGGCCTTTCTTTTTTTTCTTTTTTTTTGCGGAGGGGCTTTATAGATTCAGCCTATCCTCCCATGGGACAATGCTCTAATAATGATGATCATCACACTTTCATTACAACACAATATTACAACTTGATACTACAACAATAAAGTATGACTCTATGTGAATGCCTCCGGCGGCGTACCGGTATGTGCAATGAAACAAGAGTGACATGTATGATAGATTATGCATGGTGGCCTTGCCACAAATACGATGTCAACTACATGATCATGCATGGCAATATGACAATATGATGCGTGTCATATAAACGGAACGGTGGAAAGTTGCATGGCAATATATCTCGGAATGGCTATGGAAATGCCATGATAGGTAGGTATGGTGGCTGTTTTGAGGAACAATATGGTGGCTGTTTTGAGGAACAATATGGTGGCTGTTTTGAGGAAGGATATATAGTGGGTTTATGGTACCGACAAAAGTTGCGCGGTACAAGAGAGGCTAGCAATGGTGGAAGGGTGAGAGTGCGTATAATCCATGGACTCAACATTAGTCATAAGAACTCATATACTTAGTGCAAAAATTTACTAGTCATCAAAACAAAGCAATCAACGCATGCCCCTAGGGGGGAGGTTGGTAGGAGTTAACCATCGCGCGCCCCCGACCTCCACACAAAGGTTGACACTCTACAAATACCTCATGCTTTAACTTAGTCACATAACGGTTCACCATGCGTGCATGCTACGGGAATCACTAACCTTAACACAAGTATTTCTCAATTTCATAATAACTCCACTAGCATGACTCTAATATCACTATCCTCATGTCTCAAAACAATTATCAAGCATCCAACATCTCTTTCTATTCAATGCACTTGATGTGAATTTTTTTACTACATTGACATTGGATGCTTATCATGTGAAGACTAGTTTCTTTAGCCTAAACACTTTACCATGCTGTTTTAATAGACTCTCAAATATATCTAAGTGAAGCATGAGAGTTCAACAATTTCTACAAAATATTACCACCACCATGCTCTATAAGATATAAGTGAAGCACTAGAGCAAAAACTATTCACCTCGAAAGATATAAGTGAAGCACATAGAGTGTTCTTACAATTTCTAGGCCATATTTAACTCTCTAAAATAGGTGTGTCCAGCAAGGATGATTGTGACAAACTAACAAGCAAAGACTCAAATTATACAAGACGCTCCAAGCAAAATACATAGCATGTTGCGAATAAAAATATAGCTCCAAGTATAGTTACCGATGGATGAAGACGAAAGAGGGGATGCCTTCCCGGGGAATCCCCAAGCTTAGGCTTTTTGATTATCTTGAATTTACTTGGGGTGCCATGGGCATCCCCAAGCTTAGGCCTTTGCTGCTCCTTGTTCCATAGTCCATCAAAGCAATACTCAAAACTTGAAAACTTCACCATACAAAACTTAGACAAAAATTCTCGTGAGCTCCGTTAGTAAGAGAAAGCAAACCACCCCTCAAAGGTACAGCAAGGAATTCATTCTTTGTTTATATTGGTGTTAAAACTACTGTACTCCAAGTTCTCTATGGTTCATATCCTCCAATATTACTCATAGATGCATCGGAATAAGCAAACAACACACGACAAACAGAATCTGTCAAAAACAGAACAGTCTGTAGTAATCTGTTGGGTTCGCCTACTTCTGGAACTCCAAAAAATTAAACTAAATTGTTAAATTTGCGAAAATTTTCTAAAAATCATAAGCAAAAAGAATCAACTAAATATCACGCTCCAGTAAAATCTGAAGACTACTTTAGCGAGCACTAACGATTCTGTTTTTCACAGCAAGATCATATAAACTTCACACAAGTTTTACCAAAGGTTCTACTTGGCACAAACACTAAACAAAACATGAAAACATATATAATCAGAGTCTAGATGAAATATTTATTTCCTAACATCAACAAAAGCAAAAAACATAAAATTGGGTTGCCTCCCAACAAGCGCTATCGTTTTACGCCCCTAGCTAGGCACGATACAAGATAAATCTAGGTATTGCCATCTTTGGAAGGCAATCCATAAGTGGATCTCATGATAAATTCATATGGTAATTTGATTTTATTTATAGGAAAGTGTTCCATGCCTTTCCTTAACGGAAATTGGAATCTAATATTTCCTTCCTTCATATCAATGATTGCACCAATCATTCTAAGGAAATGTCTACCAAGAATAATAGGACATGAAGGATTGCAATCTATATCAAGAACAATGAAATCTACGGGCACATAATTCCTATTGGCAATAATAATAACATCATTAATTCTTCCCATAGGTTTCTTAATAGTGGAATCCACAAGATGCAAATTTAAAGAACAATCATCAAGCTCGTGGAACCCTAGCAAATCACACAAAGTTTTTGGGATAGTGGAGACACTAGCACCCAAATCACACAAAGCATAGAATTCATGATCTTTTATTTTTATTTTGATAGTAGGTTCCCATTCATCATAAAGCTTTCTAGGTATAGAAACTTCCAACTCAAGTTTTTCTTCATAAAATTGCATCAAAGCATCAACTACATGTTTAGTGAAAGCTTTATTTTGACTATAAGCATGCGGAGAATTTAGCACGGATTGCAACAAGGAAATACAATCAATCAAAGAGCAATTATCATAATTTAATCCCTTGAAATCCATAGTAGTGGGTTCATCACTATGCAAAGTTTTAATCTCTTCAATCCCACATTTAGCAATTTTAGCATCAAGATCTAAAAACTCCGAATTATTGGGACACCTTAAAGCAGAATCATCTCCAATACTATTTTCATCAAGATTAATACTAGAAAACAAGGATCTAATAGGAGACACATCAATAACTTTCAGATCTTCATCTTTATTTTCACGATAACTGGAAGAACACGATTTAATATAATCTTCTCTTTTGGCACGCATTCTAGCGGTTCTTTCTTTGCATTCATCAATGGAAATTCTCATGGCTTTGAGAGACTCATTGATATCATGCTTAGGCGGGATAGATCTAAGTTTCAAAGACTCAACATCAAGAGTAATTCTATCCACACTTCTAGCCAATTCATCAACCTTAAGCAATTCTCTTCAAGCATAGCATTGAAATTCTTTTGCGAGATCATAAACTCCTTAACACTAGTTTCAAATTCAGAAGGCATCTTTCCATAAGAGTTGTTGTAGGAATTGCCAAAATTATTAGAGGAATTACTAGGAAAAGGCCTAGGATTAAAATTACCTCTATAAGCATTGTTACCAAAATTATTCCTACCAACAAAATTCACATCCAAAGATTCATTGTTATTCTCAATCAAAGTGGATAAAGGCATATCATTAAGATCAGAAGAAGCACTCTTAGTAGCAAACAATTTCATAAGTTCATTCATCTTTCCACTCAAAACACTAATTTCTTCGATAGCATGCACTTTTTTACTAATAGATCTTTCGGTGTGCCATTGACAATAATTAACCATAATATTATCTAGGAGTTTGGTAGCTTCTCCTAAGGTAGTTTCCATGAAAGTGCCTCCGGCGGCCGAATCTAAAAGATTTCTAGAAGCAAAATTCAAGCCAACATAAAAGTTCTGAATAATCATCCATAGATTCAAACCATGTGTAGGGCAATTACGTATCATTAGTTTCATTCTCTCCCAAGCTTGTGCAACATGCTCATGATCTAGTTGCTTAAAATTCATAATATCGTTTCTAAGAGAGATGATCTTAGTAGGAGGGAAATACTTAGAGATAAAAGCATTTTTGCACTTATTCCATGAATCAATACTATTTCTAGGCAAAGAGGAAAACCAAGTTTTAGCACGATCTCTAAGTGAAAACGGAAATAACTTCAATTTAAAAATATCGTTATCCGTATCCCTTTTCTTTTGCATATCACACAAATCAACAAAGTTGTTTAGATGGGTAGCGGCATCTTCACTAGGAAGGCCGGAGAATTGATCTTTCATGACAAGATTCAACAAAGCAGCATTGATCTTACAATATTCAGCATCGGTAATAGGAGCAATCGGAGTGCTAATAAAATCATTATTGTTGGTATTGGAGAAGTCACACAATTTGGTATTGTTCTGAGCCATAGTGACAAGCAAGCAATCCAACACACACAAGCAAACAAGAAGCAAGCGAATGAAAAACACACGGCGGAAGAAGGGCAAATAAAACGGCAAAGGTAAAGTGGGGGAGAGGAAAACAAGAGGCAAATAAATGTAATGCGAAGGATAAGGGTTTGTGATAGGTACTTGGTATATGACTTTTGCGTAAGTCTCCCTGGCAACGGCGCCAGAAATTCTTCTTGCTACCTCTTGAGCTTGCGTTGTATTCCCTCGAAGAGGAAAGGGAGATGCAGCACAGTAGTGTAAGTATTTCCCTCAGTTTTTGAGAACCAAGGTATCAATCCAGTAGGAGACCACGCGCCAGTCCCTCGCACCTGCACAAACAAATAAGAACTTTGCAGCCAACGCGATAAGGGGTTGTCAGTCCTTTACAGTCACTTACGATAGTGAGATATGATAGAGATGATAATTATATTTTTGGTATTTTTGGTATAGAAACAGAAAGTAAAGAAAGCAAATAAACAACGGCAACAGAAAATGACGGGAAAATAATATGATAAAGATAGACCCGGGGGCGATAGTTTTCTCTAGTGGCTTCTCTCATGATAGCGGTATTCTACAGCGGGTAAACAAATTACTGTCGAGCAATTGATAGAAAAGTGAATAATTATGAGACTATCTAGGCATGATCATTGTATATAGGCATCACGTCCGAGACAAGTAGACCGAAACGATTCTGCATCTACTACTATTACTCCACACATCGACCGCTATCCAGCATGCATCTAGTGTATTGAGTTCATACGAACAGAGTAACGCCTTAAGCAAGATGACATGATGTAGAGGGATAAACTCAAGCAATGTGATGAAAACCCCATCTTTTTATCCTCGATGGCAGCAATACAATACGTGCCTTGCTGCCCCTACTCTCACTGGGAAAGGACACCGCAAGATTGAACCCAAAGCCAAGAACTTCTCCCATTGCAACAACTATAGATCTAGTAGGCCAAACCAAACCAATAATTTGAAGAGACTTGCAAGGATATTATGAGCACACATAAAAAGTTCAGAGAAGAACCAAATATCATTCATAGATAACCATGATCATAAACTCACAATTCATCGGATCTCGACAAACACACCGCAAAAATAGATTACATCGAATAGATCTCCTCAAAGACCGAGGAGACCTTTGTATTGAGATCCAGAGAGAAAGAGAGGAGAAGCCATCTAGATACTAGCTATGGACTGTGATAAACTACTCACAACTCATGGTGAGGGCGGTGATGATGATGATGAAGGCCTCCATGATGGATCCCCCTCCCGGAACAGGCTCCAAGATGGGATCTCCACGGGAACAGAAGCTACGGCGGTGGAATTAGGGTTTTCTCTCTGCGTATGGAGTTTCTGGGGTACGTAGGTATATATAGGAAGAAGGGGGGCACCGGGGGCCGTGTGGGGCCAGCCTCGAGGCAGGGGGGCGCGCCCTGGGAAGGCGGGCGCGCCCCCACCCTCGAGGGCTGGACCCACGTCCCCTGACTTGGCCCCAAAGACTCCCGAGCGTGATTTCCTCCAAAAATATCTCTCGCGAAGGTTTAATTCCGTTTGGACTCCGTTTGATTTTCCTTTTCTGCAAAACCCTGAAATAGGCAAAAAAACAGCAATCTGAACTGGGCCTTTGGGTTAGTAGGTTAGTCCCAAAAATGATATGAAAGTGAATGATAAAGCCCATTAAACATCCAAGACTTCATAAATAATAGCACGGAACAATCAAAAATTATAGATACGTTGGAGACGTATCACTAAGTGCTTCTACTGCAAAGGAAATAGTCACTGGAAGTGGAACTGCCCTAGATACTTGGCGGATAAGAAGGATGGCAAAGTGAACAAAGGTATATTTGATATACAAATTATTGATGTGCACTTTACTAGTGTTCATAGCAACCCATGGGTATTTGATACTGGTTCAGTTGCTAAAATTAGTAACTCAAAACGAGAGTTGGAGAATGAACATAGACTAGTTAAAGGTGAAGTGATGATGTGTGTTGGAAGTGGTTCCAATATTGATATGATCAACATCGTACACTCCCTATACTTTCAGGATTAGTGTAGAACCTAAATAAATGTTATTTGGCATTTGCGTTGAGCATGAATATGATTTGATCATGTTTGTTGCAATACGGTTATTCATTTAAAGTCATAGAATAATTGTTCTTCTGTTTACATGAATAAAACCTTCGATGGTCATACACCCAATGAAAATAGGTTGTTGGATCTCGATCGTAGTGATACACATATTCATAATATTTAAGCCAAAAGATGCAAGGTTAATAATGATAGTGCAACTTATTTTTGGCACTGCCATTTAGGTCATATTGGTGTAAAGCGCATGAAGAAACTCCATAGTGATGGACTTTTGGAATCACTTGATTATGAATCACTTGGTGCTTGCGAACCATGCCTCATGGGCAAGATAACTATAACTCCGTTCTCCGGAACAATGGAACGAGCAACTGATTTATTGGAAATCATACATACTGATGTATGTGGATCGATGAGTATTGAGGCTCGCGGCAAGTATCGTTATTTTCTGACCTTCACTGATGATTTGAGCAGATATGGGTAGATCTACTTGATGAAACACAAGTCTGAAACATTTGAAAAGTTCAAAGAATTTCAGAGTGAAGTAGAGAATCATCATAACAAGAAATAAAGTTTCTACAATCTGATCGTGGAGGCGAATATTTGAGTTACGAGTTTGGGCTTCATTTGAAACAATGTGGAATAGTTTCACAACTCACACCACCCGGAACACCACATCATAATGGTGTGTCCGAACGTCGTAACCGCACTTTATTAGATATGGTGCGATCTATGATGTCTTTTACCGATTTAGCACTATCGTTTTGGGTTATACATTAGAGACAGTTGCATTCACGTTAAATAGGGCACCATCTAAATCCGTTGAGACGACACCTTATGAATTGTGGTTTGCCAAGAAACCAAAGTTGTCGTTTCTTAAAGTTCGGGGCTGTGATGCTTATGTGAAAAAGCTTCAACCTGATAAGCTCGAACCCAAATCGGAGAAATGTGTCTTCATAGGATACCCAAATGAGACTGTTGGGTACACCTTCTATCACAGATCCAAAGGCAAGATATTCGTTGCTAAAAATGGATACTTTGTAGAGAAGGAGTTTCTCTTGAAAGAAGTGAGTGGGAGGAAAGTGGAACTTAATGAGGTAATTGTACCTTCTCCCGAATTGGAAAGTAGTACATCACAGAAACTAGTTCTAGTGATTCCTACACCAATCAGCGAGGAAGCTAATGATGATGATCATGAAACTTCATATCAAGTTACTACTAAATCTTGTAGGCCAACCAGAGTGTGTTCCGCGCCAGAGTGGTACGGTAACCCGGTTCTGGAAGTCATGTTACTAGACCATGATGAACCTACAAACTATGAGGAAGCGATGATGAGCCCAGATTCCGCAAAATGGCTTGAGGCCGTAAAATCTGAGATGGGATCCATGTATTAGAACAAAGTGTGGACTTTGGTTGACTTGCCCAATGATCGGCAAGCCATTGAAAATAAATGGATTTTTTAAGAGGAAGACTGACGCCGATGGTAATGTAACTGACTACAAAAGCTCGACTTGTTGCGAAACGTTTTCGACAAGTTCAAAGTGTTGACTACGATGAGATTTTCTCACTCGTGGTGATGCTATTTTGTACCTTGCCATAAGTTTGACAAGGAGGTACAATAGTTATCCAGGAGTAGATCACTAGACAGCGGTCAAAATTGTCCTTTGTTACTGGATGACTAAGGAAATGTTTCTCGATTATGGAGGTGATAAAGAGTTCGTCGTAAAGAGTTACGCCGATGCAAGCTTTGACACTAATCCAGATGACTCTAAGTATCAATCTGTATGCGTATTAAAAATGGGAGCAACTAGCTAGAGCAGCTCCATGCAGAGCATTGTAGACATAGAAATTTGCAAAATACATACGGATCTGAATGTAACAGACCCGCTGACTGAACTTCTCTCATGAAGCAAAACATGATCACACCTAAGTACTCTTTGGGTGTTAATCACATGGCGATGTGAACTAGATTGTTGACTCTAGTAAACCCTTTGGGTAGTGGTCACTTGGCGATGAGAACTATGGGTGTTAGTCACATGGTGATGTGAACTATTGGTGTTAATCACATGGTGATGTGATCTAGATTATTGACTCTAGTGCAAGTGGGAGACTGAAGGAAATATGCTCTAGAGACAATAATAAAGGTATTATTTATTTCCTTATATCATGATAAATGTTTATTATTCATGCTAGAATTGTATTAACCCGAAACTTAGTACATGTGTGAATACATAGACAAAACAGAGTGTCCCTAGTATGCCTCTATTAGACTAGCTCGTTGATCAAAGATGGTTATGTTTCCTAGCCATAGACATGAGTTGTCATTTGATCAACAGGGATCACATCATTAGCAGAATGATGTGATGGGAAAGACCCATCCATTAGCTTAGCACTATGATCATTTAGTTTTACTGCTATTGCTTTCTTCATGACTTATACATGTTCCTATGACTATGAGATTATGCAACTCCCAAATACCGGAGGAACACCTTGTGTGCTATCAAACGTCACAACGTAACTGGGTGATTATAAAGATGCTCTAAAGGTGTCTCCGAAAGTGTTCGTGGTGTTGGCATAGATCAAGAATAGGATTTGTCACTATGAATGTCGGAGAGGTATCTCTGGGCCCTCTCGGTAATGCACAACATAATAGGCCTTGCAAGCAAATGACTAATGAGTTAGTCACGAGATGATGTATTACGGAATGAGTAAAGAGACTTGCCGGTAACAAGATTGAACTAGTTATTGAGATACCAATGATCGAATCTCGGGCAAGTAACATACCGATGACAAAGGGAACAACGTGTGTTATTATGCGGTTTGACCGATAAAGATCTTCGTAGAATATGTAAGAGCCAATATGAGCATCCAGGTTCCGCTATTGGTTATTGACCGGAGATGAGTCTCGGTCATGTCTACATAGTTCTCGAACCCGTAGGGTCCGCACGCTTAACGTTTGATGACGATCGGTATTATGAGTTTATGAGTTTTGATGTACCGAAGGTAGTTCAGAGTCCCATATGAGATCACGGACATGACGAGGAGTCTCGGAATGTACGAGACATAAAGATTGATATAATGGATGACTATGTTCGGACACCGGAAGGGTTCCAGGAGGTTTCAGGCATATACCGGAGTACCGGGGGGTTACCGGAACCCCCGGGGAGTTAAATGGGCCTCATGGGCCCTACTGGGAGAAGAGGAGGGGCGGCCAGGGCAGCCGCGCCCCCTCCCCCTCTAGTCCGAATTGGACAAGGAGGGGGGTGGCGCCCCCCCTTTCCTTCTCTCCCTCTCTCCCTTTCCTTCTCCCGTCCTACTCCAACTAGGAAAAGAGGGAGTCCTACTCCCGGTGGGAGTAGGACTCCTCCCTTGGTGCGCCCTCCCCCTTGGTCGGCCGCCTCCCCCCTAGCTCCTTTATATACGGGGGCAGGGGGCACCTCTAGACACACAAGTTGATCAAGTTGATCTCTCCCAACCGTGTGTGGTGCCCCCCTCCACAGAAACACACCTCGGTCATATTGTTCAAGTGCTTAGGCGAAGCCCTACACCGATAGCTTCATCATCTCCGTCACCACGCCATCGTGCTGACGAAACTCTCTCGTGAAGTTCTACTGGATCAAGAGCTCGTGGGACGTCATCAAGCTGAACGTGTGCTGAACGCGGAGGCTCCGTACGTTTGGTGCTTGATCGGTTGGATCGCAAAGAAGTTCGACTACATCAACCGCGTCACTAGACGCTTCCGCTTTTGGTCTACGAGGGTACGTCGACACACTCTTCCCTCTCGTTGCTATGCATCTACTTCCTCCGTTCCTAAATATAAGTCTTTTTAGAGGTTTCACTAGGGAATACATACGGATGTATATAGACATACTTTAGAGTTTAGATTCACTCATTTTGCTCCGTATGTAGTCACCTAGTAAAATGTCTAAAAAGACTTATATTTAGGAACGAAGGGAGTAGTAGATAGATCTTGCGTGATCGTAGGAAATTTTTGAAATACTATGTTCCCCAACATGAGGTCCTTGAACTTAAGGAGGATCGACAAGTCTCTTCGCAGTGGATTCATTCGTCCAAGTTCCTCTGCTTGGGGAGCACCTTATCTCTTTGTGAATAAGAAGGATGGCACGAACCGTTTGGTCCAAGACTACCGTCCTATCAACCAAGCTACAATTCAGAACAAATATCCGCTTCCATGGATCAACGATCTGTATGATCAACTGGCTGGTTCATCAGTTTTCTCTAAACTCGACTTGAGGTTGGGTTACCACCAGATCCGTGTTCGTGAAGAGGATATTCCAAAGACCGCATTCGTCACTCGTTATGGTTCTTATGAGTACACCGTCATGTCCTTCAGTTTGACCAATGCTCCAGCGATATTCTCTCGTCTCATGAACTATATATTCATGGATTACCTCGACAAGTTCGTCGTGGTCTATTTGTTAGATATCCTGGTATATTCGAAGAATAAAGAAGAACATGCTGAACATCTTCGTCTTATTCTGGAAAAGCTTCAATAACATCAACTATATGCCAAGTATTCCAAATGTGAATTCTGGCTACCCAAAGTAACCTACCTTGGCCATGTGATCTCCAAGGATGGTATTGCCGTCAACCTAGAGCGAGTTTAGGCTATTCTTGACTGGACCCCTCCCAAGAATGTCAAGCAAGTCAGAAGCTTTCTCGGACTCGCCAGCTACTGCCGTCGTTTCGTTGAGAACTTCTCGAAGATTTCCAAGCCACTGACCAATCTGCTACACAGAGGCATTAAGTTTGAATGGACAGACAAATGTCAGGAAAGTTTCCAGGCTCTCAAGGACAAGCTGACTTCTGCCCCAGTGCTTGCTCCTCCGGATTCTCAGAAGGATTTCGTCATATATTATGATGCTTCACGACAAGGGTTAGGCTGTGTCCTAATGCAAGAGCGCAGGGTGATTGCTTATGCCTCTCGTCAAGTGCGTTCTCACGAAGAAAACTACCCAGTTCATGACCTCGAGCTTGCAGCGGTTATTTATTCATTGAAGCTGTGGAGACATTACCTTCTCGGTAATCGTTGCGAGATCTTCACCGATCATCAGAGTCTGAAGTATTTGTTTACTCAGCCAGATCTAAACCTCCACCAGCAAAGGTGGATGGAGGCTATAGCTGATTATAACGTGGGTATTTTCTATACCCCAGGCAAGGCTAATGTCATGGCTGATGCCCTGAGCCGCAAGTCTTATTGCAATAAACACGTGCTTCATAAAGCTCAACCCCGCCTTTATGAAGAACTTTGCAAGCTGAACCTTCAACTAGTTCCACAGGGTTCTCTGAATAACCTTGTCTTGGAACCAACTCTATTGAAAGCAAATAAGTCTGCCCTAGCCAAAGATGCTCACGTTGATCTAATGAAAAAGGATCTTACCTTAGAGAAATCCAAAGTTTTCTCACTTGCTGAAGATGGTACCTTGTACTTCAAAGATCGCATAGTGGTACTATCAGGGATATTACTACCAGGTATAAACCGGCCAGGAGGGTCTGGTTTAAGTCGTCAAGATTATATTATCAGAAGCCCAGCTGAGTATGAAGTAAAAGATTGTAGCCCAAGAGGTTTAGAGCCCATATGTTAGGGCCCATGATTTGTAAACCATCATACTATGTAACTTGGGATGTAAGATAGAAAGAGCAGAGACCGAGGCGGACACGTTTATGAGCCGGCCTCGGGACTTTGTAAACCGTACCGGGCGTCACCTCTTATATAAAGGGACGACCCGGCGACGGTTCAGGACAGAGAACAACAACTCGAGACACAGGCAAAGCGGATTCGCTCCCGGGTCATCGAAACCCTAGCATTACTACACCAAACTAGACGTAGGCTTTTACCTTCATCGAAGGGGACGAACTAGTATAAAATCCATGTGTCCTTGTCCGCTTTAACCGCTTTAAGCTAACCCGTAGCAATGGCCTCACGACTAAGTCCTTTTGCTAGGACATCTGCCGTGACAAAACCACGACAGTTGGCGCCACCATGGGGCTATCGCACGATGGTTTCGAGTTCTTGAAGGGCAGCTTTGAAGGACTCAAGGGCTACGCAGTGGGCCGGATGACTAAGAGTCGTCGCGGCCGGGTCTACATCGACGATCCAGGCTGGGGCCCCGAGGCCGATTCAATCGAATACGGGTACCGGGTCCCCTTCGGCGGCATCCACGTCTTCATCGGCAAAATCCGCGAACCGGGCCCTGAGCCGGACATCTTCCCCAACATTGTCGAGTCGGCTCAACGTGTGAGGTTCGCCCGGGTTCAGCCCGCCGTGAAGCACGTCTTCGTTGGAGGAGCAGTGCATGGAGTACAAGCCGAGGACGGATCGAACTCTCGTGGCGAGACTGTTGTTTATTCCGGCGATGAATCTTCTTCAGGAGAAACCGAATCTTTGTATCTGCTGCAGGATGGCCGGTCTGAGGGTTGTTCCGATGGCGACAGTATTCCGGACCCCCTTGATCCGCCAAACAGGGTCGCTGTCTTCATGGCCGGATCACAGCCCGTGCAGCAGACCTCAACAACAGGGGCGTTGATATTAGAGGCAATGGGAGCTAGGGTTGGAGATCTTCCCCCGTCGCCATCTGATACTTTATCTACCTTGGTTGATACTTTGACAGCACTAGTAACAGTAGTGGTGGAACAGGCCAACAAGGAGCAGCACGACGAGGAGATTGCTCAGGTGAAGATCCGGATTGAACAAGCCAAGTTGGACCTGGCAATTGAGAAAGCTAGGATGGCTACAAGGTAGGCGGAGCTAGAGGCCCGGGCCTATCGGCTTATGTTAGATCAGACCGCCTCGCAAGGGGTAATGATGAGGAGACAACGATCTCGCCTACCGCCGGTTTATGAGGCACGAAATCTCTTCAGCACACTAGGCGCAGGGACCAGTAACCAGCCAGAGGTAAACCGGGGAGGAGCACCAGGAACAGGCGCATCGGTTCAGCCACCGACCGCAGAGCCAAATCGCCAAGTTGTGCCGACCCAGCATGTGCCCACCCCTCCTGGTCATTATTCTAATTCGTTGGACAACATAGTTGTTGCCGCTTCACGGCTGGCCGCCCTTCCCATCGAAGGAACGTCCCCCATAGCAGTGGAGGCACGACGGGCTAAGGAGTTGTTGGACACGACGCTGACTCAACAGCAAGCTTATTCCTATAGTCGGGAGAGGATTCATTCAACCCCCCGCCCGAGCCGGAGTTATACGAGGCGTCTAGATGAACCGGCCGTATCAAGCAGCGCACGGAGGCGTCATCAGCAGAGGTGGGATAATCCGGCAGCAGATGAGGCGCACGCCCAAGAAGTGGTGGATCAGGCCAGGCAGCGCCGGGAGGCCGAGCTAACAGCGCAATACGACGCCCGTCAGGCGACGCCGGTTCGTCCTACCACCACAGTTGAACCGGGGTCATGTCCAGTTCCCTGGGCGTACCGTGTCTCATCCCCGCTTTATGGAACGTGAAACTGCCCAAAGATTTTAAAGGTCCGCGCAAGGTGCCCAACTACACGGCTGATCTTGCTCCAGAGGCATGGGTTGAGAGTTATGAGATGGTAATGGAGATGCTCGATGTGGACGAAGCAGCATGCGCTAAGTATTTCACAATGATGCTCGAGGGAACGGCCCGAACATGGCTGAAGGGCTTACCACCTAACTCTATTGGGTCATGGGCTGAGCTGCGGAGCCGGTTTATCAAAAATTTCAAAAACACATCCAGACAGCCAATGTCTGTTGTTGACTTAGCTGCCTGCATTCAAGGAGAGCAGGAGTCTACAAGCAGTTGGGTGCGTCGGGTGTCCGAAATCTTGCACTCCTCCAATAGCATCAACCCAAGCACAGCGGTGGTAACCTTGGAAAATAATTGCAGGTTTGAGCCATTGAGGCAGAAGTTGGGACGGCTTAAACGTGATTGCAATTACATGGGAACGCTCATGGGCGCTTTAGTGAAGTATGGAGACTCTGACAACACCAAGCATCCAGACGCATATGGAGACAAGACAGGGAAGGCAAGCAAGAACGGTAAACCGCCACAAGCTAATCCGGCGAACCAAGGATACAATGGTAAGGGTAAAGAGGATGTCAGTTCAGATTTCGTGGCCAACACCAGCGCTCAGGAGGACTGGCAACGCCGCAAGGGTAGACCGCCCCCACGTAATGGGAGGCCGCCTATTAATCTGGAACGGCAGTTGAACGTACCTTGCCCAAAGCACGGTACGCCAGAAAAACCGGCTACACATCTCTGGAAAGATTGTTTCATCATGCAGGAGTTCATGAACCGGAATAGGTATGATCACGGGCCCCCCGGCGGATCAGACCCTGGCTTCCAAGATCCGGGTTATCAAGGTGGTGGGTCCGGCTCAGGACACCAGGGTAATAACAATAACCACAATGGGCACAATCAACATAACCAGCAGCATGGTCAGGGTGGATATAATAACCAACGGGATCAACAGCGTCAACAGCAGCAGCAATCCGGATATCAAAATAATCCGAAGGAGCTGAGCAGTGGGCAGTATCACGTCTTCACCACGAGTTTGTGCAAACGGGATCAGAAGGTTCTGAAGAGGGCAGTGCACTCTGTTGAACCAGCAATACCACGTTTTTTGCGTTGGTCTGAGCAACCCATTGTGTGGAGCAGAGAGGATCATCCACCCCGGGTTGATAATCCGGGTTAGTTGGCTCTGGTGGTGGCACCACAGGTAGGTGGTTACAAGTTCACCAAAGTACTTATGGATGGAGGCAGCAGCATCAACATCCTATATTTTGAAACTTTTCGGCGTATGGGGTTGAAAGATAAGAAGCTTTGACAGTCCAACACAGTGTTCCATGGGGTAGTGCCCGGTAAATCGGCCTATCTAGTTGGTAAGATTGATTTGGAGGTCACTTTTGGAGATGAGCACGACTCCAGGTCAGAGACTGTGACCTTTGAGGTGGTAAAAATCAAAATCCGGTACCACGCCTTGTTTGGGCGACTGGTTTATGCCAAGTTCATGTCTAGGCCGTGCTATGTTTATCTACAGCTCAAGATGCTGGGCCACAAGGGAACTATTACGGTTCATGGAAGCCGCAAAATTGCATTAGAATGCGAGGAAGGTGATGCAGCTTATGCTGAGGCGGTTTGTGCCACTGAGGAGCTGAAGTTCTATAAGGACAATGTTGATTCGGCGGATATGCCCCCGCTGAAGAAGCCTACCACAAAGCATGATCCGGCGTTGAAATTCAAATCGACTGAGGAGACTAAGCAGGTGGACTTTGTTCCTGGCAATTCATGCAAGCAGTTCACTATCAGCGCTAACCTAGATCCGAAATAGGAAAGCGCGCTCATCGAGTTCATCTGTGAGAACCGGGATATCTTTGCGTGGAAGCCTTCTGACATGCCAGGTATACCGAGGGAAATCGCTGAGCACAATCTTAATGTTGATCCTAAGTTTAAACCGGTCAAGCAATATCTGCGCCGCTTCAATGAGGAGAGGTGCAAGGCTATTGGATAAGAAGTGGCTAGGCTCTTGGCTGCAGGCTTTATAGTTGAAGTGTTTCATCCAGAATGGTTGGCTAATCCGGTGCTAGTGCTTAAGAAAAATGGAACTTGGAGAATGTGTGTTGATTACACAGATCTGAACCAGGCTTGCCCAACTGATCCTTTTGCTCTCCCCCGTATTGATCAAATTATTGATGCTACGGCAGGATGTGAGCGGCTAAGTTTTTTGGATGCATACTCAGGTTATCATCAGATCAAGATGGCAGTTAAGGACCAGGAGAAGACAACTTTTATAACTCCCTTGGAGCCTTCTGTTATGTATCTATGCCATTTGGTCTTAAGAGTGCCCAGGCGACCTACCAGCATTGTGTGCAGAACTGCCTACAAGGGCAGATTGGGCGAAATGTTCATGCATATGTCGACGACATTGTGGTAAAATCCAGGAAGGAGGAGACACTGATAGATGATCTGAAGGAAACTTTTGATAATCTCCGTGTCTATAAAATGATGCTTAATCTGGAGAAGTGCGTTTTTGGTGTTCCGGCAGGCAAGCTCCTGGGGCTCTTAGTGTCAAACAGAGGAATTGAAGCTAATCCGAAGAAGATCAAGGCGATCACGTCCCTGGCTAAACCGGCGTGCATCAACGATGTCCATCGTGTGGCGGGCCGTATTGCAGTACTCATCCGGTTCATCAGCCGTTTGGGGGAGAAGGCAATCCCGCTTTATCAGATGATGAAAAAGACGGACCGTTTCGTCTGGAGTGATGTTGCTGATGCTGCGTTCGAGGATCTAAAGAGGCAATTGACAGAGCCGCCGGTCCTTGCTGGCCCAGTTGACAATGAGCCGCTGCTATTATACGTGGCTGCCAATGCTCGTGCGGTAAGCGTTGCTATTATGGTAGAGCACAAGGAGGCAGGCAAGGAATATCCGGTTCAGCGGCCGGTTTACTACATTAGTGAGGTGCTTATTGAGTCAAAGCAGAGATATCCACATTGGCAGAAGCTGGTGTATGGAGTTTTCATGGCAAACCGGAAGCTAAATCACTATTTTCAGGGCCACCCAATCACCGTTGTCAGTTCAGCTCCGTTAGGGGATATCATCCAGAACCGAGAAGCTACTGGTCGGGTTGCAAAGTGGGCCATTGAGCTTAGCCCGCATGGATTAAAATATGTGCCCCGTACTGCAATAAAATCCCAAGCACTGGTGGATTTCATCAAGGATTGGACAGAGTTGCAAGCACCTGAGGAGAAGCCGGATCATACATACTGGACTATTCATTTTGACGGTTCAAGGCATTTGGAGGGCTCGGGGGCTGGAGTCATGTTAACTTCCCCACGAGGTGATAAGTTCTGTTATGTCCTCCGTTTAACGTTCCCTTGTACTAATAATGCTGCTGAGTATGAAGCTCTCCTCCATGGTCTGCGGATGGCCAAGGAGATGAACTTGAGCCGGGTCAAGTGTTTTGGCGAGTCAGATCTGGTGGCACAGCAGGTCTCTGGCAAGTGGAACTCCAAGGATCCCCTCATGGCAGCATATCGACCGGAGGTAGACGCTGTCGCTGGATACTTCAAAGGATATCAGGTGGATCATAAAGACCGGCGGAAAAACGAAGCAGCTGATGCGTTAAGCCGGCTGGGCTCCCAACGTAAACCGGTTCCACCTAATACCTTCTTGGATGAGTTGCATAATACGTCGGTGCAGGTACCTTAAGAGGAGGACTTGGCTATTCCTGATCCGGAAGCACAATTGGTCGCGGCACTTCATGCCATTCCGGATTGGACGCTTCCTTACTTGGCATACATGAACCGAGGTGAGTTACCAGAGGATGAAGTCGAGGCCCGACAGATAGTCCGGCGGTCTAAATCTATGACTATTGTCAATGGAGAACTTCATCATCGTAGCGTTTCTGGAGCGTTTCAGCGGTGTGTATCATCAGAAGAAAGCTGTGATATTCTTAGAGAGATTCACGAAGGGGATTGCGATCATCACGCCGGTTCAAAATCTTTGGTGGCTAAAGCTTTTCGTCATGGGTTCTACTGGTTGATGGCTCACGCTGACGCAGAGGACTTGGTCAGAAAAATGTGATGCTGGCCAGAAATTCTCACGGCGTGCTCATATACCGACGCAGGAGCTGAGGATGATCCCAATTAGTTGGCCGTTTGTGACTTGGGGGCTTGATATGGTTGGACCCTTCAAAAGATCCCAAGATAAGAAAACCCACCTGTTGGTGGCTGTGGACAAGTTTACGAAATGGGTCGAAGCGGAGCCTGTCAGTAAGTGTGATGAAGCAACAGCGGTTCAGTTCATCAAAAAGGTGATTTTCCGGTTTGGCTTTCCACACAGCATTATAACTGATAATGGCACCAATTTATCCAAGGGGGCTATGGAGGAGTTCTGTCAACGAGAGCACATCTGTCTTGATGTATCATCAGTAGCTCACCCTCAATCTAATGGTCAAGCTGAGAGAGCCAATCAAGAGATCTTGAGAGGCATCAAACCCCGGCTTATGGTTCCTTTGCAGAGAACGTCGGGTTGTTGGGTGGAGGAATTGCCCTCTGTGTTATGGAGCATCAACACTACACCTAACAGATCTAAAGGGTACATGCCTTTCTTCATGGTATATGGAGCTGAAGCGGTCCTCCCTAGTGATATCCGTCATGACTCGCCGCGGGTGGCGGCTTATGTTGAAGCGGATAATGAACAAGCAAGACAAGACGCCTTGGAACGGCTGGACGAGGAACGAGACACCGCAGCAGCTCGATCAGCGATTTATCAACAAGACCTGCGCCGGTACCACAGTCGCCGGGTTAAGACCCGGACGTTTCAAGAAGGAGATCTGGTGCTCCGGCTCATCCAAGGCCAGACGGACATGCACAAGCTATCCCCACCTTGGGAAGGACCTTTTGTGGTCAGTAAGAATCTGCACAACGGGTCATACTACCTCGTCGACGTTCGAGAACATAAGGACTCACGCACGGCGGAGGAGGAGACCAAGAGGCCGTGGAACATCGCTCTTCTTCGACCTTACTATACTTGAGCCATAGGCTCCGCTTTATGTACAATGTATATATTATTATTAATATAATAAACCGGCGCCCCCGGTAAACCGGGGTATCAGCCATCTTTTTTCATAAGAGTATCACATGGGGGCTTCCGCGGGCAAGGGAGTTTTCTATGGCCTCTTAAACCGGCGCCCTTGATAAATAAAGGAATCAGTCGTCTTTTCTGTACAAAAAGAGAATCACATGGGGGCTTCCGCGGGCAAGGAAGTTTCCTATGGCCTCTTAAACCGGCGGACGCATCAAGACCATCATAAGAGCACAGCTCTGGTTGCTTCTGCAATTTCCACATGATGATGAGGGGCAAAAGAGAGTTTTGGATGCCCAGCACAACTCAAACATAGGCCCCGACGAGCAATGCTCAAACGCTACCTGGGGGCTCCTGATGCAAGTTCATCAGTGAGTTGAAGACTCTTGTAGTGAACACGGCTTGGAAGCTTGGTGTATACACATAAAACCCCGGATTAACCTGCCTGCATCAAGTAAATCGCGTCGTCCAGGTAAACCTCGTATGACCCATCGAACGTAACACAAGTCAATCCTTCGGGACCCTGAACTTAGTCACGTTAATTTGACGATCATCAAGTGATTACACAAGCCAAAATCTTCATGAGATTTTGAACATTGGTAGCATTTGACATTGATGATTTGGTTAAAGATTGTGGATCATCTTAACAGGCTTTGCTAAAATGGTTAATGACAGTAGCCTGGCAGCTCATAAAAAGCCTCGAATTTGGAGCCTGGCAGCTCGTAAAAAGCCTCGACTGCATGGTCTTATTTGCCCAAAAACTTTATTTTTCATTTTTTATGTTTTCTCAAATCTTTATCCTCAAGGTCATTGGTTTTTCAACCAAGTCCATTGATTCAAGAATGGATGGCTGCGAAATTGCCGCTACATCTGTAGCTACAGAGTTATAGTTTGGGTTATAAACACCAGTACTAGTTCACAGTTAAACCGGAGTTTAGTATAACCCGGATCTGCCTCTATGATGAGCTGACAAAGAGCCAAGGGAGTCATCAGCACTTACACCTTGGGTTGTTTTCTGCCGGGTTAAGGTTTGCATATACACTTAATCGCAGGTACGGCACGTGTTTCTATTTTATACACAGTTCAAGTTATTTACTTAGATCATGTGTTTGGGCAGTATAACCCGTCCGATGATAAACTGCCAGGACATTTTATAGCATTGTTTATGCAGACACAGGTAGTATAAACTGTCAAAGCATTGCAAGCAGGAGATAATTTAGGAATTGCCAAACAAAGTAATGCCATGAAAGATAGAGTGGGACAAAGACAGTATCTCAACTATTCTATTACAAGGCACTGGCAGGCCCAAAAGAATATCAGTTTTCTCATAAAGTATTCAACAAATAAGGCTAAACTGGAACTGGTTTAGGATTCTGCTTCGGCTCGCTGGGAAGACCGAGGTCAGCTTGTTCCGGGTCTTCAACGACTTCTGGCAGCTACTGGAAATCAGGGGTGCTCCAGCCAATCTTGGCAAGGGCGCGGAAATATACTTCATCGTTTATAAGTTATGACGGTTCAATGTCAGGAGCGAAGGTATGCTTACGAACGGGTGGAATCAGATTTTCGATGTCATAAGACGGACGCTCCACCCGCACATTCTCCAGATCATAACCCGGATGATACCTTGACAAGTCCGCTTCGTCAGCAAGCTTACTGGCAAGAGGCCGCATGTCTTTGGTTAAGGCGCGCAGATCTTCAGCTGAGAAAGCTGACCCATCTTCTTTCATACTGGGATAACCATTCATGACCTCCGCCGGATCAAAGTCGGGAACCCATGCCTTGGCTCGGGTTAACGCCATGAGGGAGCCAGCTCTTGCAGAGGATTTCTTCACTTCAACAATTCGGGCAGGCAAGATGGATAGTTTTTCCAGAGTACCTTGGATGGTGGTTGGCGCCGGTTTATTATGCGAAATAGCGCTAATGGCCCTATGAGCACCAGCATAGAGTTGTTCCACCAAGTTATAAGCAGCCTTCAGCTTCTTCCATACATCATCCCCAAGATGAGTTACGCGCCTCCCTGTGTACAAGTGATGAGCTAAACCGGAGCAGCACAAGATAGCAAGGATAAGCTTAGGTCAACAAATACTTACCAAAGATAGCAGATGTCATATCATCTATATGCTGCCTTAACCCGGATAACTCCTCCGTCACCGGGTTAAGAGCTGCCTCAGCATCATTGGCTCTTTTCTCCAAAGCAGCCTTTTCTGCCTCCCAAGTGGACCGCTCTGCTTCAAAATCTTTCTTGAGCTTCTCCATACTAGCTAAAGCAAGGGTAAGTTCCTCCTTGACTTTAGTCGAAGCAGTTTCTTGGAAGGCCAGGCTATTCCAGAGCTCAGTTATCTCAGAAGCCCTCGGGTTCAAGTCAGTCTGTAGAGGATACAAAATATCAGATATTCATGAAGATAGTTCAATCAAAAGTCTCAAGCACATAACAAGTTATGCACTCAACACTTGGGGGCTAATGTACAATTGAAGTGAAAGAAAGCAACTTTTTCAAACAAGTCCCAAGCACATAACAAGTTATGTCCTTGACACTAGGGGGCTAATGTAATGTCATTCTCAAACATAGGAGAAGTCCCGATTCACCCGCAACGGAGTAAACCGGCCCTTGGGGGCTACATGTGCAAATCAAAATATTCCAGTTGATCAATCAAAGTCTCGGATCACCCTAAGGGCTAAACCGACACTTGGGGTCTACAATGGACTAAAGGTACAACTACAAGATACAAGCAGAAATGAAAGGCAAAGGAAAAGAAGTTACCTCATATTTTTCTTTCATCAAATTTACTAAGCCAGCCTCGTGATCACGGCTAGTAAAGAGCCGATTTAGATACCCAGAATGAAGCTCCTGGGCACTAAGCGGAGCATAGCTAGACAGATCAGTGCTCCACTTGCCCTTGTCCTTCTGAAGAACTTCTTCCTTGGCAGTGTGTCTGGCCAAGATGACAGGCTCCGCGGGAGCAGTAAAGCCTATCCCAGTAATTTTGACATCGTCTGTCGAGGCAGCAGTTGGCCTGGGGGGATCAGCGGTAGTAGCAGGATTGGTCTGCACCAGACTGACAGGGGCCGGACTAGTCCGGGGAGGACTAACCCGGACAGGGCTAGCCGGTTCAGCAGTATTTTCCATGGCTTCACCCCCTGGAGCAGCAAGATCTTCTTGATCCATAGGGGAAGGATCATCGTGCGGAACTTCAACATTTTCTTCTAGAGGATTGGCAGCTTCAGGATCTTCTGCCGGTTCAGCGGTGGTATTTTCGACCGCCGATTTATTCAACTTTGCCTTTTTGCTAGGCTTGGGCATACTGAGAAAAGATTGGAGGAATAATTAAAATTACAAGTCAAAATGGAGAGATAAACATGAGAGATTGAAAGATAGCTTACCCGTGAACAGTCTTGAGCACTGGAACTTGGGTGGCGGTAGACTCGCCGGAGGATGACAGAGGAGTTTCCTGATAATTGGGATCAGACGGTTTAAGTGGTTTATGGAAAAGACCCACTTTAGGATGAAGAAGAGTTGGAGTAAGTAAAACCTCTGAACGGCATCTTCGAGCCGGAGTATGGGTTAATCCGGTCGACTCGACCACGTGACCACTGTGGCGTGTGGTCCGGCGAGCCTCATGTTGCTGCTTCTTTAAAAGAAAATGTGGATCCAGTTGGGCATAAGGATGAGAAAACGGATATTTCCGGGCTACCCGACGAACTTTGGGTGGTGATGGTTCTGAATCAGAGGAAAGAGAGATTACCTCGACTTCATCCGCTTTACTACCTTCCGCTGGATCCTGGGAAAAGACATTGTTAATATAAATACAGACAAAGGAAAGTTAAAAACATAAGAACTAAGCAGTACCTCAGAAGCCGGATCATCTTCTTCAGCGTTTGAACCGGAAGCAGCGGTAGGTCTTTTCTTATGTTTCTTAACGGCCAAGCTCTTCTTGCGAGTTGGTTTCGCCGGTTTGTCCTGGGCCTTCCTCTTCCAGAAGGGGTCATTGGCCTATGTAAAGGAATAAAGGTATGTTAGGGACAAGAAACATGGATGGATTAAAACAAAGAGAAAGGGAAGGAAGAATCTGACCGATGGTGGTTTGTTGTTTACACAGAAAGGTGCTAAACCGGTCCGACTGCAATCCTCCAGAGGTATATTCAGCATTTTCTTAGCAGATTCGGTAACTTCATTGTCTGAAAGCACCATATCCGTGTGACGCTGAGGGTCCTTGGGGTTGCCAGTATATTCACACATTAAACCGGAATGCCGGCTTAATGGAAGAATGATCCACGATAGCCAGCAATGGACAAAGTCGACTCCAGTTAAACCGTTGGCCACAAAAGCCCTAAGCTTTGAAAGTTGAGGGGCATATTGAGCTCGGTCTTGGGCGCTCAAACGTTGAGGGAAAGGATGATCCACAGTCAGACGATGAGAACGGTAACCCGGCATTGGATTCTCCCCCTCTGGTGAAGTATCAATGCAATAGAACCAAGTTTGGTTCCAATCCTTGGGATGGCTATGAAGGGTGGCATGAGGAAAACTGACATCCTTCCTCTTCTGGATACTCATTCCGCCCAATTCAGTGTTTGGCCCATCATGAAATTCAGTCTGGCGGTTCAGATGGAAGAAATCCCGGAATAACTCTACATATGGCTCTTCTTGCAGATAGGCTTCAGAAAAGACTTGGAAATTGCAGATGTTTGATACGGAGTTGGGGCCTATGTCTTGGGGATGGAGCTGAAACTCTGCCAATACATCACGGAAAAACTTTGACCCTGGAGGGTTAAAGCCCCGGGCTAGGTGATAAAAAAAGACAACAATCTCTCCCTCCTTAGGCTGGGGAGGACATTCTTTCCCGGGAGCCCTCCAGTGCAGAACCTCCTTGGGACCTAAAGCGCCAATTGAGGCCGCCTTTTCTAAACCATCCTCGGTAATCCGGGATGGGACCCAGTTGCAAGCGACAAACTATTTAGCCACATAAGTCATCTTTTTCAAAAGGGGAACGCTGAAAAATACAATACAAGACCCGGTTAATGATTCACGCAGATATAAACCGGCATGTTCTATGAAGGCATTGACCTAATTGGCGGTTTAAGCAGGGGACTAATGGTATCTACTGATCCGGAATAACTATGAATGTAACAGCTACCGGGTTATGAAGTTTGAAAGAAACAAGTTAAACCGCCAAACACAAGCAGGTGAGGCGCAGATCTAAAGCTAAACCGTCGACACAGGTATAGGAGGCGCAGGTTTGAAGCTGAACCGTCAACATAGGCAGATGAGTTACAGATCTAAAGTGTGAGAAACAACTTTCACATGAGCAGTGGTGAAATATGGATCTACAACGTATGCAAAAGTCAAGATAATTCAAGTCATATTCGTTGAAGGCAGCGAAGGTTTTTTCAGATCCAGTCTAACTAAGCAGTATTGGAAGAACTAAGATTATAAAGACGGAGCGGAGTCATGCATACGAGGGTCGACCTAAGACGTTTAGCGTATACAGCTAAGAACTACCTATGGTGATGAACTGCGAAGAACGGAGGTTCATCTGCGCGCTCCCGCGGAACCCTAGAACTAAGATCTATGGGGAAGAAGGAGTAACGCATGAAAACGGAAGCGAAAGGACGGCGGCGAATCTCTGGACACGCTCAGGTTGATGCAGCGGCCGGGCTTGGTGAAGACAACGAGCTCGAAGGACGGCGGCGGAGCTTGAGCGCTGGAGGACAGAGGAAGACGAAGCAGAGGGGAAAAGAGATGCCCTTTGGGCCCTATTTATAAGCTGAGGAGATAAAACGACAGGTGCGGGAATCAAGGAGACCAAAAATTAGATATGGATGGTGTTGTCGCCTCGATCTTCGGAGCTTTAATAAGTGAAGGTAAAAGCAGGTGCATGCATTGAATGCGCGGATGACGTCACGACGGTTTAAAGCGACTCGAGGGGATGACGTCATGTCGGTTTACCAAGCATACTAAAGCTGCAGAAAGGAAAAGTTGTACAAGACTTTGGAGATTGACATGAACAGGTTCAAATCAATCTGGGGCCTAATGTCAGGGATATTACTACCAGGTATAAACCGGCCAGGAGGGTCCGGTTTAAGTCGTCAAGATTATATTATCAGAAGCCCAGCTGAGTATGAAGTAAAAGATTGTAGCCCAAGAGGTTTAGAGCCCATATGTTAGGGCCCATGATTTGTAAACCGTCATACTATGTAACTTGGGATGTAAGATAGAAAGAGCAGAGACCGAGGCGGACATGTTTATGAACCGGCCTCGGGACTTTGTAAACCGTACCAGGCGTCACCTCTTATATAAAGGGACGACCCGGCGACGGTTCAGGACAGAGAACAACAGCTCGAGACACAGGCAAAGCGGATTCGCTCCCTGGTCATCGAAACCCTAGCAATACTACACCAAACTAGACGTAGGCTTTTACCTTCATCGAAGGGGCCGAACTAGTATAAAATCCATGTGTCCTTGTCCGCTTTAACCCCTTTAAGCTAACCCGTAGCGATGGCCTCACGATTAAGTCCTTTTCCTAGGACATCTGCCGTGACAAAACCACGACAGGTACCCCGCTTCGAGCTTATGACTGAGAAGGTGATGAAAGAAGCACATGACACCCCTCTCTCTATTCATTCGGGAAGTACTAAGATGTATCTAGACATTCGTCAGAAGTACTGGTGGTCTAACATGAAGCAAGTCATTGCTCGTTATATCAAAGAATGTGACGTTTGTCATCATGTTAAAAGCAGAACATCAGAAACCGGCTCGACTTCTACAACCGCTTCCGATTCCTGAATGGAAGTGGGATAAGATTCGGATGGACTTTGTCACTGGCCTTCCGAAGTCACAGAAAGGTAATGATGCTATCTTTGTCGTCATCGACCAATTCTGGAAGGTTGCTCACTTTCTGCCAGTTAAGGAGACAATCACTGCTAGTCAATTAACAAACTTATATATCTCCAGGATTGTGTCACTCCACGGCATTCCGAAAGAGATCAGTTCAGACCGTGGTAGTATTTTCACTTCGAAGTTCTGGGATAGTTTCCAAGAGGCAATGGGAACTCATATAACCTGGAGCACTACTTATCATCCCCAATCCCAAGGCCAAGTCGAGCGAGTCAATCAAATTCTTGAAGACATGCTTCGGGCTTGCGTTATTTCTTTCAGCAAGAAGTGGGAAGAGTCTCTCCCTTATGCGGAGTTCTCTTATAATAACAGTCATCAATCCAGCTTGAAGATGGCACCCTTCGAAGTGCTTTATGGACGTAAGTGCCGAACCCCTTTGAATTGGTCAGAAACTGAGGAACGGACGCTCATTGGTCCAGACATTATTCAACAAGCATAAGAGCAGGTTCGCATTGTCCGGGGTAATCTCAAGGCGGCCCAGTCCCGCCAGAAGAGCAACTATGACCGGAAACAACGGGGTTCGACTTATCAACCTGGTGAACAAGCTTATCTGCGCGTCACTCCTTTGAGAGGCACTCATCGGTTCAGAGTCAAGGTCAAGCTAACTCCGCGCTACATTGGTCCCTTCTGCATTCTCGCCCGTCGTGGACTGGTGACTTATCAACTGGAGTTACCACCTCAGTTCTCTCACGTTCATGACGTCTTCCACATGTCGCAACTTCGTCGTTGCTTCAAGGATCCGGAACGTGAAGTGGATCCGAAACTGATTGAAGTGCAAGATGATCTCACTTACAAAGAGCATCCGGTCCGCATTCTTGAGGAAGCTGAACGTCGAACCCGCTAGAAGGTTACCAAGTTCCTCAAGGTGCAGTGGTCAAATCATTCTGAAGATGAAGCCACTTGGGAACGCGAGGATAATCTTCGGGCAGAGTATCCCGACCTTTTCCCTTCTACCTCTTAATTCTCTGGACGAGAATTTCTTATAGAGGAGGGGAGTTGTAACAACCCGGTGTAATGATGCTACAGTAACCCTTGTAGTTAAGTTAATCTTTTTTGCTAAACTAGTGTTTGATCATCATTGTCTAATATCTCTTGCCAATTCCAGTTGACTATAAATTTCAAAATAAGAGTGAAATTCAAAATTGCTCAAACATGAAAACTAAAAAGTTCATCATGTGGCAAATATTCTTTTGTTAATATTGGTGGTGGGCCAACATTTTTGCAAAATGTTTAAAGTGTCCTAAACTAATTGAAACAGAAAAGAAAAAAAAACAACAAAAATGAGAAAGAGCCCCCCCCCCACTGGGCCCAGACAGCCCAGCCTGGCCCACCAGGCCGGCCCACCCAGTGCCCATACCTACCCCTCCCCCATGACCTAACTCACCCGTTCCCCTCACCCCCTCTGCTCGTTGGATCTGGATCGGGGCGGTAGCGCCCGTCGTCCCGGCCCCGACGCACCGTCGCCGTTCGCTACATCGCCGGCATCGCCCCACCGCGTCTCGTCTCCGTCCTCCTCCTCGACCCCCATTGCCCCGTGCCATGCATCCCCGTGGTGATGCCCCGGCCTCTTCTTCTCTTCTTGTCCCCGTCGTCCGTCCCGACCGCCGCACCGTCTTCGCCCGCCCTCACCGCACCACGCTCGCCGCGGTCCACCTCCCCTCCGCGCGCGCGCTCATGCTCACCGCGCGCCGACTCCGCCCAAAC
>LR738715.1:782597161-782639073 GCA_902687465.1 Secale cereale | reverse complement strand
CCCCCACTTTGTCCTGTCTGCCTCGCTGGATTATCAGAACACCCGATCAACGGGATCGAAGACCAGGCCCCGGCACCGCACATCACTTTCCCCTTAGTTGCTCGACACTACTAGGTTACTATCGAGTGCCGAGGGTGAGACCTCATCAGCACTTCTGATGTTAACCTTGTAGGTTAGTTCATCGGTTTTGGTCATCGAGGGTGATTTCCTCTTTCTCCACTCCCGATAACGACACTGTCGTGCAATTCCTCAAGAGTGGACCTCGAGGGTGACTCCTCTTTCGTTCACCTTGACGTTAAACATCAGGTGGAATTCCATCGAGGGGATTTCCTCAGGTTTTCCCTCTGGTGTTAGACACACAGTTACTATGGTTACTATGACTTTACACTGAACCATGTTACTAAAGACGGGTCGGCCTTGAGGGGTACCCGCGCGAGCTTAATTGTGAGTGATGTGTAGTCGGGTTGACCTGGAAGGTGCCCACGAGATAAATACGAGGCGTCGTCGGGCATTCTTAGCCCTTGCCGCAAGTCCTCGAAACGGGGCGATGGGGTCACATGATCGTGAGTCTCTGCTCATTACCGCGCGTTTGCAAGACACTAAACGGTTTGGATATTTGATCCAAGGGGCCTCTGGCCTGACAGCGCTAACCATCACGTGGGCATAGTATGGGCGTTCTGCGTCGTATGCACCAGCCGAAGCATAACTGATGGCATGCGACTGAGCGGCGCACGCCGGGTTGGACTGCGTAAGCACCTGCCTTTTTAAGGAGGTAGCCCAGGTCTGCTCACCGGCCGCGTACGCAACGTGCAAGAGTTCCGGGGCGATTGGCCCATGACCCTTGGGGCATAGGGTTTAGTCCGACGTGCATGACCTCTCTATTAAGCCTAGGTCGGGTTGTGGCGTATTGTTTGGCCGAGGGCGGGCATGACCTGATGGTGTGTCCGGCCGGAGTTAAGCAAGCATGGTGGGTAAGTTGGTGCACCCCTGCAGGGAAGAAAACATCTATCGATAGCCTGTCCTACGGTAACGGACACTTGGAGTTGTTTCCCGATCGCTACAACTAGTAGTGGATGCTGAGGCATGATTTGGATATGTTTCTTCGGGAGTCGATAAAGGATCCCGGAGCGTTGGAACAACAACATAAATATGACTTATGCTATATGATGGGCCTCGAACCCCTCGTTGGTTACCCCAAGTGGAAGGTGTAAGATGCAGTATTGTAGAAGTGTTTTCCCTTAGCAAAGATGCCAAGGATCGAATCCCCAGAGACTCCTAGGTTCAACAAGTACGTGTCAACTGCTACGGCGCCAGATTAGTAGCAATCAACGTGGACCTGCACACAGATACAAATAACTTTGCTCCCAACGAGTACAGAGAGGTTGTCAATCCCTCCGGCCTTGTAGTTCACAAAGGATTAAAAGCAATGATAGTAGTGATAGATAGTGTTTTGCAATAGTAAATAATAGCGAAAAGTAAATAGTGGATGTGATCAATGATGGTAATATGGACCGGAGTCTCATGATGTTCACTAGTGATGTCTCTCTCCCAAAAGACGATAAAACAGCTACGTGAGGTAAACAAATTACAGCTGGGCAATTGACAGGACCACGAACGCAAACCAATGCTGACTACATTGCAAGAAAGGTTGAGGTTCAAAGCATGGGCGGTACACCAAAGTAAGTAGACCGAAATCCATCAATACCTACTACTAATCATCCACCTTGAGATATCTATCCAGAACATCTCGCTGGTATTAAGTTGCGAGTCCCACCCATAGTGTAAACTCAATGCAACAGACAACTGCATTAAAAGAACTTTGCGTAAAGTAAACAATCCTTGCACCCGCGGGCACAAGCACCGTTGTTTTCCCCCTTGTGGCAACAGCACATCCCCTAGACTCATGTTTCTGTCACTCAAGCTAGTCATCGAGGGGCATGAACCCACAATCGAGCATAATGTTCCCTCTTGGAGTCACTACCTATTACTCGGCCAAAGCAATAAATAACAACGGAGAACATGCAAGAATTACTTATGAACAAAAATATAAAAGAGGCAGATCAAATATATTACTCAAGATCAATCTGAACATAATCTCATAATCCATCGGATCCCAGCAAACTCAACATAGCAACAACATAAGGATTACATAGGTGCCTCGATCATGTAGGGCAGCTCACGAGGACTAATTAGTGAAGCACAAGAACGGGAGGAGAACATCACATAGCTACTGGTCATGGACTCATGGTCCAAGGGAGACTACTCACGAGTCATCCGGGAGGCGTCCATGGTGGTGGAGAAGCTCCCGGTGGTGATCCTCCCCTCCAGCAGGGTGCCGGGAAGAGTTCTCCTGGTGCTCCCGATCTTGGAAGCGGCGGCGGTGGCGGAACAGAGATGGGATCGCGAAAAGAGTTCCTGTTCTGAGGGTTTCGGAGGACCCTTTAAATATATGCCAAAGGAGGGCATCGGGGGAGCTTCGGGGTGCCCAGGCGCCCCCCCGGCGCGGCCCAGGGGGGGGCGCCGCCAGGGCGCCTGGAGCCCTGGTGGCCCCCCCAGGCTGCCCTTCGGACGCAGTGTTGTTTCCGAAACGCTGATTTTTTATATAATTTTTCTGGATTTTTCTGGGCAGTTCTCGAAACGTGAAAACCTGAAATACAAAAACAGCCGAAAACAGAAACTGGCACTGGGGTGCACTGGATTAGTAAGTTAGTCCAAATATGATCAAAAGTGTATGAATATCATAGCAATATCACCCAAAAGTGGCATGGAGCAAGCAGAAATTATAGATACGTTTGGACGTATCAACATCCCCAAGCTTAATTCCTGCTCGTCCTCGAGTAGGTAAATGATAACAAGAATAATTTCTATGGTGACATGCTATTAACCATATAGGACTTTTTATAGTCATATGACAATAGCTTACTGAGACAATGATTCTATAGTAGTTAAGTTGCCTCATGAGAAAGTCACAAATGACTGAAAGTTTTACAATATGAAACTGGAACATCAAAAAGATTTGCAATGAACATGATGTGCAAATATGACAAAGTGATATCTAGCTTGCCCCCTTTAGTGATGCAAAACATAAATGCAGGGGCACCTTCAAGGTTTAAGTGATGACTAGATACAATGATTTCAGAATAAACGATATCACAATCATGCAAAAGACAATGCTACTTTGGGACAATGCACATTACACTCAGAATGACAATCATGCTCTCAGTAGTTGGTGCTTTAACATAAAAGTAAAAGAATGGTTAAGTGCTAGAGCTTTTTATTTGAAAACATGGAAGCAATTTTGTCAACGGTAGTAGTACTTCATATGTGTCATGCATAAGACATCCTATAAGTTGCAAGCCTCATGCATCGTATACCAATAGTGCTCGCACCTTGTCCTAATTAGCTCGGATTTCCATGGGTTATCATTGCATTGCATATGTTTCAACCAAGTGTCACAAAGGGGTACCTCTATGCCACCTGTACAAAGGTCCAAGGAGATAGATCGCATTTGATTTCTCGTTTTTGATAAATCTCAACTTGAGGACATCCATACCGGGACAACATAGAAAATAGATGATGGACTCCTCTTCAATGCATAAGCATGTTCTCATAAGAGATTGAGGATTAAGGTCCAAGCTAAAACTTCCACCATGATGCATGGCTTTGGTTGGCGGCCCAATGTTCTTCTCTAACAATATGCATATTCATTCAACCCACGGTAAATCACCCTTACTTCGGACAAGACGAACATGCATAGCAACTCACATGATATTCAACAAAAGTGTGACAGTTGATGGCATCCCCAGAAACATGGTTACCGCTCAGCAAGCAACTTATAAGAAATAAGATACATAGGCAACATATTCTTTACCACAATAGTTTTTAGGCTACTTTCCCATGAGTTATGTATTGCATGGTTAGTTCGCTTAGTACAGGTGGAGGTTAGCAAAAGACTGGGAGCGACCAACTAAGAGAGCAATGACGGTCATAATCATGCAGAGCGACAAAGTAATATTGAATCAGGCATGGTAGTTATATCGCTACTCAGAAACAAAAGATCATCAAGGCTTGACAGACTTTCTTTACAGTCTTAAATATGCGTGAGCATACACCAAGTCAATCAAAATAAATTCTCGAAGGAAGATATTACTAAACCATACCACATCATAGGCAAACAAATCAAGTTGGTACTCCAATAACACATTGGGAACCCCCCAGCTATTTGAGATTAACCATAAGAAAACCTGAACTACTAAGCACCATCATGCAAGTAGCATCTTTATCGTAGACACATTAACCAATGCAACGGAAGCAAACTCTCTTAATAAGGTGAGCATGATAATTAAAGAGAGTTCAAGCAACCAACTAAACAAAAGCTCTTTGAAAAGATAAGCATGAATACTAAGAGCAGAGCACGATAGTAGCTATTTAAAAGACAAAGAACACACACAGCAAAGATAGACATGAAAATTCTATGTTATGTTCTAGGTAGAGGTGGAGCGTGTTTCTCTCCCACATAAAGGATGCTGAGTTCCGACTCATGATGAAAAACTAAAAAGAAAACTAAAAGCAAGACGCTCCAAGCATAGCACATAACACATGAAGTGATAAAAATATAGCAGAACGAAAGACGAACTAATAATGTTGATGGCGAAGGGGATGCACGGGGGCATCCCCAAGCTTAGACGCTTGAGTATCCTTTAATATTTCTTGGGGGTGCACGGGGGCATCCCCAAGCTTGAGCGATTGACACTCCTGAATCTTTTTTATCATCTTCCCTCGCACACTTGAAAACTCCCTTCATACATAACTCATCATAATCTGATTAGCGAGGTTAGTACCCTTAATAAAATAATTATACCTTGCTGGAAATAAGGATATTCTTTAAGTTCTACTGTTTCTCAAGATTGGCAAAAGGTTTTTGCAAAGAAAAAGCAAGCTCTTGATTTGCAAAGTGAAGGAAAGGCAAAACAAGACAGAATCTGTGAAAAACAGAACAGCAGGTAGTAATTGATCTGTTCGGGATACTTCTGCAACTCAAATCAGAAAACTCAGAACAGATGCACGAAAGACAATTATATAGAGAACGCTGTCGAAAAAATTCAGACCAAAAAGATGATCTGGTGATTGTATACGATTTTTTCTATCCAAGGACAGAATCTGTTTCCTGGACAGCACCTCACAACTTTTGAACTTTCTAGCAATCAGAGGCTATACTTGGCACAAATATGAAAAGCAAAGATACAATGATGATGCTACAGCAGTAAACAACATCAAGACACAACAAAAGCAAAAATTTATTCATGTGGGCTGCCTCCCAAAAGCGCTTTCTTTTATGCCTTTAAGCTAGGCATAATGCATAGAGGAATCAATAACCATCATAATAATCGGAGTTATAAATTGCTTCAAATGGTTCCTCAACAAGTTCATTCTTGTTCCTTCTAGGAAAGGGGTACACACCTTTTTCCTTCCCGCGTAAGCGGATTTGTCCCTTACCTATATCGACGAAGCCTTTAACTGCTCGGAGGAAGTCCCTTCCAAGCACTATATTTCCTTGGTTTGGCTCCATGATGAAGAAATCAATCATTGCAATTCCTTTAAGGAATTTAACTGGCACGTCTTTTATTCTTCCCTGGATTTCAGAAATATCTCCATTAGTGTGTTCATGATAAGATGGTAATCTATCCATGTTAAATTTTAAAGAATCATGAACAATTTTTGGCATAGTGGAAACCATAGATCCAATATCACAATAAGCAAGGAAGTCTTGGTTAGAGATGCTAATCCTAACAAGAGGCTCCTAGTCATTATCTATTTCCAAAATATCTCTCTTATTGGGTTTGGGTTTCTCTACCTTCATTAAGTCTAGAGCATCCATTCTCTTTTCAATAGTAGCAAGTCTATCTATGACAGTATCAAAATTATGATCATAAACAAAGTAACTAGATAGACCATGTATAATTTCAAGAGCTCTAGCTTCATCACATTCTAAGAAATCTCCCTCAGATATATTGTCAAGGGAGTGTTTACACCATTTAAAAAGACCATGGTAAAAATTTCTAAGCACAATTTTTATAGGTATCCAAGGCATAATTCTTCTATGTGCATCAGAAATTCTGTCCCATGCCTTCTTCATATTTTCTCCATCCCTTTGATGGAAATCTAGAACTTATGATTCCCTCAAAGCACCAAATCCTGACATGTTTGGCTAAACAGATAGGACTACTAACAGAAAGGTAAATAATTTTTTTGTGATTTTTGATAAAGGATACTAAAGCAAAAACTGAAAGGTAAACTAACAAGACTAAAAAGCAAAGGTAAAAGATAGCATGCAACTCCCCTATCCTGAAGAGTTGAGTCCCCGGCAACGGGGCCAGAAAATACTCCTTGATGGGCCTCAAACCCCTTGTTGGTTACCCCAAGTGGAAGGTGTAAGATGCAGTATTGTAGAAGTGTTTTCCCTTAGCAAAGATGCCAAGGATCGAATCCCCAGAGCTCCTAGGTTCAACAAGTAGGTGTCAACTGCTACGGCGCCAGATTAGTAGCAATCAACGTGGACCTGTACACAGATACAAATAACTTTGCTCCCAACGAGTACAGAGAGGTTGTCAATCCCTCCGGCCTTGTAGTTCACAAAGGATTAAAAGCAATGATAGTAGTGATAGATAGTGTTTTGCAATAGTAAATAATAGCGAAAAGTAAATAGTGGATGTGATCAATGATGGTAATATGGACCGGAGTCTCATGATGCTCACTAGTGATGTCTCTCTCCCAAAAGACGATAAAACAGCTACGTGAGGTAAACAAATTACAGCTGGGCAATTGACAGGACCACGAACGCAAACCAATGCTGACAACATTGCAAGAAAGGTTGAGGTTCAAAGCATGGGCGGTACGCCAAAGTAAGTAGACAGAAATCCATCAATGCCTACTACTAATCATCCACCTTGAGATATCTATCCAGAACATCTCGCTGGTATTAAGTTGCGAGTCCCACCCATAGTGTAAACTCAATGCAACAGACAACTGCATTAAAAGAACTTTGCGTAAAGTAAACAATCCTTGCACCCGCGGGCACAAGCACCGTTGTTTTCCCCCTTGTGGCAACAGCACATCCCCTAGACTCATGTTTCTGTCACTCAAGCTAGCCATCGAGGGGCATGAACCCACAATCGAGCATAACGTTCCCTCTTGGAGTCACTACCTATTACTCGGCCAAAGCAATAAATAACAACGAAGAACATGCAAGAATTACTTATGAACAAAAATATAAAAGAGGTAGATCAAATATATTACTCAACATCAATCTGAACATAATCTCATAATCCATCGGATCCCAGCAAACTCAACATATCAACAGCATAAGGATTACATAGGTGCCTCGATCATGTAGGGCAGCTCACGAGGACTAATTAGTGAAGCACAAGAACGGGAGGAGAACATCACATAGCTACTGGTCATGGACTCATGGTCCAAGGGAGACTACTCACGAGTCATCCGGGAGGTGTCCATGGTGGTGGAGAAGCTCTCGGTGGTGATCCTCCCCTCCGGCAGGGTGCCGGGAAGAGTTCTCCTGGTGCTCCCGATCTTGGAAGCGGCGGCGGCGGCGGAACAGAGATGGGATCGCGAAAAGAGTTCCTGTTCTGAGGGTTTCGGAGGACCCTTTAAATATATGCCAAAGGAGGGCATCGGGGGAGCTTCGGGGGGGCCAGGCGCCCCCCCGGCGCGGCCCATGGGGGGGCGCGCCGCCAGGGCGCCTGGAGCCCTGGTGCCCCCCCCCCCCAGGCTGCCCTTCGGACGCAGTGTTGTTTCCGGAACGCTGATTTTTTATATAATGTTTCTGGATTTTTCTGGGCAGTTCTCGAAACGTGAAAACCTGAAATACAAAAATAGCCGAAAATAGAAATTGGCACTGGGGTGCACTGGATTAGTAAGTTAGTCCAAATATGATCAAAAGTGTATGGAAGTGTATGAATATCATAGCAATATCACCCAAAAGTGGCATGGAGCAAGCAGAAATTATAGATACGTTTTGGACGTATCACTATACTACTCTGTTCCCCCTGTTGCTGCAAGACGATGGTTTCCAGAAGATGCTAGTCTTCGATAGGACTAGCTTCTCCCCCTCTTATTCTGGCATTCTCCAGCTTAGTCCACATATACTACCCATTTTCATTGATACTGATGCATATGTAGTGTAGATCCTTGCTTGCGAGTACTTTGGATGAGTACTCACGGTTGCTTTGCCCCCCCCCCCTCCCCCCCCCTTCTTTCTTCTTTCTTGTTGATGCAACTAGATGGTGGAGTCCAGGAGCCAGAAGCCACCCTTGACGACTGCTACTACCCCGACGGAGCCTACTACTACGTGGAGACAGCTGACGACCAGGAGTAGTTAGGAGGTCCCAGGCAGGAGGCCTTGCCTTTTCGGTCGTTGATGTTTTTTGCTAGCCTTCTTAAGGAAAACTTGTTTAACTTATGTCTGTAATTAGATATTGTTGCTTCCGCTGACTCTTGTGTATTCGAGCCCTCGAGGCCCCTGGCTTGTAATATAAAGCTTGTATTATTTTAATTCGTGTCTAGAGTTGTGTTGTGATATCTTCCAGTGAGTCCCTGATCTTGGTCGTACACATTTGCGTGCATGATTAGTGTACGGTCAAATCTGGGGCGTCACAAGTTGGTATCAGAGCCGACTGCCTGTAGGTAGCCTCCTTTCCAACTCCTTGGCCGAAGTCGAGTCTAGTCACGACCAAACTTTTACTAACATGGCTATGTGGCTTACGGGCCCACGTCGCCAATTGGGTGGTATCATGATCTTTTACTCCTCGGTCCTTACTCCGGGACTCTGAACTCTCTTCTATTTGGGTTAAACGAATTTACTAACTCTAACATTAGGATCCCGTGACCACATTCACCCCAAAGTTGGATAAGCCATAGTTATTCCTTAGGTTAGTATTTTGAATAAGTACCCCACTCTATCTTGCCGACTACTATGTGGTACCCGTCGAACCTCATTCATTCTACATGTTAGATAATGAATAATTCTTTGTCTTTGCAAATGCTCAATGCTGAACTACCCCCTGTTACATGTTAGCAGGATGGTTAGACCTGGTGGTCATGGCCGTGGTGCCAATGATCCACCACCGCCCGAGTTCTTTGCCAGAATGATGCAACAGTTTGAGCTGGTTCTTGGTCTCGGCCAACAATCCTCCACTCCTTACTGGCATGGTGCCCGATAGGGTACCGGCAGATTGTCCATTGATGGATCTGGCGGTTCGTCATGAAATTTGGTCGTCGGTGGTCTCCTCAAGGTGCGATTGGCTGTGGCGACTATATGTGCTTCTCCATTGATGGACTGGTAAGGTGGTGGTAGTAGTTGGTGGGCTTGTTGCTGCTGATGTGAGTTGATGTGCGACTGGGGGTGTGTTGGGAGCTCGGGTGAAAACCTTGCCTCGGCTTCGGGCCTGTGAATAGTAATGTCGGCGGTTGTGGGAATCGTTGACCTTCTTGGAGGCATCGGTGTGTAGTTGTTGCACCCCTCCCGCATGGATCCGGATGCTGCTGTAGGTCTAGCGAAACCCTAGATTATGTGTGATCCGAAGATGGCGACACATTGGTGTCGCATCCCCCCTTGGGGGCTTTGTCTTTGGAGCTCGACATTTGCAAGCGGGGCCAACGAAGGCGTGGTCTTGGTGTCGGGGCTTCTATGGCAACGATGGTAGGGGCGCTCCGATGGTTGATGTAGTTGGCTCTTCTTCAACGTGTTACTGGGATTGCCCCTCGTTGTTTATTGCTGCGAGGTCAGAACTGTGGCGGTGGGATCCTGATGGTGATGATGATGGGCAACAAGTTAAGATGGCAATGGAGCCCCGTTACCCTATTAGGGGACGACGATGGGCGTGTTTCTAACCCTACGTGGATGTTGCTGCGTAAACTAAAAAACCCAGCTCGTTTCGCTGGTTCAAACCAGGTCCAACAGTACCCGAACACCGCCATACCCTTAAAACTACTGACGTATGGTCCCTGGAATAGACACGAGTCAGCCAAAACTTAGCATCCAATTATTGATTATCAAAACTTATTAAACCATGCATGAATTGCCATCTTGTTGAACCATGTATTGCTGAAATATGCTCATGTTTTGCTGTTGAAATATGCTCTTTTTTACCCTCATAGATAACTTGGATGCGAGACGTCAAACCGGGCGCACTTACACAATGCAAATGCTATGTATCACTCACAGCGAGCAATGCGATAGCGCTCGCCCACTCGAGGTCCGACGTGGTCCGAGGACCAGGCAAGCAGCGATTCTTTTGCTTTTATCTTTATTTTATTTTTTATAATTCACAAAATTCAAACACATATTCAAAAAATGATTCAAATTGAAAAAAACTAGTTTCTCCAAATCTGTTCATGCTTATTAAAAAATGTTTGAAATTTCATAAAATGTTCACAATTTAAAAATCTTTGGAATTTAAAATTTCTGAAAATTATTTGCTTTTTCAGAAAGTGTTTAGGATTTATTTTAAAGTCAGCTTTTGCAAAATTTGTTTGTGTTTTTTTAAATGTTCAAATTTCAAAGAATGTTTAGAATTTCAAATGTACCACAAGTTTGCTTCTGATTTGTGCGAACTCAGATGCGCGGATGCGTCCGCGGACGTATGCGGCGCCATGTTAGATGGCAAAAATAATCCGGGCGCCTCGGTCTTGACGTTTGAGCGCCATTTGAGGCACAGGGTTGGAGAGGCTCTTATAAATATATGAGGTGTATCTATCGTTATCAGATGAAGATTGGATTTCATACATCAGCTCGGAATTACTACCTCTTCGAGTCAATATTTTTTGGTCACAAGCAGAAACTAGCACCCATCTCATCTACTAATATATTTATGAATTAACTATATTATCGATGACGGGCGTTGCCACATCCGTATTTTTGTAATATTGAATGTTAAGGATTGATGCAATGATGCGTAGGCATTTTACTCGTCGCTCCTGTGCTCCTGGAGCCTGATTTGAAATAAATAAATAAATAAATAAATAAATAAATAAATAAATAATGAGATATTTAAGTTTCAAAGTTAGAGAAAACATATACATGCACATATATACCACGCCCCCCCCCCCTCCTTAGGGGAAGTATACCACGTTCCCTTTGGGATAGGTGGGCCTAGTTCGCGAGGTGAAATTGATCGGACAGCCCAAGATGTCCGAACAGTGCGATCTAATGGCTGGAATTGCTAATTACTCCCTCCGTTCCAAAATAGATGACCCAACTTTGTACTAAAGTTAGTTAGTACAAAGTTGGGTCATCTATTTTGGAACGGAGGAAGTACATGAGAGGGCCTCGAAGTGGTTCAGTTTTATCCTAAAGATGAATGTCACAACCATCGCGAAATAAAGGCAATGGAACTGATGTTCTCAGGCGGTGCGTCAAAGGGCGGTCCAACCCTTAATTAGTCTTTGTTATGTTTGACTATGATGATGTTATCCATCATGTTGGGCCAGGCGGTCACACACGAGCAATGCAATCTTTTTAATCAATCAAACCATCATATGCACCATTCACACACACAATAAATAGGTCTTTATTTTTTATGATACCAGACACTTTGCTGTCTGAACTAGTTACAGTATATTCGATGAGATTTAGTTATATGGATCCTTAATATGAGAATATTTAGTGAACATACATATAATAGAATGTTAATGGATTGCCCCACAAAAAAAGAATGAAAATGGATTTCACCACAAAGAAAGAATGGATGAAAATGGATTTCACCGCAAAAAAAGGAATGAAAATGGATTGTTATATCTTTCCTATGCATGGTTTGCATGTTGAGGTATCATATTTGGGTGTGGTTTGCATGGTTTGTGTTGAGGTATCACGTTCATTTCGACTGAGATGTGGCCCCACCCGTATAATTTCTCTATTTTTAGGGAATATATTACTTTCCTTTTTAGAATATCGAAATGAATGTGGATATTTGTTCAAATCAAATTGTAACGGTGCTAAAAAATTGAATCAAATCGTAACGCCTTGTATACGCGATCGAGCCCAATCCAGTTGATATTGCTCCCCGGCAAAAGAAAAATTTACATTGCCCCAATATTTTATGTTTATTGCAAAGAAACGGCTGCCATGCAAATTAGCCCGCTCCCAGAAGATACGTACAAAGAATACAGATCGTGGAAAAACACGGCGTGGCCATGCATGCATCATGGCCGCTGGAAGTTTGCCTTGATGGTCTGCACGGTGTGCTGGTCCGTGAGGAGCGTCTTGGCGAGGAGATCGTCGGGGAGTGCCCCGGCGAAGAGCGAGTTGCCGAGGAGCACCAGCCCCGGGTTCTGGCTGCTGAGGGAGGCGTAGAGCGTGGCCGGCGCGGTGCCGTTGTTGTAGAGGAAGTGCACGAGCCCCTGCGGCACGGCGAACACGTCGCCCTTGTGGAGCACCTTGGCGTAGAGCTTGTTGTCAGGGTAGGAGGAGAGGAAGCCGAAGTAGACGGAGCCCTCCAGCACCAGCACCGTCTCCGCCGCCCTCGGGTGGTAGTGCACCGGGAAGACGCCCCCCGGCGCGACGTCGAGGCGGACGTGCGACTCGCCCAGCGTGTTCAGGCCCGGGATCTGCACCTGCTGCGCCGTGAACCCGAAGCGCTTGCTCGTCTTGCCGCCCGGCTTGTCCAGGCCGCCGAAGAGGAAGTCCTCCGCCACCACCGCCGCCGGGTCCTTGCATGCCACCCCGTTCTCGTGCACTGCCGGCACGCGCACATCATCATGGATGATCACATAGAATGATAGAAACTGTAAATGAAGAGCTACCACATGCACGGCGTTTATTTTCCGTACCTTTGGACGTGGGGTCGGCGACGCAGAAGTCCTGGAGAGGGTTAGGGTCGAAAGCCTCGACATGGCCGGAGACGAGGGCGACGACGGCGAGCACCAGGAGTAACGTCGCAGCAGCCATGGCGATCCTTCTCGATCAGCAAAATGTGCAAGAAGGAGCGACGAGTGCAGGGTATAGGCTAGAGAGGACTCCACTATATATACTAGTAGGATGATGCAGGGACATTAATGGGCTTCCATGAATATGCAGGCAATATTTTGGTAGTATATGCAGGCAATATTTTGGTAGTATATCATAGGGACCAATGCGATATCCGCACACTTATGGACTTCAATTTATAGGAGGGACAATTATATGAAGAAAGATTTAAATCCTTATTTTTCGGAGAATATTCAAACTCATTAACTAGCTTTTACGATTTATTCTTTGAGAATCATTAGCTTTTACTATTGCAAGTCGAGTTTTAGGTTATCAGGGACGTTTTGCGCAATAGGCGCCAAGACGACGTTTCACCAACTTCATGGGCCCATATTAGAAAAACTTGATGGGCCCAACGCGTGCTTACAAGAAAAAACCAACTGGGGCATGGGCTTGTCTGGTGTGATATCATTTGTTTTTTTGTTGCTGTTGAAGGAAGTAGGAGCAGTTCCTTGTACCACGGTTGTTCTATTCCAAAGGGCATCAGAATATCAGATATGTTGTATAATCTAAAAAAAATGAAGTATGCCATTATACTCCACTCAGTGTGTTTAATTTTCGCTTCTACTCTAATGCTTACTTCACTTATGAGTTACTCCAGGCAATGTGCCATGTAGAGATAGGGATGGACAAGGTGACTTTTTGCATATGAATTTTTCATTTAGGAAATGGGCGGGCAAAGTTTGCCTCAGTACTGTTAATTAAAGTGGAAGAGTAGCTCGTGACAGAAGTACATCAAGAAAACAAAATCAAGATCATAATACGTAGACAACCTTAGTAAAGCAATCCATTGGAGGAAGAAGAAAACTAGTACGATTTTCATTGTAATTTTAATTTTACTAGTTGTTCCACGTCCACTTATCTTTGCATTGTACTGGTCATTTTCCTAGATAATTATCAGGTCTCTTATCCAAAAAAAAGATAATTATCAGGTCTACGCTGCCCTATGCGTGTCTTTCTTAAGAAAAAAGGACTGATGTGTGGGCAGCCCATCAATGGTGAAAACGTATATACTGTAGAAAAGGAAACAAATACACAAGTATGTTGACATATATGTTCATATATGTAAAATAAAATACAATGTTCAGCATCTATTTAAAAACATGATCAGGTCCAAAATCCTATATTCATGTATTAAAATGTTCATATATTTGTAAAAAAAAATCATAGACTGAAAGAATAAAACCGCAGAACGCCTGATTTATGTTCATACTCCCTCCATTCCAAAATAAGTGTCTCATGTTTAGTACAACTTTGTACTAAAGCTATTACAAAGTTGAGACACTTATTTTGAGATGGTGGGAGTAAAATTTAAACAAAGTTTACATGCACAAAGATAAGTAAAAGACAAAAACATAAGTAATTTTTTTTATATAGATGAATAAATATAAAAAAGGGAATTTTTAGAAATAAAGTAAAATCCAAAATAATAAAAAGAGAAAAGTAAAAATACGAACGAACAGAAAAGAAATGGAAAGAAATAAATAAGGAAAATGGGCTGGGCCAAGGACAGTCTTGTTATAGCCGTAAACCAAGCGTAGGACAAGAAAATTCATAACCTTTTTTGCAGAATACTTGATTTGTTTTCAAAACTAATGAACTTTGAAAACTTTTTCAATTCCATGAACTTTGTTCGAACCGGTGAATATTTTCAAATCCTAAAATTTTCAAAATTTTGTAGACATTTTCTTTTAAGTCCTATTTTTTGAAAACTTTGCATTTTCTCGGAATAGTCAATGGGGGGCCAGTTAACTATGACTAGTCAACTGCCGAACGAGTGGCCAGGGAATTGGGAGAAGTGACGTGTCGAGAGCGATCGCTCGTTGGTAGTTGGGTCAACCCCTGGAACTACGTGTGTGTTCGGATGTCCTCCCACTCCACGCTTCACAAAAAAGCTGGAGCGGAGCTGAGCCGAACGTAAAAGCTCGAAGAAGCTAGCTTCGAGAAGCACAGCCGGAGTCCAATGTAAAACCACGAAGCACCAAAATCACAGCTCCAGGAAAACGAGAAGTGAGGAGTTCGGCATAATTACAAGGGGATGCCACCGCCAAGTCGAAGAAACGATTCGCACGGTTCAGCCCCAACGCATGTTCCCCTCTCTCCCTCGACATCTCTTCTACTCATGACCTACCCAGCGCCGCCGGTCGCCGCCGCCACGCACGATTCCACCCCTTCGCCGGCCGGCGAGCCTCTCCACCGGTAGATCCGACCATTCCAGCCCCATTCCCGTCGGATCCCGTCCCGAAGGAGCACTTTCCAGCGCCGCCAGCCAGGAGCAGCAACCCCACTGGCAGGAGACGCCCACCTTGACGCCATTGATGCCGGTGCTCACCACGTAGTCCTCTGAGCCAGCCTCCTCTCCCTCACCCCCTCGCCCCAACCCAAGGTGAGCTCGCCTTTGCATCTTCCCTATGGTTGGTGATGGTACTGTACAAGTGCTGGGAGGAGCTGTCAAGCGTGCCGAACGCATCGGAATTGCCAAGTGAAGTGAGAAGCTAGCTCTAGAAGCTGGATTTGTGAAGTTTTAAGAAGCTAGATAGATTCCGAACACGCCCTAAGTTTCATCCTCCTAGTTGGTGCTTCAGGCGCTCTGGAGTGCCAAGCACCCATGCATGTCTCAGCTGGGCTGGGCCATTAGCACTCTTCACTCCTTGCAGGTGCCGCTCGGTTGAATGGTTCTGTTCACGGTTGACTTAAAAAAACTGATTTGGGATTTTCATGAAGTTGATTTTTTTTCAAGAATATATAAAAAGTTCACAGATTTGGGGAAAAAATCATATTTTTTAAAAAAGATGATGGATTTGTAAACAACAGTTTGTGGAATTGAAAAAGAGTTGAGGACTTTGTAAGTTTTCACAATTTAAGATTTCAGAAAAAAGTAAATTTGGGAAAAACAGAAATTGAAAAGATATCCACGCTATTAAAATTTAAATAAATATTACATTAAAAAATTCATGAAAATTAAAATGGAAAAGGCAAAAAAATAAAATAAAAAATCTGACCGAACTAGAAAAAAACATGTGAAGCACGAAAAGCAGAAGAACCCAACCAAAAGCCCTGAGAAGACCTTCTAGAATGTTTCCAAAACCAGTGCTAGGAGTACATGTTTCTTGGTGATTCAGTTTGCTAGTGAAGGATTGAGCGTGCGCGCCGGTTACACATAAGGATGGAAGTGACAACTTAAGCGAAACTCTTAATCTGAGCTCGAGCTCAAATGCTCTTGAAATTAACAGTAAGAAGAAAAACATAAGAATGTTTTGAGTGCTTGTAAATTTTCATCATCATATCACATTTGAGTGTAAGTCGTGGCAAAAAAGATAAAATCAACGCTTCAAAATGCTTTTGAATGTAGCATCTTCGGGGCTTCCACGAGTGAAATTCCAAGATGAAAATTTGCAAGCGCTCAAAACATTTCTTAATATTTTCATACACAAAAATTACAGATTTTCTTTTGAAAATTTTCATATATTTTTGATTTTGCCCAAGCTAAGAAACTCCATGTCATACCCAAGCCACTATATCTCGAAAAGTTTAGGCAACGACGTCTAACCACTTGGGTGAGTGCGACTTGTGAGCCTACCGAGTGTTGCCACGTGCATTAAATTGGGAGCCAGGGGTTTACATTTGCATGGTAACTGTAGGCTGTCGGTGAAAATTTTGTTAACTGATTCACATTTTTTCGTGTGCACTTGAGGTGGATCTTGCAATTTTAGTGGTGAGCAGTTTCTGATAAACCACACCTCCAATCTGTCGAGTGGTGATTTTCTTTGTCTGCAGCAGGTGGAGATCGCAGCATGCAGCGATGGAATAGGCTTTTTCTGATGTGACCACGTGCATGGGCCGACTGCTCACGGACTCTCTCGATTGATCTGCACACCGGTGCATGCGGCGGTTTCCAGAATTTTGTCCGAGTTTTCAGATTTCTCTTCATTCATTCTTTCTTTATCTTAAAAGATCACAACCGATGTACGTGCCTATAAAAACCTCCTCATCGCGTGAGTCTCTTCCATCACGACTGTGGGCAAATCAGTATGTTCTCCACCGCTAGCCCATCTCTTGTTTCGGTGGCTTCCTCCCCCGGATATAAGAGCATCTCTAACAGGCGCCCAAAAAGAGCTTCGCACGCTAAAAAGTTATTTTTTTTTTGCACCGAACAGCTCAAACAGATACTGTAAAATTATGCGCGCGCAAAAATGTTTTGGGCACGCGCTGAAAAAACGCTATCGCGCGCACCATATTTTGCACTGCATGCTTTTTTGGGCGCGCATTTTTGTGCGTCTGCTAAAGCAATGTTGGTCACGGCGCATAAAAATGATACAGTGGCGCGCTATAATTTTTGTTGAGCACGAAATTTTTGTGCGGCCGTTGGAGATGCTCTAATGCGCGTGATGGGTCACCGTTTCGACCTTCTGCGGCCGCGCGGTGGCCTTCTGATGGCTTCTCGCCCCTCGTTGGTTACCCCAAGTGGAAGATTTGAGATGTAGCGTAACGGCAAGTTTCCCTTGGCAAGATACCAAGGATCGAATCCCGTGAGACTCCGAGGGTCGACAAGAAGGTGTCAACGGCTAACGGCGCCAGATACTTAGCGGTTGACAGGACCTGCACACAGATACAAATAACTTTGCTCCCAACGAGTACAGAGAGGTTGTCAATCCCTCCGGCCTTGCTGTTTACAAAGGATCAAACGCAAGAGATAATAATGATAGCTATGACTGCAACTAGGAAATAAAAGCAGGAAGTAAATATAAGGTGTGATCAATGGTGGTAATATGGACCGGGGTCCCATGATGTTCACTAGTGATGTCTCTCTCCCAAAAGACGATAAAACAGCTAAGCGAGGTAAACAAATTACAGCTGGGCAATTGACAGGATTATGTGCGCAAACCAATGCTAACTATGTTGTAAGAAAGGTAGAGGCTCTAAGCATGGGTGGTACGCCAACGCAAGTAGACCGAAATCCATCTGCATCTACTACTAATCATCCACCTTGAGATATATATCCAGAACATCTCGCTGGTATTAAGTTGCGAGTCCCACCCAAAGTGTAAACTCAAAGCAACAGACAACTGCATTAAAAGAACTTTGCGTAAAGTAAGCAATCCTTGCACCCGCAAGTACAAGCACCATTGTTTTCCCCCTTGTGGCAACAACACATCCCCTAGACTCATGTTTATGTCACTCAAACTAGTCATCAGGGGGCATGAACCCACAATCAAGCATAACGTTCCCTCTTGGAGTTACTACCTACTACTCGGCCAAAGCAATAAACAGCAATGGAGAACATGCAAGAATTACTCAAGAACTAAAATATAAAAGAGGTGAATCAAATATATTACTCACACACAATCTGAACATAATCTCATAATCCATCGGATCCCAGCAAACTCAGCAGAGCAACAGCATAAAGATTACATATGTGCCTCGATCATGTAGGGCAGCTCACGAGGTCTAATCCATGAAGAACAAAGAGGGGAGGAGAACATCACATAGCTACTGGTCATGGACCCATGGTCCAAGGGGGACTACTCACAACTCATCCGGGAAGCGTCCATGGTGGTGGAGAAGCTCCTGGTGGTGGTTCTCCCCTCCGGCAGGGTGCCGGGAAGAGTTCTCCTGATGCTCCCGATCTTGGAAGCGTTGCAGCGGCGGAACAGAGGCGAGATCGTGAAAAAGGGTTCCGTCCTCGAGGGTTTCGGGACGCGAGGAGTATATATGCCAAAGGGGGTCACCAGAAGCGGAGAGGGGGGCCCAGGCGCCCCCCTAGGGCGGCCAAGGGTGGGGCCACCTGGGCTGGCCGCCTGGGCTGCCCCTGACTCCCCTCTGGCCCCACTTTGGTTTTTCTCGAAGCTTCCTGTACGTTGATTTTTTTCTGTACTTTTCCCGGAATTTTTGGAGCACTTTTAATATGGGAGAAATCTGAAATAGAAAAACAGCAGAAAACAGGAACTGGCACTGTGGTGCACTGAGTTAATAGGTTAGTCCAAATATGATGAAAAGTGTATGGAAGTGCATAAATATCATAGCAATATCACACAAAAGAAGCATGGAGCAAGCAGAAATTATAGATACGTTTTGGACGTATCACCTTCGCATGGTCCAAGACAGCACGCCTACAGCTAGCCGTGGATAGCTCACGACCCTACCGTTTCCCGCCGGTCTTCTCGCTATCGGCGTGGGTACGTGCCGCGGTGTTTGACTTCGAGCTGGCTGGTGCCTTGAACTCATCCAACTTGCTGGGTGTTCTAGCTTGCGTCCGCTGAGTCGACCTCATGCCCGCCAGGCCGCTGGGGCCTCTTCGAAGATGACGCGAGGAGACACTCCGGTTATCTGTTGCCCCATCTCCATGTTGAGGTACGACGGCGCTCACATCGTCACCGTGGCTATCTCGCCTTCGTCGCTGCTCCTGATGGGGCTGGCATTGTCCGAGAGGGCAATTTTCAAGTGCCTCTCATAGAGGGATTCAGTATCGCTGGACACGGCCGGCGGTGTTTGGACGGCGGGCTGCAGCTGCGAGGTGTAGCTCCGGGAGCTCCAGTGGTAGCATGTGTAGTGCATGATGAGCATGGCCGCGCTAGACCGCACCTCTTCTCGCTGCTCCTCGACTACTTACTGGCGTTGAGGTGGCGGCTGTGACGGAATTGTGTGAGCCGCCTTCCACTGGTTCACGAAGCAGTAGCCCTCGGATTTCGCTCCTTGGTCGCACCATGCCTGCCTCCTTGTCGCTTTCTTTGTTGGGCACCCTACAGCCCCTTGTGGTTTCTCGTGGACATGTTTGCGGCTGGCGTGATGCTGCTGCATTGGTGTAGTGTGTGTGTGTGTGTGTCTGTGTGTGCTGAGTTCGTGTGTGTGTGAGTTTGCATAGCTGCGTTGCATGCGTGCGTGCTCCATGTGGTGCGTGATTTGGGCGCGGGTTGGTGTGCCTGCTCCGGACGGCAGAGCCAGCGCATTCTGCTTGCTCCACGGTCACGGTCGGGTTCAACCGTGGTGGCCACGAGCCTACGACGTTGTCCTTATGTTTCATTTGTGACTCAACTCCCATGCTTCATGCCCTGCTGTCGTAGCCCAGGTGATCAAATTCTACATTGGACATAATTAATTTCCTAACACAAGCTTCCATTCACTGTATACTACATAAACATGTCGCTACACTGCTACACCTAGGGCGTGTTTGGTTGCCTACATGAGGCCCGGCCTGGCTCGCGCGGGACGCGAACGGGCCGATTGGTTGCCTGCTTTTACTATTTGGCCTGCATGGCACGAACCTTAAAGCACTCCTGGCCCTGGCTCCCTGGGAACGCAAGAATCGACAGTTCCTCCAGGGCCAGGCCCGAGCGGTGCACGTGGGCGGCGGCGGGTGCACGCGTGCGGCCACGCTCGAGAAGCCACGTTGCTTCCCGAAGCGCCGACAGTTATTAGCCTCACCGCTCCTCACCGCTCCCTCTGCCCACTCTCCCCCACTCTCCCAACTCTCACCGACGGCGGCGGCGGTTTGGAGGAGATCAAGAAGACCACCGGACTCCATCACCGGAGAGCGGATCATCACCTGGCCCGCATCGATGGCGGTAAGCACTTCTCTGTTCGTGCTGCACTACTTTTTCCCATTCGATCCGGCAATAGATTCGATCCACGACGGAGAGGAGAATGGGGAATAGAGGTAGATAAGCATGGCAGCTCATACTAGTTCATACAACTTCATCCTAGTTCATACTACTACTTCATACTAGTTCATGCAAGATCGGAATAGAGGTAGATGCAGATGGAGTAGAAGGGAGATTGGGGGTACAGAACAGACACCGGCTAACCGCGGCGGCCGTCACCGGCGTGCGGAGCGGCTGGTCGAGTGGCTGGCCTTCATCTTCTTGTCCATCGCGGTGCGGGACGGTGGGTGGTCATCGCTGTCGGAGGACTCGAGGTCGATCTTCCATGTTTGACGGCCTGGCTCCGGCGGCCTCACTAGAATCTGCATCGATTCTTCCTCCTCCTTAGGCTCCCCACCGATGACCGCCGGCGGTACGATTCCCGTGTCCCAGTACACTGCGACACAGCGGTTATTAGGAGCCCAGTAGTTCTTCTACATGGACCACTTCTTCCTTTGTTTACCGTCGTCGGAGATCGCCTGATTCATGGCCCAACGAATCATGTCTACTGCCGTCGCCCCCTTTTCTGGGTCAGGAATCACCGTCTTCAGCTCTTGTGCAGTGGCCCTAATGAGCACTGCCTCCGATTCCTTCTGCATGTCAGGCATGGAGACGAAGTTCGAGCACACCTCCATTGTGTTCTCGAACTTGGTGCGGTCACCAGCCGACCACCCGAGGAAGAAGGCCCTCTAGCCAAAACCCCAAGGGTTGGCGTTGGAGCTGGAGCAAGAGCTCATGGCGATGGAGAGGAGGAAGGTTGATAGTGAGATATGAGAGGGGGTGGAGTAGTGGTTAGCAGGGTTAGTAAATATAGGCGCGATTGAGTGGAGGAAGAGTGACAGTCATGCCGTTTTAACTACAGGCTCATCAATACGCCATGAACTCTGTGATGTGCCTGACTCCATGAATTGTGTGCATAACGAGGAGAGCAATGAGATGGGCACATAGGTGCTCCCGGCCGTTGACAACAAGGACAAGCTGCCCGTTCATCCAATGCCCAAGGTTGTGGTGTCGCCCACCGCCGAGGAGGAACCGAAGACGCCCGAGGCTGGCGATAATGAGCGCATGGAATAGCCCCCAGCATCAAGCACCGCAACTACGGCCACTACCATGAGGAGGATGGCCCAATTCACTTCTGCAAGATCATCCTTGCATCAAAGCTTGAGTGCATCCCAATGCCCGTGGACGTCACCAAGCACTTCGTCATGATGCCGACGGCGTTCAGGCTCAGTAACAACACCGGCTGCTCCTGGAAGGTCATAGTGAAGCTGATGAATGGCAGGATGACCCTAGATCAGGGTTGGGCCACCTACGCAACCGTTCATCAGATCATGATCGGCTATATGGTGACGTTCAAGCTCCTCACTCCCGACACCCCCAGGGTCATCATCTTCGACGACGATGGCATTGAGGTCGTCAACAAGTGAGGGAAGCACGACGAAGCCTTCGCCGCCAAGGACTAGGGATGGAGAACCTCCTTCCTAAGTACTATCGAGTTAGCTTTGAACTATTTATGGTTTATGCATTGAACTGTTATGAAGTGTGGTACTGCTTATCTGAACTATGTTGTTAAGTAGTTGATCCTTTGTTTATACTCTGCTCTGCTTATGATGTGTGGTACATGGTTGTGCCGAAGTGTGCTCGTAACCTCACCAACTAGCCAAAGAGGTTACCACACACCAAGGGTTGCATACAACCAAACACCATGCCTTGGGTTTGTCCACTAACATGCATGCAACCAAACACCAAGGAGTGTGGTTCAGCCCATGCAGGCAAGAGGGCATGCAGGCAACCAAACAACTTGCAGATGATGCATTTGAGGTCGCATTGTGTTCGCACACGAACACGTCACCGTGTACCTCCAACGCCGAGGGTGATGCACCGCAGCTCACGTCGAAGGAGACCCGTCCGGAAGCGCGGTACGCAAGCAATCCGGCGGGCGCTTTTGTAGACCCGAAACCCCACGCGCCCGGGAGGGACCCCTTCTGGATGCACAGCGGCAATGGGCTGCCCTAGGTCGGCCTGACCGCCCCTAGAGCCTCGAGGTTCGCTGCCCTGCAACAAGAAGAACAGACGAAGAACGAGGAAGAAGAAGAACTAGGGTTAAGGAGAAAAGATAAAAGATAAAAGTGGTAGATGATTTGTTCGATTGTGTGTTGTTCAATCGACCGTCACCCCTTAGGTATATAAGAGGCGGCTGGACTTCCTGTGCAAGGAAAAGGCTTGGATTCACATCCAAAACCCTAGCCAAATTCGGATTGGTTTTTTCCGAACTTTCCAAAACTGTCCGGTTTAAACTGGCTGTACCTTGCGGGTAACTGTTGAGGTGGTAAACGACCTCGGATGGAAAAGAGCCCAAAAGAAAACTTGACCATTTCGACGAGACGAACAACTTTCATGTTGAACGTTTTTTTATTTGAAGCCATCTTTTAGGCCAAAACGGTCACACAATACAGACTGTTATTCGCGCTACCCATCAGACACGTGGCTGGTGGGGCGCGCCACTTATGGCTCTGTGACAGGGCTGTGTTCGGATGGCTGTAACTTTTGCATATGAACTCGGATTGGGACGATTTTTATATCAAAATCGACCGTTTCGACGAGACGAAGACAATTCTTGTAGAAAGTTTTTCCATATGAGGCGGTCTTGGAGGTGTAATCAGACGATTATTGTTCTGAATACAAAATCTCAGTATTTCGAACACAACTTCGGCCTTCGAGATGAGATTGGATGGCGATGGCCCAAACATCAAAGTTTATCCTTTTGATGATACGAAACTTTCTCACTTTGAGAACTTTTTCATTTGAGGCCGTCTTAATTAAGTTCTTGACCGTGCCAAAATCTGGTGTCAACACATGCCCCCCTGTTTTTCGGCAAACTCGTGTGCCAAAAAATAACTTGCACGATGTATTTTGTAAGGACGATGTCAACACTCCATCAACTATTTATATGCTTAGGGAGATAATTATATATCGGCCATATGGATCAGCAACAAAATGATGCTAATCAAACGAATGATGATGTGGTAAAACCCTTGCATGATGTAAGAAGTTATATTGCGTCCATGGATCAAAATAAGTCCATGGAGGGTAACCAGTCATACCTGAGGATGAATTCCATGTCATCGGCATAAATTTCATAATTGAAGAATGTGGATAATGTGTGCACCGAGGACGTTGAAACCTTCGACTTGGTCGTTCATAATTGTCACTCTTTTTCTTCTTTACCTTTGTCACACTTCTTTCGATGGAACCTTGCACACCATTCTTCTTTTGAGTACTTCCTTTGGGAACCCATGCCATGTTTCTCTTTCTCAAATCATGTGCACTAAGTTTTTGTAATTTCTTCTCTTGCCAATGTGCTAAGCCGAGTGGGCACCTCGGTTGTGATTCGGTTTCAACCAATGCGAACTCTTTTTTGGCTTTCTGCACTCTCAATTTCTTTCCTTCAGATTTGGCACTTGATTGGCTTGCCTCGTTGCCTTTTGTAGCCAATGTCGATACTTTAACTGGCTCTTTGTTATTTGAGAACAAATCTAAAGTAGCACATTTACGACCATCTTTCTTGACTTGGTACACTTGCTTGACCATCTCTTTCTTGTTCCTTGAGCTCCGGACCGATTCCTTATGATTGAAACGGTCTTTGACGTGTGATTGTTCATCAAATGTTGATCTTTTTGGAGCTGCATAATGTTGGTGAGATGATCTAAAATAAGATGGATAATGTGCCCTTGTATCATACATGCCCCATGATGGATATGGATTTACACGAGCGTAGGGAGGCATCCAGGACATTGGTATTGGCGGCCCAAAAGGAGGATATGAAGTCTGCTTGCTCAACGTCTTCCTTTGCCAATCCCAGTCTTCAGATTTATGCCTTGGGGGTGAATTCGATGCTTTTGCTTTACTCGGCCGATAAGCACTTTTTGCCTCACTTATCTTTTGGTACTTTTCTAATAACTATGCGAAAGTGAGTTTCGGCTTTTTGCTTTTGTGCTTACCATGGCCTTTGCTTTCTTTGGTTGTGCGTGCATCGGTCTTTGAATTCTCTTGTTGCCCCCCAGTACTAGATGTGCATTCGTAACTTTGACGGAATTTTCGTCTTCAAGATTGTTTTTGATGCACTTTTTAACAATATCCTTGCTCGAAGACTTGACCCCATCATCATTGACGTGTAGATGTCCACTTATAGATAAATCGGCTGGAGATAGCCGAGTCAACATTTGATGGCCGTCAAAATGATCCGACTGTCCAAATGACCGTTCCTCAACAAACTCCAATCGTCCTATCTTGTCCGATTGCTTGACTTGATGGATCATGTTGCAATCTTTGACATTTTGCTTGAATGAACACTGCATTGGCTCTTGTCTTGACGGCTCGACATCGTGATCAATTATAATGATAGGATTAGTTGATGATGTACCGATGATGTGATCACCTATGTCCAGATTGAAGGTACGCTGCTCATCCATTAACCGATACTGTGATACCGGCTCTGGAACAAAACAACCGAGTGGTGCCAGTTCAACGCTATCTGACTTGGCTATGCATTGATTTTTGTCCTCCTTCCCCGATGCTCTTGAATTGGCTATCTCGGAGGAATTTCGACCTGGCTTTATGTTTCTGCCACCAAAGTAACTACAGAATATACGTCTCATTTGTTACCAAATGTTAGCCAAGCATGAAACAATCAAAGCTACCCATATGAACATAATTCTCAGTCGGCATAATGGGAAAAGCTTTGGTTGCGATAATCTATCACTAGCAGTCTCTATGAATGGTACAATATGTTGACTAGCATAATTAGTGACAAGACTATTTCTAACAAACAAGTTACTCGTCTCGATTGGTCTTTCCAAGTTAATTATGAACTTCCTAATGGATGCATCAATGATATATTTTTGACCGAATCGGAAAGCGAGTAAATTATCTGCTAGACGTACCTTTGCGACAAGGTTGGTGGAATATGATGATCGTATATGTGGAATAATGTCTTGCTCCATCCCAAGATGATCCTCCAACGCCTCATCTTCTTCTTCCGGATTTCGTGCCTCGTCACTCGGATTGCTTGAGTAAATTTCAGTCGGATTGCCCGAGTAGATTTTAGTCGGATTGCCCAAGTAGATTTCACTCGGATTGCCCGAGTATATTTCACTCGGCCGCTCTTCATCAGCTAAACTTCGTTCAGCTGCACGCTCTGGTTCTTGATCTTAATTACTAGCCAAACTTTGTTTGGCCATATAAATTTGTTCTTGATGCTCATTAATTTCTTTGGCACGAAACTCATAGGGCAGCATGTAAGCTCCCTCACATCCAGAAAAATCAAGCATGGCCAATTTGTTGCGTTTACCGTTCCTTTGCTCGGTGAAGCTTGCATCTTCTATTTTGGTACACGCAGCAATAATTGGATTGATGCACTCGGCTTTAGCCGGTGATGCACTCGTATGGAACGACGCACTCGGTTGGCATGATGTACTCGGCTGACACGATGCACTCGGCTGGCTCGATGCAACGCACTCGGCCTTAAACGTCTCGGTGGTCAATTCGGTTTCAATTGAATCCAGCATTCTCTTGTTACTAAAGGAACCGTTCAACTCGGCTATAGATGTATTTGTCATATTTGACTCGGTTTCAACCGAATCAACCGTATTAGCCGAGTGAACCCTTTCTTGATGATTTTCTTGCAAAGCTTATTTTTTATCTTGCCTCAAAAGTGCAGAAGAGCCAACACGGTTGCTACATGGAGGAAGGCACTTGACGTATTCTTGCAAATATTCCACTCCACGCTTCTTCTTGAGTGCTTAATAAGCATGTCGATATTCTACTGGTAATTCCTCAAGAGTTGGCGTAGTAAATTCATTGACGCTATTCCCTCTGAGGTTTGGCTTGATCTTGTCCACTTGGGCCACATATTTTTCTTGAAACTCAGCCCTGCTTGGATCGGCTTGCCCCCCAATACTTTTATAATCTTTCGGCAATGAATTGATGTTGCCGAAATTTTGCGATTGTATAGGGGGTGTATAACATGCTGCAATGATAGGTGAAAACATGTGCACTGTAGTTGAATATTTTCTCACACCAAGTTTATCAATCGGCAACACTTCGTCTTCTTTTAAAACTCTAGCTCTTATTGCCTCATAATCAGGAACCAATCCCTTTTCGTGCTGCTCAAGGCAAATAGCACTAATCTTCTTATTTTGGGATAAACTTTTTAATGCAGCCAGAGCCACCTCATCTCCTGCAATATTAGGCATATTTGCTCCTATAGAATCTCCATTCACTCGGCCATAACCGCGATGGCGAGCCGAGTCATGAATATTTTTAGTTGCATATCCCACTGAACAATTAATCTCTTGAGGTGTAGTATCTGATGACTGAGGATAACCAGCCAAATAACTACAGGAAGCATGGCCAATTCCCCCGTCCATCGGCATGTTTGGGGATGAACCCGCATATCGCGAGTTGGCTGCCGATGGACAAAACTGTGAGATGGCCTCATGTACATGAGGTGTCATATATTGATCACTCGAACAAATCATGTTATTCATCGGCATATTGAAAGATGTTGCCGATGCACGAAAGTTCAGATTCATAAGTTGCATGTCACGGTTCTGTGAATTCCAAGTTTCTCCAACGGAATAACTAGTCGGCCTTTGCTCGTGAGGGCTACCGACATGACAAGTCCATTGAAAGATCTAGCAACATCAACATAATGGCTATTTGCATCTACGTAAGGAGATTGATGATACATGTTACCATTGTAGATTGCAGCTGCTCGATGACGCTCTCCTCGTAGCAAGAACAGGCTGGAGACCGTTCAAAGCTTCGCCCCAGCGGAGTCGCCAAAAAGTGTGTTCGCACACGAACACGTCACCGTGTACCTCCAACGCCGAGGGCCGAGGGTGATGCACCGCAGCTCACGTCGAAGGAGACCCGTCCGGAAGCGCGGTACGCAAGCAATCCGGCGGGCGCTTTTGTAGACCCGAAACCCCACGCGCCCGGGAGGGACCCCGTCTGGACGCACAGCGGCAATGGGCTGCTAGGTCAGCCTGACCGCCCCTAGGGCCTCGAGGTTAGCCGCCCTGCAACAAGAAGAACAGACGAAGAACGAGGAAGAAGAAGAACTATGGTTAAGAAGAAAAGATAAAAGATAAAAGTGGTAGATGATTTGTTCGATTGTGTGTTGTTCAATCGGACGTCACCCCTTAGGTATATAAGAGGCGGCTGGACTTCCCGTGCAAGGAAAAGGCTTGGATTCACGTCCAAAACCCTAGCCAAATTCGGATTGGTTTTGTCCAAACTTTCCAAAACTGTTCGGTTTAAACTGGTTGTACCTTGCAGGTAATTTTTGAGCTGGACAACGACCTCGGATGGAAAAGAGCCCAAAAGCAATATTGACCGTTTCGACGAGACGAACAACTTCCATGTTGAACGTTTTTTTATTAGAAGCCATCTTCTAGGCCAAAACGGTCACGCAATATAGGCTGTTATTCGCGCTACCCATCAGACACGTGGCTGGTGGGGCGCGCCACTTTTGGCTCTGTGATAGGGCTGTGTTCGGATGGGTGTAACTTTTGCATACGAACTCGGATTGGGACGATTTTTATATCAAAATCGACCGTTTCGACGAGACGAAGACAATTCATGCAGAAAGTTTTTCCATACGAGGCGGTCTTGGAGGTGTAATAAGCCGATTAGTGTTCTGAATACAAAATCTTATTATTTCGAACACAACTTCGGCCTTCGAGATGAGATTGGATGGCGATGGCCCAAACATCAAAGTTGATACTTTTGATGATACAAAACTTTCTCACTTTGAGAACTTTTCCATTTGAGGCCATCTTAATTAAGTTCTTGACCGTGCCAAAATCTGGTGTCAACACATTGCATAGCCTTCTCAACTCAGCCTGGCTATGTAAAAAGCAATCGGCTGAGTTGAGAAGGCTATGCAATGCAGCCACTGTAGACTACAGCAACCAAACACACCCCTACTGTATACAACATGAACATATCTCTATTCTTCTACACCTCGGCTACAGCTATGGTGACTACTCCTCCCACTTGAATGGAACGAGCAACGAATCTTCTAACCGGTTACACTCGTCAGATTGACTGTTACATTTGACCGTTAGGTTGACCGTTAACAGGTCATGACAGGTGGGACCCACATATTTTTGAAAGGCATTCAGATCCCTAGAAAAATAATAGAAAGCAATCAGGTCCCTATTTTTTTAAAGTAATCGGGTCCCTGTAAAAAAGTATAAAAGGCAATCGGGTCCCCGCCGACAACGAGCTCGCCGGAGCCGACGAAGGGACCTTGTGCACGTCGTTCGTTGCTCTAGAGGCGGAGCTCGATGGCGTTCCGGCTGCTGCTCCCGCTTGCACGCGGTGGCTCCCGCTGCTGCTCATGTCTGACCATGGCGGGCGGTGGCGGCAGGGTGGCTGGGCGAGCGGGCAAGGCGGCGGAGGCTGCTGCGTTCCGAGGAGCTTCGGGTTGGGGCACCGCTGATGACCCACAACCGTAAGGGATCTATTGCAGCGTTTTCGATAAGTAAGAGTGTCGAACCCAACGAGGAGCAGAAGGTATTGATAAGTGATTCTGAGCAAGGAATAACTGCAAGCACTGAAAGATAACTTTTTAGGGGTTTTCTTGATATAAGCAACAGGAAAGTAGAAGCGAGCAAAGTAAAAGGCACTGGAGAGTAACAAGTGGCCCAATCCTTTCTGAGCAAAGGAGAGGCCTAGCAACTGAACTTATAAAGGCTAAAGTGTTCTTGAGGACACACGGGAGAGGTAGTCATGTGCTTTCACCATATTCCGTATCGGTACTATGTGATGTGTTGATAAGTGTTGAGTGGGTGGATCTATGCCAGTACACCCTCTAGACTAAGATGAGTGCACTCTTATGATTAAACACCTTGCAAGCATCCGCAAATACAAGATAGTATTTAAGGCAAAAGCCTAACCATAGCAATACGATCGATGATCCATTGTTCCCTTGTGCAAAAGCGTGCGAACTGGGGTTCAGGTTTCTGTCACTCCGGCAACCCACCGTAAGCATTCTTTGTACACAATGTATTCCCCGAGGTCCTTAATAAGGCGAAGTGTTGAGTGTTCGACTCACACAACACCACTAGGAAAATAACAACACAACTTAAGTATCAAACAACACATATTACTTCAACATCATATGACTACTAACAACAAGACTTCTCCCATGTCCTCAAGAACTAAAGTAACTACTCACAAGACATAAAAGAGATCATGATCAGTGGAGATAGATGGATGATAAGAAATCTGGACACAATGATATTTCTCCAACAAAACTCAATAGCATTCACCACAAAGTAGTAATCAACACCGATAGAGTAGAGAGGATAGATAGTACGGATTACAACACAAGTTGCAATTGTGAGATGAGATTGGATGAAGATGGAGATGGTGCTGATGTTGGGGATGATGTTGATGATGATCTCGATGATGCCCGTGACGATGGTGATGACGATGGCGATGATCTCCCCTTCCGGGAGGTGATCTCCACGGCGGAATCTGCCCGCCGGAGATGGCTTTTCTTCTCTGTAGGTTTCCGCCACGGAGCGGCGGCGGAACTCCGTAAACTCTCCACTTTTTAGGGTTTCTGGATGACGAGGAGTATATAGGCCAGAGGGGAGAGCCTGGAGTGGGCCAGGGGCTCCAGGCGCCCTCCCGGCGCGGCCAGGGTGGGGGTCGCGCCAGGTGGCCGCCTGGGCACCCTGTGGCCCCCCTCTGGTTGCTCTTTTGCGTATCTTCTTGATCCTTCTGGAAAATACCCTCCGTCGATTTTCAGGTAATTTGGAGGTATTCTTCTTCAGCAACTCAACGTCCACTTTTTACCGCTGAATCCTGCGTATGCTGCTTCGGCACCGGAAAGTTGCAAACTGTGTAAAATAGGCCAAAACAACATAAGAACATCATCGTAATGTGAAGTATATCAATGAATAAGGATGAATTACGATATAAAATAGTGATGCATTTTGGACGTATCAACACCCTCAAGCTTAGACCTCGCTTGTCCCCAAGCGAATACTGAGCTCGGTAAACCTGTCCACAAGTTTAGAGAGTGAAGTGTCGATAAATAGAATACGGACAAGAAGCATCACAGTTTCTTCACCAAACTCAAATATCCTCAACATCAATCTTCAACTCATAAGGCCCTTATAAAAGAGTGGTAACACTTATAATCGAAAGTAGGGCTAAGGAAACTCATCAAATCATGGCAAACATGTCCTTTGGTCAAAGAACAACTAATAGCTTTTACTTTTGCTTTTTCTCTTTATGTTTTGGTGAGATTAATTGAAGCTTTTGAAAGAACATGCTATTAGGCAAGAAGTGAAAGTGTTAACATAAAGGAAGATGTTTGCTTTAGCTGGGCTTGACAAACAACTTACTTATCAAATGGTAATGTCAACAAAGATATGATATGACAAATCTTAATGCAACTTTATATGAATGAATCCTCGTCAACATCAAATGTCTGCTCTCTTTAAGAATAGAAGGAAGTAGGAATAACTGACTCAACCTAAAACTAAGAGATAGGCCCTGCTCTAGGGAAGTAGGGAAAACTCATGTGCTATCCTTAAATCAAACAGAATGAAAACAAGTTTTGAGAGGTGCATGATTTGTCAACGAATGCTAATAGATAACTCAATTACTTCTCAAACTGGACAAGTTTCGAGGAACGGCTCCCGCACGGGGACGATGACATCCCCTTAATCTCCTTTGTTTATCACTGCCAAAAGTTTTCTGATTTCTCATGAACAAAGCGTGAAGGAGGGTTTGTTTGTTGTATTATCTTTTATGAGCCGGGCGCACTCATGCCAGTTCCTCCTCGTATTAGGGGTTTGCATATTAGACATGCAATCCCGGGGTAAAACTTGTCCAACTTAAAAAGATCATGAATTAACTACTACTTCCTCATGAGCTAAAACAGGGGCACAAAATAGAAGATTTTGAACATTTAAGGATAACACATAAATTCTATACTTTAGGAGGTGGTAGTGGAATACCACGAATAGGAAGGTATGGTGGACTCATATGGAAGGTATTGGTTTAAGGGTATGGATGCACAAGCAGAATTCCGCTTAGTACAGAGTTTAGGCTAGCAAAGGCTTTGAGAGAACAGACAATTGATGATGACTAAGATGCAAAGCAATATAAAGCATAAACATTAAAATAAGCATAACACATCAAGTTGTCTTCCTTGTCAGCATAACACTTCAAGCATAATAACATGAAGGTTTTGGCTATGTCGCTACTTTAAGAAAATCATGCTTGTTGTTATGACCAAAGCTATGTTTGCCAAGATTAAATAAAGTTTTCAAAGCCATACCTGATATAAGGTCAATACTCCCCATAAGAATCATCATATAAGGTCGATTGCGTGAAGAGAATACCGAGTGCAGCAAAGGAACCAATAGACTTCTCATTAATATTCCATCATAGACGACTCCACACTCACGGATACAATCTCTCCACAGAAGGAGTGATAGACCTCAATGCACACACCTATTTCATATAATAACCTCCCTAGACATGATACAACTCTACTTGACTCTAAAAGACAAAAGATAAAGATAAAGATACCGGGCACTCCCCCAAGCTTGGAACAAGCCAAGGGGATACGATTACCCAAGGAGATTTCACTCCTCATTCTTGTTGACGTTGATTCTTCAAATCTCTTATGACACGGCGAAGGGTTTGGTTTTCCTTCTCCAAGATCTCCACTTGTACCTTAAGTACACGGAAATCTTCGCACAGCTGATTGGTGATGCGATAAGCCTCGGAGATGGTGGAGAGCGTACATTGATTTTCAAGTGAAGTAGAGGGCCCTGAAAGGTTAAGAGAAAGATCATAATGAGGTTGGACAGATCCCACCATGATGGGATTGCTTGGGCCTTCTTGTTGTTGGGCAGTGATAGTCTTGACTTCCTCCCTCATGGAGCGCTCCATCTCCACTTGTCTTGCGGCAATCTCTTCTTCGGTAGCCCAGTCAACGTGCTTCCCTTGATTAAGATCCTTCTGGACTTGACGTAGACGCCATCCCAAGAAGTCCTCTCCGCTCGAGCCACAAGAAGACATCTCTAACAATAACTTTTTACCCTGGCAGAAACAGATCGAAAATAAAACACACGAAATCGCGAGATACATTGCCGGAACAATCCGGGCAAATATATAGCAAAAAAATTTGCACAGAAAGGAAGGTAACAAGCTAAAGTGGGGTCGGAGACGGACTCCTGGGTGCCCAGGCGGCCTCCCGGCGCGGCCAGGAGGTAGGCCGCGCCAGGGGGGCGCCTGGGCCCCCTGGAGCTTGTCTCCGGCTCCACTTAGGTTTAGAATTTTCCTAATTTTGCAAAAACTCATAATATGGAACTTTTATGGCGGTTCGCGATGTTTCCTTACCGTAATACATACCTTTTCTTATTCTGCTTCTGCTGGTGTCTGAAACAGGGCTGCAACATGTTCTTCGTGAGTTGTTGTGTATATCATATTCACATCAACATTGACAGGGTCTCCTGCTATGTAATGCTTAAGTCTTTGCCCATTCACAACTTGAGGTTTGGTGCCTTCAAAATTGTTAATCTTGATTGCACCAGACCGATAGACTTCTTCAATATGAAATGGCCCTTCCCACCTGGAAAGTAGTTTGCCTGGAGAAAACCTGAAACGGGATCTAAACAACAAAACTTTATCACCAACATTAAATTCACGTTTCAGAATCCTCCTATCATGCCACTTCTTTACCTTTTCCTTGAACATTTTAGCGCTCTCGTAAGCTTCACTTCTCCACTCATCTAGAGAAGTCAAGTTCATGAGACGCTTCTCACCAGCTAACTTTGGGTCAGCATTAAGCTCTCTAACAGCCCAGAAAGCTTTGTGCTCTAATTATAATGGCAAATGGCAAGCCTTGCCATAAACCATCTTATAGGGGGACATGCCCATGGGGTTTTTGTAAGCAGTTCTATACGCCCACAAAGCATCTCCTAACTTATTTGACCAGTCCTTTCTATTTCTATTTACTGTCTTCTGTAAGATCAACTTGATCTCTCTATTGGTGAGCTCAACTTGCCCACTAGTTTGAGGATGGTACGGTGAAGCAATTCTATGATTGACATCGTACTTGGCTAAAGCTTTTCTAAAAGCTCCATGCGTGAAGTGTGAACCTCCATCAGTCATGAGATACCTAGGTACACCAAACCTAGGGAAAATCACATCTTTGAGCATTTTCAAAGATGTCTTGTGATCAGCACTTTCAGTGGGAATTGCTTCAACCCACTTGGTCACATCATCAACAGCTACTAAAATGTGAGTGTACTTGTGCGAAGAAGGAAAAGGACCCATAAAATCAAAACCCCAGCAATCAAAAGGTTCAATCACTAGTGAGTAATTCATAGGCATCTCATTCCTTCTACTAATGTTACCAACTCTCTGACATTTATCACAGGCTAAAACATAATTTCTAGCATCCTTAAAGAGAGTAGGCCAATAAAAACCTGATTGAAGAACCTTATGTGCGGTCCTCTCACCGGCATGATGTCCTCCATAGGGACTATCATGACATTGTCTGAGAATGTCCTTCTGCTCATGTTCCGGTATGCATCTTCTCACGATCCCGTCTGGACCTTCTTTGAAAAGATGTGGGTCATCCCAAAAGTAGTGCCTCAAATCATGAAAGAACTTCTTCCTTTGCTGAAATGTTAAACCTGGAGGCAAATACTTCGCAACGATAAAATTAGCATAATCTGCAAACCAAGGATCGGAAAGAGATTGTACTTTTACAACGACAAGTTGCTCGTCTGGAAAACTGTCGTTGACTGGGATGGGATCATGCGGTATATCTTCCATCCTTGAAAGATTGTCCGCCACCGGATTGTCTTCTCCTTTCCTATCAACAATCTGCAAATCAAATTCTTGAAGAAGGAGTACCCATCTGATAAGTCTTGGCTTGGCATCCTTCTTTGTCATAAGGTACTTAATGGCAGCATGGTCAGTATGAATAATAACTTTGGAATCAACAATATACTGCCCAAACTTATCACAAGCAAACACTACAGCTAACAATTCCTTCTCAGTAGTAGCATAATTCTTTTGAGAACTATCGAGGGTTTTACTAGCATAATGTATAACATTCAATTTCTTATCAACCCTTTGCCCTAAAACAGCTCCAACAGCAAAATCACTAGCATCACACATAATCTCAAAAGGTAAATTCCAGTCAGGTGGTTGTACTATAGGAGCGGTTATTAAAGCTTTCTTAAGAACTTCAAAAGCCTCCTTACAATCTTCATCAAATACAAAAGGAACGTCCTTCTGGAGAAGATTAGTGAGGGGTCTCGAAGTCTTAGAAAAGTCTTTAATAAATCTTCTATAGAAACCAACATGACCGAGAAAACTGCGAATACCTTTGATGTCCCTTGGATAGGGCATCCTCTCAATTGCTTCGATCTTGGCCTTGTCCACCTCAATTCCCCTTTAGGAAATCTTGTGACCAAGAACAATTCCTTCGTTAACCATGAAGTGGCACTTCTCCCAGTTGAGTACCAGATTTGTCTCCTCACATCTCTTCAAAACTTTATTAAGGTTGTGGAGACAATGGTCAAAGGAAGTTCCATAGACGGAGAAATCGTCCATGAAGACTTCCACAATCTCCTCACAGAAACCATGAAAGATAGCAGACATACACCTTTGAAAAGTAGCAGGGGCATTACATAAACCAAAAGGCATACGCCTGTAAGCATAAGTACCATAGGGACAAGTAAAAGTGGTCTTCTCTTGATCAGTAGTGTTAACATGAATTTGAGAGAAGCCAGAATAACCATCGAGGTAACAAAAGTGGGTATTTTTGGATAACCTTTCAAGCATTTGGTCGATGAACGGCAACGGGTAGTGATCCTTCCTGGTTGCCTTGTTCAGCTTCCTGTAATCAATACACATTCTATATCCAATAATAATTCTCTGAGGTATTAGTTCATTCTTATCATTAGGAACCACAGTTGTACCTCCTTTCTTAGGAACACAATGTACCAGGCTTACTCACTTACTATCAGCTATAGGGTAGATAATACCTGCGGCTAGAAGCTTGAGAATCTCAGTTCTTACAACATCCATCATCTTCGGGTTCAACCATCGTTGATGATCAACAACTGGTTTAGCATCGGGCTCAAGGTTGATAGTATGTTGACAGATAGATGGACTAATCCCCTTAAGGTCATCAAGGGTATAGCCAATTGCACCTCGGTGTTTACGAAGTACTTCCAATAGTCGCTCTTCTTCATATCCTGAAAGGCTAGAGTTGATAATAACAGGATATACTTTCTTTTCATCTAAATAAGCATACTTGAGCGTATCGGGAAGAGGTTTAAGATCGAACACCGGGTCTTCTTTTGGTTTTGATAAAATTCCCAAAGGTTCAACCGGAAGGTTGTGCTTCATGATAGCAGGTTGTCTCAAGAATATTTCATCTAGTTCATTTCTTTCCTGCATATGCAAATCATTCCCGTGGTCCTCCATATATTGCTGCAAAGGATCATTAGGGTGAATAGCAATAGAAGCAATACTTTCAATAATTTTATCATCACTAGGTAAATCGGTACCACGAGGCTGCTTAGAGAACTTAGAAAAGTTAAATTCATATGGCTCACCATTGAATTCAACAGAAACTTTACCTTTCTTGCAATCTATTATAGCTCCAAAAGTTCCGAGAAAAGGTCTACCAAAAATAATAGGACAAAAATTGTCCCTCACTGAACCAAGTACTAGAAAGTCGGTAGGGTATTTTACCTTTCCACATAGGACTTCAACGTCTCTCACAATTCCGATAGGAGAGATAGTTGCTCTGTTTGCAAGATGAATGGTAACATCAACTTATTCAAGTTCACAAGATGAAATCTCACCGATGATCTCTTGATAAAGTGAATAGGGGATAGCACTAGCACTCGATCCCAAATCGCATAGCCCATAATAATTGTGATCTCCTATTTTTACAGATACTACTGGAGTACCTGAAATTGGGCCTTTATTCTTGGCTGTGACAAGGTTAGTGGAAACAACACAAAAATTTACATTGGAATCCAAAACATCATTAGTAACAAGGTCTTTAACCAATGCAACTTGAGGATCGACCTTGATCTGGTCCCCGGGCTCATCAATTCTTCTCTCACTTTTATTTATTATGCCTGTCACAAGAGAGTGCTCCCTTATCCTTTCGGGAAAAGGAGGCTTTTCATATATAACTGCAGGCAAAATAGGGTCAGCAACATGAATATCAACAGGTAACTCTTTGAAAGGTTCATGATGCTGATCTCTCTTCTTTTTAAAAGAATCAACGTGAGAGGCAAAATCCTTACACAAATCAATCATTAGATGGGAATCAAGACCAATCTTAGAGCAAAAGGTATTGAAGTAATTAGTTTTCACATAGCTCTCAATATAATCATGCTCATAATTTATAGCGGGTTCAATACCTTTATCGATTTCCCAATCTTCGGTATTCCTCTGGATCCTTTCAATGAGATCCCACCTTTCTTCAATGCTCTTTGTCTGAAATACCCCACTAGAGGAGGCATCCAGCATCTCCTTATCCTGACGAGAAAGCCTGGCATAAAAATTTGTAAGTATAATTTTCTTGGGAAGCTCATGAATAGGACACTTGAGCATTAGGGACTTCAATCTCCCCCAAGCTTGAGCAATGCTTTCTCCGTCACGAGACCTAAAGTTATAGATATAGTTCCTGTCTCGATGAATTTCATGAAGAGGATAAAACTTGGTATAAAAGAGAGACATAAGCTCTTGCCATTCAAGCAAGTGTGAGTTATCGAGAAGCTTATACCAATCTGAAGCTTTATCTATAAGCGATACGGAGAACAATTTCCTCATGACAAACTCCATTGATACACCTGCAAGCTTAAATAATGAACATAGTTGTGACAAATATAGCAAGTGTTCATCGGGATGTCTGTCTCCTGCATAACGATTAGCCAAAACATAATCGATAATACCAGCTGGTATTTTATAGGGCACAATTTCAGTAGGGGGAGAAGCAACCACCACAGATGTGGGGCGTCTTCCCACAAGCAACGATCCAATAGCAAGATTGTCCATAAGGACAAAGAGCAGCAACAGCAAAATAAAAACAGAAATATAAAAACTTCCTTACCAGCCTCACTTACCAATAGCACTACACTCTCCGGCAACGGCGCCAGAAAACGGTACTTGATGACCCACAACCGTAAGGGATCTATTGCAGCGTTTTCGATAAGTAAGAGTGCCGAACCCAACGAGGAGCAGAAGGTATTGATAAGTGATTCTGAGCAAGGAATAACTGCAAGCACTGAAAGATAACTTTTTAGGGGTTTTCTTGATATAAGCAACAGGAAAGTAGAAGCGAGCAAAGTAAAAGGCACTGGAGAGTAACAAGTGGCCCAATCCTTTCTGAGCAAAGGAGAGGCCTAGCAACTGAACTTATAAAGGCTAAAGTGTTCTTGAGGACACACATGAGAGGTAGTCATGTGCTTTCGCTATATTCCGTATCGGTACTATGTGATGTGTTGATAAGTGTTGAGTGGGTGGATCTATGCCAGTACACCCTCTAGACTAAGATGAGTGCACTCTTATGATTAAACACCTTGCAAGCATCCGCAAATACAAGATAGTATTTAAGGCAAAAGCCTAACCATAGCAATACGATCGATGATCCATTGTTCCCTTGTGCAAAAGCGTGCGAACTAGGGTTCAGGTTTCTGTCACTCCGGCAACCCACCGTAAGCATTCTTTTTACACAATGTATTCCCCTAGGTCCTTAATAAGGCGAAGTGTTGAGTGTTCGACTCACACAACACCACTAGGAAAATAACAACACAATTTAAGTATCAAACAACACATATTACTTCAACATCATATGACTACTAACAACAAGACTTCTCCCATGTCCTCAAGAACTAAAGTAACTACTCACAAGACATAAAAGAGATCATGATCAGTGGAGATAGATGGATGATAAACAATCTGGACACAATGATATTTCTCCAACAAAAATCAATAGCATTCACCACAAAGTAGTAATCAACACCGATAGAGTAGAGAGGATAGATAGTACGGATTACAACACAAGTTGCAATTGTGAGATGAGATTGGATGAAGATGGAGATGGTGCTGATGTTGGGGATGATGTTGATGATGATCTCGATGATGCCCGTGACGATGGTGATGACGATGGTGATGATCTCCCCTTCCGGGAGGTGATCTCCCCGGCGGAATCTGCCCGCCGGAGATGGCTTTTCTTCTCTGTAGGTTTCCGCCACGGAGCGGCGGCGGAACTCCTTAAACTCTCCCCTTTTTAGGGTTTCTGGATGACGAGGAGTATATAGGCCAGAGGGGAGAGCCTGGAGTGGGCCAGGGGCTCCAGGCGCCCTCCCGGCACGGCCAGGATGGGGGCCGCGCCAGGTGGCCGCCTGTGCACCCTGTGGCCCCCCTCTGGTTGCTCTTTTGCATATCTTCGTGATCCTTCTGGAAAATACCCTCCGTCGATTTTCAGGTAATTTGGAGGTATTCTTCTTCAGCAACTCAGCGTCCACTTTTTACCGCTGAATCCTGCGTCTGCTGCTTCGGCACCGGAAAGTTGCAAACTGTGTAAAATAGGCCAAAACAACATAAGAACATCATCGTAATGTGAAATATATCAATGAATAAGGATGAATTACGATATAAAATGGTGATGCATTTTGGACGTATGAAGCACCATGGCCGGCGTCGCCGAGCCGCGCGAGCAGGTGCCACGGTCGGGCATCCTTGGCGAGGCGGCCATCGGGCTAGGCCGACGGGAGGTGAGGGAGCTAGGCGAGGCAGCAATGGCAAACTCCAGGGCAGGGAGTAGTGGCGGCTGTTATGCTGGCAAGGAGCAGCAGCAGTTGAGCGTTGCAGATGCACAGAGGCCCGCTCAAGGTGGCCTGCTTCGTGCCGGCTGCGGCCGCTTGAGGTCCTCCGGCCGTCCCTATGGCTGACCATTGCTCTGCACAGTGAGAGATAGGGAAGGAGAGGGAGAAGAAAGAAGAGCAAGAAGAGAGAGCTTACATCACTAGTAGAAAACAGGGCTTTGGTTCGGGCCTGGCGAGCCCATTAGTCCCGGTTCATCCACGAACCGGGACCCATGGGTGCATACGTCCCGGTTCGTGCGGCCAGGAGGCCGGTCGGGCCTCGTTGGGCATCTCTCCCGGTAGGTCTGGGACCATTTGTCCCGGTTCGAGGCACGAACCGGGACCAATGGGCCTCGCTCTTGGCCCGGACCCATTGGTCCCGGTTCGTGTGTAGAACCGGGACCAATGGGTGACCTTTAGACCCGGTTCCTGAAACGAACCGGGACCAATGAGTTTCTTATATATAACCCCTCACCCACCACTTCCTCTGCTCTGTTTTTTCTGGCCGGCCGGGGAGAGCTGTGGTGCTCTAGCTAGCTCACCTCCTATGTACATGAGGTGTTCGATCAAATGCCCGAGTCACACTAGTTAAGCTTTTCTCCTCTCGAAGCTCGAACTCGAAGCTCCATTTTCTCTGAGATTTGTTTAGGTTTAGCGGTCCGTCACGTCCCGTCCCCGTCTTCACCGCCGTCGATCGCCCCCGCCGATCTCGTCACCGGCACCACCGTGGTGAGCCTCTTGTTCTGTCCATGCTTTTCTTACTTTTATTGTTGCTTGTTATTATTGCTTTAGATAGATATTTGTCTAATTTTCTTACGTTTATTATTGCTTGTTATTATATAATGCGATGGTTTTGATATCCGCCCACGTCGGTCCTCGTCCTGTCTATGATTCGCATGTGGTATATTATCTTTAATTTATAACTATTTGTTTTAGTGTTTATGACAATTATGCCGACCAACCTGACATAGATGTTTTTATATGTCTAGGAGGTAGTTGAACCGGAAATTCCAACCGACCCTCTTGTGGAGAGGTTAAATTTAGTCGAAGAGGAAAATATTTCCTTGAAGAAAAAATTGGAAAAGACGGAGGAGGAGAAGATGGAATTGGAGGTGCATGTTGCGGAAGTCGTCGATGATCACAAGATCAAGATGGACCCTATTGTCAAGAGGTTAAATTTAGTTGAAGAAGAAAACAAGTACTTGAAGGAAAAACGAAAAAAAATTGAGGACGAGAAGATGATATTGGAGTTGCTTGTTGCGGATATCGTTGATGATCACAAGATCAAGATGGATGCCATGCGCTTGAAGATTAGAAAGATTAGAAAATATGACATTCATACCGAGGCTTGGTATCATTATGCCGTTGGATCAATTGTTACATTGGTTGCGATTATGATCGCATTTGTTGTTGCGTTGAAATGTTCTACATAGTTGCAATGTATGGTTTAATTAGATGCTCTAGAGATATGCATGTACTTTAAATGGCATGTGATGATGAACTTATATTAATTTCATCACTTATCTATCCATAATGTTCTGTAATGGTTTTGTACACAAAGTGCATCCAGTTTTTGCCGTAACTGTCTCTACTTTTTTGCACATGTTATGTGGGTGAAATGATGATACCATGCCAACTTTGAACCTTTTCAGAGTTCATTTGAAATGCTTTTCAATTTCAGGGTCATTTAGCTCAAAAAATCAGTAAATCCATGAAAAATAGCAAATGATGTCAGAAATGGTTGAAAATTGATGATGTGCTTTGAATGGTGCATTTTGAACACAGAAAAAGATTGTAGTTCAAATAAGTTCAAAAAAATGAAATCCCTTTGTAACAGACGAGTTCTCGTCTGAAATCCTGGTACCTCGAAAGAGATTGTTCGTTTTGTACACGAAGTGCATCCATTTTTTGCTGTAACCCTCTTTACTTTTTTGCACATGTTATGTTGGTGAAATGATGATACCATGCCAACTTTCAACCTTTTCAGAGTTCATTTGAAATGCTTTTCAATTTTAGGGTCATTTAGCTCAAAAAAACAGTAAATGCATGAAAAATAGCAAATGAAGTCAGAAATGGTTGAAAATTGATGATGTTGCTTTGAATGGTGCATTTTGAACACAGAAAAAGACTGTAGTTCAAATAAGTTCAAAAAATGAAATCCCTTTGTAACAGACGAGTTCTCGTCTGAAATCCTGGTACCTCGAAAGAGATTGTCTGTTTTGTACACGAAGTGCATTCAGTTTTTGTTGTAACCCTGTCTACTTTTTTGCACATGTTATGTGGGTGAAA
>LR738715.1:782555780-782594217 GCA_902687465.1 Secale cereale | reverse complement strand
CAATGGAGAGGAGCTCAAGAGAGGTGCGGCAGTGGTGCTTATAAACCACTACGCGCCCCTCTCAACTAGCGAGGTGGGACTAAATTTTTGGCCATCCACGGGTAGCACGGGGCCATTGGTCCTGGTTGGTCGCATGAACCGGGACTAAATGGGCGCATTGGTACCGGTTCGTGGCACCAACCGGGACCAATACTTCTGCTATATAAGCAGCCCTTGGAAGATTTTCAGATTGCCATCGTCAGTTCCCAGCAGCCTGACGCCCCCAGGCTGCTCGCCGTCGACGCCGTCGCCGCCTCTGCAAATGTTACTTAGTTATATACACAAATGTTAGATGAATTTTCTGTTTTTATAGTTTTTTATAGTTTTAGTGATAGAATGTATTTGAACTAGTTGAATTAAATAAAACTAATTTATTTTTAGTAAAACTAGTTTATTTTTAGTAAGAACTAGTTCAGTTTATTTATAGTAAGTGCTTATTAGTTGAACTAGTTGAATTAATAGAACTAGTTTATTTTTAGTAAAACTAGTTTAATTTTAGTAAAACAAGTTTATTTTTAGTAAGAAACTATAGTTCAGTTTATTTATAGTAAGTGCTTATTAGTTGAACTAGTTAATAGAACTAGTTTTTATTCTTAGTAAAACTACTTTAATTTTATAGAACTAGTTTATTATTTTAGTTCAACTAGTTTGTAGAACTAATTCTTAATAAAATTAGTAGAACTAGTTCATTTTTATTTATAGTAAGTGCTTAGTTGAACTAGTTGAATTAATAGAACTAGTTTATTCTTTTAGTTCAAACAATTATTCCCGCATCGACGTCGACGATGCATATCCCGCATCCTCGTCATTGACTCAACGGATGCCTGCTTGATCAGAGGGTCATGTTCGGGATTGGGCTCCGCCGGGCTGGTATTGGGAGGTGCTTCCTTCCGGTGGGCGCAACTTGATGAGGAGCCAACCCGTTGTTGACCCTAACCTTCTTTGGTGGCGGGCGCGCGGGCCAGTGACGGTGCGGAGGCTTGAGGACCCCGCGGAGGTTGTACGTCACCGTGTGAGCGAGGAGGACGAACACGTCCATCGCTACATGGTTGCGTTGCAGGGCAGGTTCGACAATACATGGCAGGTTCTTCAGGGATCTCACTGAAGCTATGATCCTGTGATGGTTCCTTCTCTTTGGGTGTCCACCGCCCGCGCCAATACCCGTCATTCGCTAGGGTTCTAGCTTTATTAATTAATTAGTGATGCTATATGTATGAAACTATTTGAGATGTATTAGTGATAATATTTGACGATGTACGGACGCAAGAGATGATTTAGTTTTGCTTATTGAATGCTCAAACTGGAGTCCAACCAAATCTCCATGTCAATATATATGAGTCCTATAATTAAGATATTTTGATATGTTTTTGTTTATATTTTCAACCACTGAATTTTGGCATGACTTGTGCTACAATATGTAGGAAATGTCGTCGTCTGATGATGACGATAGGATCCCAGCGTGCGACTGGTGTGCCGATGACTGAGGTCAGTGCGATAGGCCACACCTGGTAGACGATCGATGCTTCAGTGTTAAGCTCGATGATGCCTTCGATTTTGAGACGGTATGCAACACGACAAGTCTTGTTTGGTAATTAAGCATGACTTATGCTTTCTTTTCAATGTGTAATTTTCGTCTTTTACAATTCGACTAGCTTATCCCATGCCATGCAAGACGCTATGTCTTGGAGCATCTGAATTTCGAAGATCATGAAAGTGAAACAAAGCAAATTCATCTCAAGACCCATCATGATTATGATTTTCTTGTAAAGCTATACAATTCGGAGAGTGTAACCCATTTTGGTTGCTCGAACTGGAGAGCACTGTGCAAGGCATATGATTTTCAGGAGGGTATGTATGTCACCTTTGACCTTGGTGATGATGACGATGACATGTGGGTCCTTGTTGATATGCTTCTAGTTCTACCTCTATGTGAGTTTCTCAAACATATTTATTAAGTAATTTATGTTGCATTGTGTCTTTCAAAATAATTGACAGCTTATTTCCATTAATAGCTTATTTCCATTCTTCAAGAAATATACGGAAGATGGTAGACAGAACCCACTACACCGATGGTGCGGAATTAACTTGTCAGAAGAAAAATCATCTTGTCTCGTTTCTTTCTGATTTTGAGCGTTACAATACCTATGCTAAAACTCCTGCACATTATGGTCAATACGTGCCACTAGTGCACGTGTTGAGCTACGGTAACATCCATGGATATGTCATGGTAAGATTTATGACCGATCATCTTTTGCATAAATTCTTCTAAAACTAAACTACATTACTAACTAGGAAGTTATTACTATGTTTTTCAACAGAAAATCCCTTCGGATTGTGTGCCTCATCTGATGTTTCAGAATGGTTACCTCAACGTTATCAGCTTATTCCCGTACTTGTCGGGTCATCATCCTACACATAACTGTCCATGCAGGATTTCTAAATCCAATAAAGACTTGACAATCAAAGATTGGAAGAAATGTATGGTCAGCCGTAGGCAGCTATATGGAAGTCACATTGTGCGAAAGCCAAGAATTGGAGACATGATAATCTGCATTCTCCATAATGGAGAGTCAGGGCCTATCTTATTTTATGCTATTTCACTTTAGAGAGGGTGTACTTAATTAAGTCTGAGTACTTATGATCATGTGCTAAGAAGTTGTTAGATGACTATGATGATAATGGTGATGAGAAGGACTTGTTATTATGACAACGAGTCACTATTCAAGAAATCTTCCGATTCAACGATTTATCGTCCGATTTATCGCTACTCTTGGGGTGACCGATAAGATTATGCCTTATCTTCATCATTTATCATTTGGGCCAATTTATCGTTATGACAAGCGATTTATCGGGAATCTACTGATAAATCGGGCCTATTCATAGCACTATGTTTGCAAGAACTATGTTTATTTGTGTTTTGTGGACCTTGTCACGCAATATGTAATGTTTTTCTATTGTGTTTGTCATTATATTAAGATACAAAGGCTAGGATTCAAGGTAACACTTCTGTCCAATATTGTTTTGGCGTTGAATATAACATATTTTAGTGTTGGGAATCTGGGATTTGAAAAAAATGGCCGATTAATAGTCGACCTATAAAATCGATTTCCGATTAATCTCTAATCCCCAGGTGACCGAGACGATAACGATAAGCGATATCCTCAACATTGCAACGAGTAGAAGTTGTGAGATGACGATGATGATGGGTACGGCTTTTTTATTATGACAACGACGATGATGATTTATTATTAATTATGATGATGGATTGTTATATGAGCATGCATGGAGACAAGAGAGGACACTTCTCTCTATTTAGCTAGCTAACACAATATGTGAAACCCCTAAATTAACCATACAAAACCCACAAACCCCCCCTCCTTCAGAAAAAAAAATCATAAACCCTAACCCCTGAAGTGCTGAGGCGTGGAAGCTTATTTGTCCCGGTTGGTGCTATAAACCGGGACAAAAGGCCCCCCTGCCAGCGCAAGGCGCAACTGCCACGTGGTGGGCCATTAATCCCGGTTGGTATAAGAACCGGGACTAATGGTCTAAGGCATTTGTATCGACCGTTTAGTCCCGGTTCCCCAACCGGAACAAATGACCCTGACGAACCGGGACAAACGGCCCTTTTTGCACTAGTGCACGTGGGACCCACATGTAAGTTAACGGTCAAACAAACAGTCAACAAACGGTTTTTTAGGAGCGGGCCTGACCTGTCATAAACCGTGTTAATTCTAAATCACATGGTCATTTAGCTTTTTTGGAACAGCCAATCAAATTTGTGGTAGCATTTTGAAAAATTAAAAAAGGTGGTAGTTTTTTGTAGACACAGCGTGTAAAAATTTAATCAAATCGTAACGCCTTGTATAGGCGATCGAGCCCAATCGAATTGATATTGCTCCCCGCAAAAGAAAAAAGAATTGATATTGCTCCAGATATTTCAAGTTTATTGCAAAGAAATGGTTGCCATGCATGCAAATTACTGTGCCCGCCCCCAGAAGATACGTACAAATAATACAGATCGGGAAAAGCCGGGTGTGGCCATGCATCAAGGAAAGTCCGTTGGTTAAGTAAAAACAGTCCGTGAGTCTAGCATTTTTGTGCATCAAGGCCGCCGGAAGTTTGCCTTGATGGTCTGCACGGTGTGCTGGTCCGTAAGGAGCGTCTTGGCGAGGAGATCGTCGGGGAGCGCCCCGGCGAAGAGCGAGTTGCCGAGGAGCACCAGCCCCGGGTTCTGGCTGCTGAGGGAGGCGTAGAGCGTGGCCGGCGCGGTGCCGTTATTGTAGAGGAAGTGCACGAGCCCCTGCGGCACGGCGAAGACGTCGCCCTTGCGGAGCACCTTGGCGTACAGCTTGTTGTCCGGGTAGGAGGAGACGAAGCCGAAGTAGACAGAGCCCTCCAGCACCAGCGCCGTCTCCGCCGCCCTCGGGTGGTAGTGCACCGGGAAGACGCCCCCCGGCGCGACGTCGAGGCGGACGTGCGACTCGCCCAGCGTGTTCAGGCCCGGGATCTGCACCTGCTGCGCCGTGAACCCGAAGCGCTTGCTCGTCGTGCCGCCCGGCTTGTCCAGACCACCGAAGAGGAAGTCCTCCGCAACGACCGCCGCAGGGTCCTTGCACGCCACCCCGTTCTCGTGCACTGCCGGTGCGCGCATATCATATCACCATGGATGATGATCACATAGAAACTGAAGAGCTGACACAACACACAAGCACGGCGTTTATTTTCCGTACCTTTGGACGTGGGGTCGGCGACGCAGAAGTCCTGGAGTGGGTTAGGGTCGAAAGCCTCGACATGGCCGGAGACGAGGGCGACGACGGCGAGCACCAGGAGCAACGTCGCAGCAGCCATGGTGATCCTTCTTCGATCAGCAAAATGTGCAAGAAGGAGCGACGAGTGCAGGGTATAGGCTAGAGAGGACTCCACTATATACTAGTAGGATGATGCAGGGACATTAATGGGCTTCCATGAATATGCAGGCAAAAATTTGGTAATATATCATAGGGACCAATGCGATATTCGCACACTTATGTACTTCAGTTTATAGGAGGAAAAATTATATGAAGAAAGATTTAAATCCTTATTTTTCGGAGAATATTCAAACTCATTAATTAGCTTTTACCATTTATTCTTTGAGAATCATTAGCTTTTACGATTGCAAGTCGAATTTTAGGTTCTCAGGGACGTTTTGCACAAGTTCCAGACGATGTGATTGCTGCATGTTGATATTGTGCTTGTACTGGCCAGGATGTTGCTTTCCTTCCGAGTTAGCTTGCTTTGTGTGTTGCTTTCGTAGGGAGGATGCATTGGTGTAGTAAGTAGCTAGCTCTTAGATACTACCTCCTTTCCGGTTTATAAGGCTTGCGCGTATATCTAGGTTGATAAATAGACCAACGTAATACAAGTTATTTGTCACAAAAAATATATCATTAGAAACTTTAGATCTTCTATTTTCTAATGATGTAATTATTAGACTATACAACTCATTTTATATTGGTCAAATTATAGACCTAGGGATACGCGCATGCCTTATAAACCGGAAAGGAGGTAGTATGAAAATCCCGGTATGGCATTGATGGCACACAAGTTGTATTTCTGCTCACACATATATATGTGACATCTCAGTCATAATATCATATATAATTAATATCATATATAATTGTTATGAACCGCAAATCTTCGGTCACCCAACGTGTTATGCTGCCGAAATTTCTAGCCAAAATTATGACGGCTTGTCAAAAATTTGGCCTTGTTTGTAAGGAAACATAAGCTTTAGGTTGTTGACTGCACAATGTTGAGGTCTTGTTTGTAAGGAAACAAAATCTTTAGGCCAGGGTGCTCCAACTTGCTGCTCCTTCCTCATCGCCATCCTCCGGTCTCCTTCTCCACCGCACCCCTCTTCTCCACTTGACAGAGCATCGGGAGCTGGCGAGGGCGGGGTTGAAGACGCGGGAGAAGGAGAGGGGCGAGTGGCAACAAGTCAAGATGGCAATGGAGTCCCGTTACCCTATTGGGGGATGAGCATGTGGGTGTTTCTAACCCTACAGTGTTGTTGCTACGTAAACTAAAAAAACCTGGCTCGTTTCGCGGGTTCAAACTCGGTCCAACAGTACCCGAACCCTGCCATACCCTTAAAACTACCGATGTATGGTCCCTGGAATAGACATGTGTGAGCCAAAACTTAGCATCCAATTATTGATTAACAAAACTTATTAAACCACGCATTAATTGCCATCTCGCTGAACCATGTATAACTGAAATATGCTCATGTTTTGCTGTTGAAATATGCTCCTTTTTACGACTGATAGATAACTTGGACGCGAGACGTCAAACCGGGCGCACGTACACAATGCAAATGCTATGTATCGCTCATAGCGAGCAATACGATAGCGCTTTCCCACTCGAGGTCCGACGTGGTCCGATGACAAGGTAGGCAGCGATTTTGTTTTTACCTCTTTCTTTATTTTTAGTTTTTATAATTCACAAAATTCAAACACATATTCAAAAAATGTTTGAAATTGGAAAAATGTTCAGTTTCACCAAATTTGTTCATGCTTATTAAAATTTGAGATTTCATAAATTGTTCACAATTAAAAAATGTTTGGAATTTAAAATTTCTGAAAATTGTTTGATTTTTCAGAAAGTGTTTAGGATTTATTTTAAAGTCTAATTTTGCAAAATTTGTTTGTGCTTTTTTAAATGTTCAAATTTCAAAGAATGTTCGGAATTTCAAAGGTACCACAAGTTTGCTTCCGGTTCGTGGGAATTCAGACGCGCGGATGCCCCCGCAGACGTATGCGCGCCATGTTAGATGGCAAAAATGATCCGGGTGCCTCGGTCATGACGTTTGCAGGCGATTGAGGGACGGAGCTCCTGTGTAACCACTGGTGTCAATTGAAACACTGGTGTCAATTGACACCAGTGCGTTTCAGTTTTTAAACTACTGTGCTTAGTAAAAGCTACCTTTGACCCCAGCTAAAAAATGCGATTGACCCCAGCCCACCGACCATGTGCTTCACAAGCCCAAAATGCCAGCCCAACTACAATCGTAAACTCCCTAAAAATGAAAAAGAAGACCTTTAGAACTACAACACAGGCTACAAAGCCCACACCATATTTGATCTGGGCATCCGGCAGGCTGCTCGGTCGCTCCTATGCGCGGCACGGCCGCAGTACGCTATACACGCATGGCCACACATTCGTCTCTTTGCCTAATCGACTCCCCGATCACGAATTCTGCGCTGCAAAAAAAAAAAAAAAACTTCATCCGTCTCTAAGTATAAGTCTTTTTAAACATTTCAAATGGACTACAACATACGAATGTATGTAGACATATTTTAGAGCGTAGATTCATTCATTTTGCTCCGTATGTAGTCATTTGTTGAAATCTCTAGAAAGATTTAATATTACGGAACAGAGGGAGTACTACTCTAGTAATTTGAATATAGCGCTCTCATCTCTTGATGGAATTACACAAGTGACGAATCAACAACACATTTATTTTGATCTGCTCTCCATTGGCGGTTGGCCGCTGCATCACAATCTTTAATAATCTAATAATCCGCAGACGGTGAGTGCCCGAGTGACTTCTTGCCAGACCGCACGATACACCATCGTCAATCGTCGCAGGCGCATGAGTTAGTTCCAGGTTAAAATTCCTCACCTTGCTTATTTTGTATTTGTCTTTGTTGGTTCATTTTGGAGTTACAGATATGTTGTTGTTCAGGCAAACATTACCAAATGGAACAGGGAGTTCAAGGACACTTACATCAAATGTTGGTGCTACTATAAAGCCCTAATAAACTCGTTCGCTGCTTTTAACTTGGTTAAACATGTAAAGTTGGTGCTTATTGTGCCAGTTGCCATAACATCAGCGGCGAGATAATTTTCAACAATGAATATTGTCCAAAGTGTTTGCATAGAAAATGAGGCCGCGAGTAATTGCATAATTGGATATGCGAAGAAAGATATATTTTCTACCATTACTAGTGATGTCGTGATTGGTCCCTTTATAAGAGGATAAAAGATCACGGGAAGTTATAAATGTGACTCGCATCTTTCATGATTTCCCTTAATGATATTTTTATCAATATTTTTTTATCGGGTTCCATTGATGTGAATATAGTGTGTTTTATTTGTTCATCATTTCTAGAGAGTTGCAAATGAAGCTGTAAAGTCATATTTTGTTACTTTGTTTCTTTCCCCGGAAAGATAAACAAGTAGTTTTATGACTTCCCTCAGCCAATAGTCCATATGACAATCTTTGTATATAACAAAAATTATATCATAGGTTCATTGCATATTTGTTTTTTTATTGCCCTGTCGTAGTACTATAGTGTAGTGGACGACACCAGTGCCGATTTTTTCTAGCTTCGTCCCTTGGCGATTCGAGGCACAGGGTTGGAGAGGCTCTTAGAAATATATGAGGTGTATCTATCGTTATCATATGTAAGACTGGATTTCGTACATCAGCCCAGAATTACTACCTCTTCGAGTCCATATTTTCTGGTCACAAGCAGAAACTAGCACCCATCACATCTACTAAGATATTTATGAATTAACAGGATCATCGACCCGTCCGTCTTTTTGTAATATTTGAATGTTAGGGATTGATGCAATGATGCGTAGGCATTTTACTCGCCGCTCCTGTGCTCCATGGAGCCTGATTTGAAATAAATAAATAAATAATGAGATATTTAAGTTTCAATAATTAGGGAAAACATATACATGCACATATAGATGTATACCACGTCCCCTCCCTTCTCGAGGGGAAGTATACCACGTTCCCTTTAGGACAGGTGGGCCTAGTTCGGGAGGTGAAATTGGTGAGACAACCAAAAATGTCCGAACAGTGAGATCTAATGGTTGGAATTGCTAATTACATGAGAGAGCCTAGAAGTGGTTCAGTTTTATCCTAAAGATAAATATCACAGCCATCGCGAAATAAAGGCAGTGGAATGTGTTGGGGAACGTAGTATTTTAAAATTTTCCTACGATCACGCAAGATCTATCTACCAGATGCATAGCAACGAGAGGGAAGAGTGTGTCTACGTACCCTCGTAGACCGGGAGCGGAAGCGTCAAGTGACGCGGTTGATGTTGTCGAACTTCTTCGCGATCCAACCGATCAAGCACCGAACGTACGGCACCTCCGCGTTCAGCACACGTTCAGCTTGATGACGTCCCACGAGCTCTTGATCCAGTTGAGCTTCACGGGAGAGTTTCGTCAGCACGACGGCGTGGTGACGGATATGATGTGTTCACCGGCGCAGGGCTTCGCCTAAGCTCCGCGACGGTATGACCGAGGTGTGATTCTGTGGAGGGGGGCACCGCACACGGCTAAAACAATTCAACTTGTGTGTCTTTGGGTGCCCCCCTGCCCCCGTATATAAAGGAGCAGGGGAGGGAGGCCGGCCGGCCCTTCCTGGTGCGGCTAGGGAAGGAGTCCTACTAGGAATAGGATCGCAATCCTATTCCTAGTAGGATTCACCGAAAGGAAGAAGGGGGAAAGGAATAGGAGAGGTGGCGCCCCCCCCCCCCCCAATCCTAGTCCAACTAGGAACCCTAGGTGGGGGCGCCGGCCAGCCCTATGGGCTGCCCCTCTCTTTCCCTTTAGGCCCACTATGGACCATCCCCTCTCGTAGGGGGTTCCGGTAACCCCCTCCGGCATTCCCGATAAATCCGAAACTTTTCCGGTATACTTTCGGTGTCCGAATATAGCCGTCCAATATATCAATCTTTATGTCTCGGACATTCCGAGACTCCTCGTCATGTCCGTGATCTCATCCGGGACTCCGAACTACCTTCGGTACATCAATACTCAAAAAACTCATAATACCGATCGTCATCAAACGTTAAGCGTGCGGACCCTACGGGTTCGAGAACTATGTAGACATGACCGAGACTCATCTCCGGTCAATAACCAATAGCGGAACCTGGATGTTCATATTGGCTCCTACATATTCTACGAAGATCTTTTATCGGTCAGAACCGCATAACAACATACGTTGTTCCTTTTGTCAAACGGTATGTTACTTGCCCGAGATTCGATCGTCGGTATCTTTATACCTAGTTCAATCTCGTTACCGGCAAGTCTCTTTACTCGTTCCGTAACACATCATCTCGTGACTAACTCATTAGTCTTTTGCTTGCAAGGCTTATTATGATGTGTGTTACCGAGAGGGCCCAGAGATACCTCTCCGACACTCGGAGTGACAAATCCTAATCTTGATCTATGCCAACACCACGAATACTTTCGGAGACACCTGTAGAGCATCTTTATGATCACCCAGTTACGTTGTGACATTTGATAGCACACAAGGTGTTCCTACGGTATTCGGGAGTTGCATAATCTCATAGTCATAGGAACATGTATAAGTCATGAAGAAAGCAATAGCAGTTTAAACTAAACGATCATAGTGCTATGCTAACGGATGGGTCTTGTCCATCACATCATTCTCCTAATGATGTGATCTCGTTGATCAAATGACAACTCATGTCTATGGCTAGGAAACATAACCATCTTTGATCAATGAGCTAGTCTAGTAGAGGCATACTAGGGACATATTGTTTTGTCTATGTATCCACACATGTACTAAGTTTCCGGTTAATACAATTCTAGCATGAATAAAAGACATTTATCATGATATAAGGAAATATAAATAACAACTTTATTATTGCCTCTAGGGCATATTTCCTTCAGTCTCCCACTTGCACTAGAGTCAATAATCTAACTCACATCGCCATGTGATTTAATACCGATAGTTCACATCGTTATGTGAATAACACCCATAGTTCACATCATCATGTGACCAACACCCAAAGGGTTTACTAGAGTCAATAATCTAGTTCACATTGCTATGTGATTAATACCCAAGAGTAATAAGGTGTGATCATGTTTTGCTTGTGAGAGAAGTTTAGTCAACGGGTCTGTCACATTCAGATCCGTATGTATTTTGCAAATTTCTATGTCTACAATGCTCTGCATAGAGCTACTCTAGCTAATTGCTCCCACTTTCAATACGCATCCAGATTGATACTTAGAGTCATCTGGATTTAGTGTCAAAGCTTGCATCGGCGTAACCCTTTACGACGAACTCTTTATCACCTCCATAATCGAGAAACATTTCCTTAGTCATCCAGTTACTAAGGATAATTTTGACCGCTGTACAGTGATCTACTCCTGGATCACTATTGTACCCCTTTGACAAATTCATGGCAAGGTACATCATATGTTTGGTACACAGCATGGCATACTTTATAGAACCTATGTCTGAGGCATAGGGAATGACTTTCATTCTCTCTATATTTTTCTGCCGTGGTCTGGCTTTGAGTCTTACTCAACTTCATACCTTACAAGTCAGGCAAGAACTTCTTCTTTGACTGATACATTTTGAACTACTTCAAAATCTTATCGAGGTATGTACTCATCGAAAGTCTTATCAAGCGTCTTGATCTATCTATATAGATCTTGATGCTCAATATGTAAGCAGCTTCACCGAGGTCTTTCTTTGAAAAACTCCTTTCAAACAATCTTTTATGCTTTCCAGAAAATTCTACATCATTTCCGATCGACAATATGTCATTCACATATACTTATCAGAAAGGTTGTAGTGCTCCCACTCACTTCTTGTAAATACAGGCTTCACCACAAGTCTGTATAAAACCATATGCTTTGATCACCTCATCAAAGCGTATATTCCAACTCCGAGATGTTTGCACCAGTCCATAGATGGATCGCTGGAGCTTGCATACTTTGTCAGCACCTTTTGGATCGACAAAACCTTCTGATTGCATCATATACAACTCTTCTTTGAGATATCCATTCAGGAATGCAGTTTTGACATCCATTTGCCAGATTTCATAAAATGCGGCAATTGCTAACATGATTCGGACAGACTTAAGCATCGCTACAGGTGAGAAAGTCTCATCGTAGTCAACTCTTTGAACTTGTCGAAAATCTTTCGCAACAAGTCGAGCTTTGTAAACAGTAATATTACCGTCTGCGTCGGTCTTCCTCTTGAAGATCCATTTATTTTTGATGGCTTGCCGATCATCGGGCAAGTCAATCAAAGTCCACACTTTGTTCTCATACATGGATCCCATCTCAGATTTCATGGCTTCAAGCCATTTTGCGGAATCTGGGCTCATCATCGCTTCCTCATAGTTCGTAGGTTCATCATGGTCTAGTAACATGATTTCCAGAACTGGGTTGCCGTACCACTCTGGTGCGGAACGTACTCTGGTTGATCTACGACGTTCAGTAGAAACTTGATCCAAAGTTTCATGATCATTATCATTAACTTCCTCACTAATTGGTGTAGGAATCACTGGAACAATTTCCTGTGATGTACTACTTTCCAATCCGGGAGAAGGTACAATTACCTCATCAAGTTCTACTTTCCTCCCACTCACTTCTTTCGAGAGAAACTCTTTTTCTAGAAAGGATCCGTTCTTAGCAACGAATATTTTGCCTTCGGATCTGTGATAGAAGGTGTACCCAACAGTCTCTTTTGGGTATCCTATGAAGATTTACTTCTCCGGTCTGGGTTCGAGCTTATCATGTTGAAACTTTTTCACATAAGCATCGCAGTCCCAAACTTTAAGAAACAACAACTTTGGTTTCTTGCCAAACCACAGTTCTTAAGGCGTTGTCTCAACGGATTCAGATGAGGCCCTTATTTAACGTGAATGCAGCTGTCTCTAATGCATGACCCAAAACGATAGTGGTAAATCGGTAAGAGACATCATAGATCGCACCATATCCAATAAAGTACGGTTACGACGTTCGGACACACCATTATGCTGTGGTGTTCCGGGTGGCGTGAGCTGTGAAACTATTCCACATTGTTTCAAATGAAGACCAAACTCGTAACTCAAATATTCTCCTCCACGATCAGATCGTAGAAACTTTAATTTCTTATTACGATGATTCTCTACTTCACTCTGAAATTCTTTGAACTTTTCAAATGTTTCAGACTTGTGCTTTATTAAGTAGATATACCCATATCTGCTCAAATCATCAGTGAAGGTCAGAAAATAACGATACCCGCCGCGAGCATCAACACTCATTGATCCACATACATCAGTATGTATGATTTCCATCAAATCTGTTGCTCGCTCCATAGTTCCGGAGAACGGAGTTTTAGTCATCATGCCCATGAGGCATGGTTCGCAAGCACCAAGTGATTCATAATCAAGTGATTCCAAAAGTCCATCATTATGGAGTTTCTTCATGCGTTTTACACCAATATGACCTAAACGGCAGTGCCACAAATAAGTTGCACTATCATTATTAACCTTGCATCTTTTGGCTTCAATATTATGAATATGTGTATCACACGATCGAGATCCAACAAATTATTTTCATTGGGTGTATGACCATAGAAGGTTTTATTCATGTAAACAGAACAACAATTATTCTCTAACTTACATGAATAACCGTATTGCAATAAACATGATCAAATCATATTCATGCTCAACACAAACACCAAATAACACTTATTTAGGTTCAACACTAATCCCGAAAGTATAGGGAGTGTGCGATGATGATCATATCAATCATGGAACTATTTCCAATACACATCGTCACTTCATCCTTTAACTAGTTTCTGTTCATTATGCAACTCCCATTTCGAGTTACTACCTTTTACCAACTAAACCAATATCAAATACCGAGGGGTTGCTATGAACACTAGTAAAATACTCATCAATAATTTGTATATCAAATATACCTTTGTTCACTTTGCCATCCTTCTTATCCGCCAAATATCTAGGGCAGTTCCACTTTTAGTGACCATTTCCTTTGCAGTATAAGCACTTGTTTCAGGCTTTGAGTTTTAGCTTTGGGTTTCTTCACGGGAGTGACAACTTGCTTGTCATTTTTCTTGAAGTTCCCCTTCTATCCATTTGCCCTTTACTTGAAACAAGTGGTCTTGTTAACCATCAACACTTGATGTTTTTCATGATTTCTACCTTCGCCTACTTCAGTATCGCGAAGAGCTAGGAATTCCTTTCGTCATCCCTTGCATATTATAGTTCATCACGAAGTTCTACTAACTTGGTGACAGTGACTAGAGAACTTTGTCAATTACTATCTTATCTGGAAGATTAACTCCCACTTGATTAAAGTAATTGTAGTAACCAGACAATCTGAGCACATGCTCACTGGTTGAGCTATTCTCCTCCATCTTGTAGGCAAAGTACTGTCAGAGGTCTTATACCTCTCGACACGGGCATGCGTATGAAATACTAATTTCAACTCTTGGAACATCTTATATGCTCCATGGCGTTCAAAACGTTTTTGAAGTCCCGGTTCTAAGCCGTAAAGCATGGTGCACTTAAACTATCAAGTAGTCATCATATCGAGCTTTTGTCAAAACGTTCATAACGTCTACATCTGCTCCTGCAATAGGTCTGTCACCTAGCGGTACATCAAGGACATAATTCTTCCGTGCAGCAATGAGGATAATCCTCAGATCACGGAACAATTCCGCATCATTGCTACTAACATCTTTCAATCTTGGTTTTCTCTAGGAACATATGAAAAATAAACGGGGAGCAACATCGCGAGCTATTGATCTACAACATAGATATGCTAATACTACCAGGACTAACTTCATGATAAATTAAAGTTCAATTTAATCATATTACTTAAGAACTCCCACTTAGATAGACATCCCTCTGGTCATCTAAATGATCACGTGATCCAAATCAACTAAACCATGTCCGATCATCACGTGAGATGGAGTAGTTTCAATGGTGAACATCTTATGTTGATCATATCTACTATATGATTCACGCTCGACCTTTCGGTCTCCAGTGTTCCGAGGCCATATCTGTATATGCTAGGCTCGTCAAGTTTAACCCGAGTATTCTGCGTGTGCAAAATTGGCTTACACCCGTTGTATTTGAACGTAGAGCTTATCACACCCGATCATCACGTGGTGTCTCGGCACGACGAACTTTCGCAATGGTGCATACTCAGGGAGAACACTTATACCTTGAAATTTAGTAAGGGATCATCTTATAATGCTACCGTCGTTCTAAGCAAAATAAGAAGCATAATAAGATAAACATCACATGCAATCAAAATATGTGACATGATATGGCCATCATCATCTTGTGCTTTTGATCTCCATCTTCAAAGCACCGTCATGATCACCTTCGTCACCGGCTTGACACCTTGATCTTCATCGCAGCATCTTTGTCGTCTTGCCAACTATTGCTTCCACGACTATCGCTACCGCTTAGTGATAAAGTAAAGCAATTACATGGCGATTGCATTTCATACAATAAAGCGACAACCATATGGCTCCTGCCAGTTGCCGATAACTTTACAAAACATGATCATCTCATACAAAACCGTATAACTCATCATGTCTTGACCATATCACATCACAACATGCCCTGCAAAAACAAGTTAGACGTCCTCTACTTTGTTTGTTGCAAGTTTTACGTGGCTGCTACGGGCTTAGTAAGAACCGTTCTTACCTACGCATACAAAACCACAACGATGTTTCGTCAAGTATGTGCTGTTTTAACCTTCACAAGGACCGGGTGTAGCCATACTTGATTCAGCTAAAGTGAGAGAGACAGACACCCGCCAGTCACCTTTAAGCAACGAGTGCTCGTAACGGTGAAACCAGTCTCGCGTAAGCGTACGCGTAATGTCTGTCCGGGCCGCTTCATCTCATAATACCGCCGAAGGAAAGTATGACATGCTGGTAAGCAGTATGACTAGTATCGTCCACAATCTCATTGTGTTCTACTCGTGCATATCATCTACGCATAGACCTGGCTCATGATGCCACTGTTGGGGAACGTAGTATTTTAAATTTTCCTACGATCACGCAAGATCTATCTACCAGATGCATAGCAACGAGAGGGAAGAGTGTGTCTACGTACCCTCGTAGACCGGGAGCGGAAGCGTCAAGTGACGCGGTTGATGTTGTCGAACTTCTTCGCGATCCAACCGATCAAGCACCGAACGTACGGCACCTCCGCGTTCAGCACACGTTCAGCTTGATGACATCCCACGAGCTCTTGATCCAGTTGAGCTTCACGGGAGAGTTTCGTCAGCACGACGGCGTGGTGACGGATATGATGTGTTCACCGGCGCAGGGCTTCGCCTAAGCTCCGCGACGGTATGACCGAGGTGTGATTCTGTGGAGGGGGGCACCGCACACGGCTAAAACAATTCAACTTGTGTGTCTTTGGGTGCCCCCTTGCCCCCGTATATAAAGGAGCAAGGGAGGAGGGGCCGGCCAACTCTCCTGGTGCGGCTAGGGAAGGGATTCCTACTAGGAATAGGATTGCAATCCTATTCCTAGTAGGATTCACCGAAAGGAAGAAGGGGGAAAGGAATAGGAGAGGTGGCGCCCCCCCAATCCTAGTCCAACTAGGATTCCTAGGTGGGGGCGCCGGCCAGCCCTATGGGCTGCCTCTCTCTCACCTTTTAGGCCCACTATGGACCATCCCCTCTCGTAGGGGGTTCCGGTAACCCCCTCCGGCATTCCCGATAAATCCGAAACTTTTCCGGTATACTTCCGGTGTCCGAATATAGCCGTCCAATATATCAATCTTTATGTCTCGGACATTCCGAGACTCCTCGTCATGTCCGTGATCTCATCCGGGACTCCGAACTACCTTCGGTACATCAATACTCAAAAAACTCATAATACCGATCGTCATCAAACGTTAAGCGTGCGGACCCTACGGGTTCGAGAACTATGTAGACATGACCGAGACTCATCTCCGATCAATAACCAATAGCGGAACCTGGATGTTCATATTGGCTCCTACATATTCTACGAAGATCTTTTATCGGTCAGAACCGCATAACAACATACGTTGTTCCTTTTGTCAAACGGTATGTTACTTGCCCGAGATTCGATCGTCGGTATCTTTATACCTAGTTCAATCTCGTTACCGGCAAGTCTCTTTACTCGTTCCGTAACACATCATCTCGTGACTAACTCATTAGTCTTTTGCTTGCAAGGCTTATTATGATGTGTGTTACCGAGAGGGCCCAGAGATACCTCTCCGACACTCGGAGTGACAAATCCTAATCTTGATCTATGCCAACACCACGAATACTTTCGGAGACACCTGTAGAGCATCTTTATGATCACCCAGTTACGTTGTGACGTTTGATAGCACACAAGGTGTTCCTACGGTATTCGGGAGTTGCATAATCTCATAGTCATAGGAACATGTATAAGTCATGAAGAAAGCAATAGCAGTTTAAACTAAACGATCATAGTGCTATGCTAACGGATGAGTCTTGTCCATCACATCATTCTCCTAATGATGTGATCTCGTTGATCAAATGACAACTCATGTCTATGGCTAGGAAACATAACCATCTTCGATCAATGAGCTAGTCTAGTAGAGGCATACTAGGGACATACTGTTTTGTCTATGTATCCACACATGTACTAAGTTTCCGGTTAATACAATTCTAGCATGAATAAAAGACATTTATCATGATATAAGGAAATATAAATAACAACTTTATTATTGCCTCTAGGGCATATTTCCTTCAGAATGGATGTTCTCCGGCGGTGCGTCAAAGGGTGCCCCAACCCTTAATTAGTCTTTGTTATGCTTGACGATGATGATGTTATCCATCATGTTGGGCCAGGCGGTCACACACGAGCAATGCAATTATTTTAATCAGTCAAACCATCATATGCACCATTCACAAAAAAAATGCATCATATGCACAATAAATAAGTCTTTATTTTTTATGATACCACACACTTTGCTGCCTGTACTAGTTACAGTATATTCAATGAGATTTAGTTATATGGATCTTTAATATGAGAATATTTAGTGAACACACATATGCTTTATTATATGGTTATAGAGTGTTTATTAAATATAATTATTATTTTGGGATGGAGGGAGTATAATAGAATGTTAATGGATTTCACCACCAAAAAAAAATGAATGAAAATGGATTTTGCCGCAAAAAAAGGAATGAAAATGGATTGTTACATGTTGAGATGGTATATCTTACCTATGCATGGTTTGCATGTTGAGGTATCATATTTGCATGTTGAAAGAAATAGATAAGTACTCCTTAATTAGTTTTAATATAATATTTTAGAAATACAGACAAAGTTTCTTTTTCGAACATAGGAGTGTATAATTTCTACAGATTTTCACATCGAGCATACATATACTTCTTTTTTAGGGAATATAGTACTTTCCTTTTTAGAATCGAAATGAATGTGAAGATTTGTTCAGATCAAATCGTAATGCCCCGTTTGGATTACCCCTGTAAAATGATACTACACGCCTCCCGCCGTCGTTTTTTCTCCAGGCCAAGATTAAGCTGCGGCCGGTAATAATATACACTTGTAAATTAAAGAGTAAATTCTAGTTTTTACCCCCTATTTTGACATTTTTGACACTAATTACCCCATTTAGTGAGATTTCATCCGTTTTACCTCATTTAGCAAAAGTTCTGCCACAATTTACCCGGTTTAAAATTTTGTGAGCATTCTGACCGGTAAGTCCCAATTGTTAGGTCCAGCTGGCATGCCACATCAACGGGTTTATTCTACCTATTTTTTCTCCTTGCTGAACCGGTCCTCGCAACTTCTCTTGACCGGGACCGGCCTGATGGAGCTCGCTCGCGTTGCGTCCAACGCACAACGCCTGAGTCAGCCACACGTCATCCTCGCCTCCAGGCATTCTCGCTTGTGTTGCTCGCACCCAATCGATTGCATCGTCCAGGCTTCTAACCGCACACACGCGTCAGGCTCGCTCGAACCTAGGGTTAAGTATTGTCCGGTAGTGGCGACGACGATGACGGCGGCGACGCGTGCTGAGGGGCCGTCCGTGCGATTTTGTACCTCCTCGAGCATGGTTGTATGGCTGGAACATCAAGGCAAGAAACGACCCCGTGGAATCCGATGGCTCCATCAAGCTCGCCGACGTCGGCGTAGTCCTCTGAATTTGATATGCTTCAAAAACAAATAATGTATGTGACCCCGTCAGGTTGTGCTCGGTTCTTCTTCCTAGTTTGGCGACAAGGTAAGGACCCCATCAGGTTGTGCTTATAATTAAGATGTTTATTAGAAGATCATATGTCTACATGGCGCCCTTCTGCAACTGAGGTACATTGATTTTTTTTTTTCAATATTTTGAATATATATGAAATTATTTTACTTCTTCAGTTTGCTGAATCATTGCCAGAATTGCTCTGAAATCAATTCATTCGGGGTGATCTCCTCCAGTGGTTGTAAGGCACAGAGATGGAGGATGAGTTTTATGGTTTGTGACAGCTGCTTGAATCCATGGAGGACAAGATGATGCTAATCACTTTTGACAGTAGTGTGAATTATAAATACAATCTATTTGACAAAAGAACATGATCAGGAGATTAATTGACATCATGATCCAAGGAACAAATAGGCAAAAGTAGTTGTAATAACACAAATATTTTGCATTGTATTTCCATGATCTGTTGCAAATAATAGGAGAATGATCTATTTTTAAAATGATAGGAGAATACCACGAACTCTGAAAATCTCAAACAAGTTAAACTGGGACAACACTATTGGATCTGCCGGCCAGAATGCTCACAAAATATTAAACAGGGTAAATTATGGCAACAATTTTGCTAAATGGGGTAAAATGGATGAAATCCCGCTAAATTGGGTAATTAGTGTCAAAAATGTCAAAATAGGGGGTAAAAACCGGAATTTACTCTAAATTAAATCCACATGTATCTACTTATACTGATTCCAAGCACGCCTAACGGTGTTCAAAAATTAAATCAAACCGTAACGCCTTGTATACGCGATCGAGCACGATCGAATTTATACTGCTCCAAATATACCTTCATGTTTATTGCAAAGAAATGGTTGCCATCCATGCAAATTACTGTGCCGGCCCCCAGAAGATACGTACAAAGAATACAAATCGGGAAAAGCAGGGCGTGGCCATGCATCAAGGAAAGTCCGTTGGTTAAGTAAAAACAGTCCATGAGTCTAGCATTTTTGTGCATCAAGGCCGCAATTCAGAGTCATTGTTCTATATTAGTGGAGATGAAAAACAATTGTAACTATGCTTGCTTCAAATTAGTTGGTGGTTTCCAATGCAGACTAAAATTTGAGTTGATTTTCCTTTCCACAATTATGTTTTTCTCAGCCATATGATAGAGAGAGATCAATAGATAACATATCTTTCAGTAAATAAAAAGTAAATAACAGCCTTTGTTGAATCATAGGTTTGCAAGTTTCTAGGATCGAGACTTGACAAAGACGTAATTACTTAGACTGGCCTACTAAATGAGGAACCAACATCGCTGAGAATCAACATTCAGGGAAGTATCACATGGAAAATCCTCTACAACGGACCAAATTGTTAGAATTGTTTCTGATGGTCTTTATTTGAATTTTGTAAGTGTGAATAAGCAGGAAACCTTAGAGAGATACCAGTGCATCATTTCTTATGCAACTGCTACTGCAATTGATTCCTTTCCAAGCGCCGTTAATATCTTCGTACACAGCTTTGCAACATCTCTCAAATAATTTCTTGTTCATCGGATTTGCTATGAACTGATAACTTTGAATTTTTGTGCTTCTTTTTCATCAGATCATACCTGACCACTAGAGTGTGTTTCCTGTTGTACAAGCTTTCACATGAGTGGGGGCAAAACTGTCTCGATTACCAACATACTCTTCCGGCTCGCAGGCAGTGCCCGCCATGACTCCCATGGGTGGCCTTACTGCCATCATCGGGCCTTCAACTTACGAAGATGACAGGCAGCCTGAATCTAAGAAGGAACTACTTAAGTTTTTCCAAGACTGATTTGTTTTTTTTTTTGTATCTTTGCTCCAAGTTTATATCTCCACCATGTTCACATGGACAATTTTTATAGGTTTTGCCAAAGTTCACCCAAGAAAATTAGACATTTTGAAATCTTCATTCGATGTTTGATTCCATTTTTACTTTACAACAGACTAAGGGGGCTGCGTAGGCCGGCTGATTTTTTTTTAAAAGATCCACCATCGCGCGGGCCATCGGATCTAACACAATCTAAGTGGTTGAACGTCTTCCTCTACTTTGCAACAAAGATCTTATTGTAGAAACTGCTATAGAGGTTGTGTTGCAGAATTTTTTGTTGAACATAGATTGTGTTGCAGGATTTTATTTGCAACATAGGTCATATTTGCAATGGAGGATGTGTTGCAGATCTTTTTTCTGTCTTCACTTTTTTTTGCAATGACGGTGATGTAGTGGAAGAGCTTTTGCAACATAGTTAATGTCGTAGAAAATTGTGCAACATAGGTAGTGCTGCAAATCTTTTTTGTGAAAGATGAAATGAACGAGATGGGAGGCTAGGGAGAGCAAGGGGAGGCGGACGCGAGCCCGCTGGAGGGCAAGAGGAAGGGAAAGGGAGAGGAAGGAGGCCGTTGCGGCCTAGAAGAGCTCCGGCCGCAAGGGGCGGCGCGTCGGCATCGGCTGTAGTAGGATCGGGCGTGTAGCTGCCCTCCCTAGATCGGGTCAGAGGATGAGGGGATCATGGGTGGACGAGTGGCTGACATTCTTTTGGGGGCAGAAAACTGAAGATAAGCACAAAGGAATTATGTGATGGTGGCCCCCACAGGGACACGCATCACGCGAGGGATGAGGGGCGAGCATCCAGTCGACTATCCTTCGTCTGTGACATATACTATAAAATTGTTATTTCTTCTTGGTGTGCTCGAACTTCACATGACATTCTCAAAGGATAATTGACGGGTTTGTATTTACCTTTTCTCTTTTCTTTATTATGATTTCAAATTTTCTTACTCACTTGAATTTCATGTTCGTTGAGACGTGCGTTGCACGTGCATGCTTACTATATAATATTTTAGAAATACAGACAAAGTTTCTTTTTCGAACATAGGAGTATATAATTTCTACAGATTTTCACATCGAGCATACATATACTTCTTTTTTAGGGAATATAGTACTTTCCTTTTTAGAATCGAAATGAATGTGAAGATTTGTTCAGATCAAATCGTAATGCCCCGTTTGGATTACCCCTGTAAAATGATACTACACGCCTCCCGCCGTCGTTTTTTCTCCAGGCCAAGATTAAGCTGCGGCCGGTAATAATATACACTTGTAAATTAAATCCACATGTATCTACTTATACTGATTCCAAGCACGCCTAACGGTGTTCAAAAATTAAATCAAACCGTAACGCCTTGTATACGCGATCGAGCACGATCGAATTTATACTGCTCCAAATATACCTTCATGTTTATTGCAAAGAAATGGTTGCCATCCATGCAAATTACTGTGCCGGCCCCCAGAAGATACGTACAAAGAATACAAATCGGGAAAAGCAGGGCGTGGCCATGCATCAAGGAAAGTCCGTTGGTTAAGTAAAAACAGTCCGTGAGTCTAGCATTTTTGTGCATCAAGGCCGCCGGAAGTTTGCCTTGATGGTCTGCACAGTGTGCTGGTCCGTGAGGAGCGTCTTGGCGAGGAGATCGTCGGGGAGCGCCCCGGCGAAGAGCGAGTTGCCGAGGAGCACCAGCCCCGGGTTCTGGCTGCTGAGGGAGGCGTAGAGCGTGGCCGGCGCGGTGCCGTTGTTGTAGAGGAAGTGCACGAGCCCCTGCGGCACGGCGAAGACGTCGCCCTTGCGGAGCACCTTGGCGTACAGCTTGTTGTCCGGGTAGGAGGAGACGAAGCCGAAGTAGACGGAGCCCTCCAGCACCAGCGCCGTCTCCGCCGCCCTCGGGTGGTAGTGCACCGGGAAGACGCCCCCCGGCGCGACGTCGAGGCGGACGTGGGACTCGCCCAGCGTGTTCAGGCCCGGGATCTGCACCTGCTGCGCCGTGAACCCGAAGCGCTTGCTCGTCTTGCCGCCCGGCTTGTCCAGGCCGCCGAAGAGGAAGTCCTCCGCCACCACCGCCGCCGGGTCCTTGCACGCCACCCCGTTATCGTGCACTGCCGGCACGCGCACATCATCATGGATGATCACATAGAATGATAGAAACTGTAAACGAAGAGCTGCCACATGCAAGGCGTTTATTTTCCGTACCTTTGGACGTGGGGTCGGCGACGCAGAAGTCCTGGAGAGGGTTAGGGTCGAAAGCCTCGACATGGCCGGAGACGAGGGCGACGACGGCGAGCACCAGGAGTAACGTCGCAGCAGCCATGGCGATCAATCTCGATCAGCAAAATGTGCAAGAAGGAGCGACGAGTGCAGGGTATAGGCTAGAGAGGACTCCACTATATATACTAGTAGGATGATGCAGGGACATTAATGGGCTTCCAGGAATATGCAGGCAATATTTTGGTAGTATATCATAGGGACCAATGCGATATCCGCACACTTATGTACTTCAATTTATAGGAGGGACAATTATATGAAGAAAGATTTAAGTCCTTATTTTTTGGAGAATATTCAACTCATTAATTAGCTTTTACAATTTATTTTTTGAAAATCATTAGCTTCTACGATTGCAAGTCGAATTCTAGGTTCTCAGGGACGTTTTGCGCAATAGGCGCTAAGATGACGTTTCACCAACTTGATGGGCCCATATTAAAAAAAACTTTACTGGCCCAACGTGTGCTTACAAGAAAAAACCTAGTGCATGGGCTTGTGTGGTGTGATATCATTTGTTTTTTGTTGCTGTTGAGGGAAGCGGGAGCAGTTCCTTGTAGCACGGGTGTTCTATTCCAAAGGGCGTCAAATATGTTGTATAATCTAGAAAAAAGGCATTATACTCCACTCAGTGTGTTTATTTTTGCTTCTACTCTAGCGCTTACTTCACTTATGAATTAATTCAGGGATTGTGCCATGTAGAGATAGGGATGGACAAGGTGACTTTTTCCATATGAATTTTTCATTTAGGAAATGGGCGGGCAAAGTTTGCCTCGGCCCTGTTAATTAAAGTGCGAGAGTAGCTCGTGACAGAAGTACATCAAGAAAACAAAATCAAGATCATAATACATAGACAACCTTAGTAAAGCAATCCATTGGAGGAAGAAGAAAACTAGTACGATTTTCATTGTAATTTTAATTTTACTAGTTGTTCCACGTCCACTTATCTTTGCATTGTAATGGTCGTTTTCCTAGATAATTATCAGGTCTCTTATCCAAAAAAAGAAGATAATTATCAGGTCTACGCTGCCCTATGCGTGTCTTTCTTAAGAAAAAAGGACTGATGTGTGGGCAGCCCATCAATGGTGAAAACGTATATACTGTAGAAAAGGAAACAAATACTCAAGTATGTTCATATATGTAAAATAAAATACAATGTTCACCATCTATTTTAAAACATAATCATGTCCAAAATCCTATATTCATGTATTAAAATGTTCATATATTTGTAAAAAAAATCATAGACTGAAAGAATAAAACCGCAGAACGCCTGATTTATGTTCATACTCCTTCCGTTCCAAAATAAGTGTATCAAGTTTAGTACAACTTTGTACTAAAGCTATTACAAAATTGAGACACTTATTTTGAGACGGTGGGAGTAAAATTTAAATAAAGTTTACATGCAACAAGATAAGTAAAAGACAAAAACATAAGTAATTTTTTTATATAGATGAATAAATATAAAAAATAAGGGAATTTTTAGAAATAAAGTAAAACCCAAAATAATAAAAAGAGAAAAATAAAAATACGAACGAACAGAAAAGAAACGGAAATAAATAAATAGGGAAAAATGGGCTGGGCCAAGGACAGTCTTGTGACAGCCATAAACCAAGCGTAGGACAAAAAAATTCATAAATTTTTTAAATTCATAACTTTTATTGCAGAATACTTGATTTGTTTTGAAAACTGATGGACTTTGACAACTTTTTCAATTCCATGAACTTTGTTCGAACCGGTGAAGATTTTGAAATCCTAAACTTTTCAAAATTTTGTAGACATTTTCTTTTAAGTCCTTTTTTTTTGAAAAGTTTGCATTTTCTCAGAATAGTCAATGGGGGGCCAGTTAACTGTGACTAGTCAACTGCCGAACGAGCGACCAGGGAATTGGGAGAAGTGACGTGTCAGGAGCGATCACTCGTTGGTAGTTGGGTCAACCCCTGGAACTACGGGGGTGTTCGGATGTCCTCCCACTCCACGCTTCACAAAAAAGCTGGAACGGAGCTGAGCCGAACGAAAAAGCTCGAAGAAGCTAGCTTCGAGAAGCACAACCGGAGTCCAATGTAAAACTACGAAGCACCAAAATCACAGCTCGAGGAAAACGAGAAGTGAGGAGTTCGGCATAATTACAAGGGGTTGCCACCGCCAAGTCAAAAAAATGATTCGTACGGCTCAGCCCCGACGCATGTTCCCATCTCTCCCTCGACATCTCTTCTACTCATGACGTACCCAGCACCGCCGGTCGCCGCCGCCACGCACGATTCCACCCCTTCACCGATCGGCGAGCCTCTCCACCGGTAGATCTGACCATTCCAGCCCCGTTCCCGTCGGATCCCGTCCCGAAGGAGCACTTTCCAGCGCCGCCAGCCAGGAGCAACAACCCCACCGGCAGGAGACGCCCACCTTGACGCCATTGATGCCGGTGCTCACCACGTCGTCCTCTGAGCCAGCCTCCTCGCCCTCGCCCCCTCGCCCCAACCCAAGGTGAGCTCGCCTTTGCATCTTCCCTATGGCTGGTGATGGTACTGTCCAAGTGCTGGGAGAAGCTGTCAAGCGTGCCGAACGCGTCAGAATTGCCAAGTGAAGTGAGAAGCTAGCTCTAGAAGCTGGATTTGTGAAGTTTTATGAAGCTAGATAGATTCCTAACACGCCCTACGTTTCATCCTCCTAGTTGGTGCTTCAGGCGCTCTGGAGTGCCAATCACGCATGCCCGTCTCAGCTGGGCTGGGCCATTAGCACTCTTCACTCCTCGCAGGTGCCGCTCGGTTGAATGGTTCTGTTCATGGTTGACTTAAAAAAAAACTGATTTGGGATTTTCATGAAGTTGATTTTTTTTCAAGAATATATAAAAAGTTCACAGATTTGGGAAAAGATCATATTTTTTTTAAAAAGATGATGGATTTGAAAATAACAGTTTGTGGAATTGAAAAAGAGTTGAGGACTTTGTAAGTTTTCACAATTTAAGATTTCAGAAAAAATAAATTTGGAAAAAATAGAAATTAAAAAGATATCCACGATATAAAATTTAAATAAATATTACTCCATGTGTCCCATTATATCATAGCGTTTTTGCCACTACACTAGTCTAATAAACGTTCTTATATTATGGGACGGAGGGAGTACATTTTAGAAAAAATCATGAAAAATAAAATAGAAAAAGAAAAAAAAATAAAATAAAAAATCTGACCGAACTAGAAAAAAACATGTGAAGCACGAAAAGCAGAAGAACCCAACCAAAAGCCCTGAGAAGACCTTCTAGAATGTTTCCAAAACCAATGCTAGGAGTACATGTTTCTTGGTGATTCAGTTTGCTGGTGAAGGATTGAGCGTGCGCGCCGGTTACACATAAGGATGGAAGTGACAACTTAAGCGAAAGTCTTAATCTGAGCTCGAGCTCAAATGCTCTTGGCATTAACAGTAAGAAAAAAAACATAAGAATGTTTTGAGTGCTTGTAAATTTTCATCATCATATCACATTTGAGTGTAAGTCGTGGCAAAAAAGATAAAATCAACGCTTCAAAATGCTTTTGAATGTAGCATCTTCGGGGCTTCCACGAATGTAATTCCAAGATGAAACTTTGCAAGCGCTCAAAACATTTCTTAATATTTTCATACACAAAAAATACAGATTTTGTTTTGAAAATTTTCATATATTTTCGATTTTGCCCAAGCTAAGAAACTCCATGTCATACCCAAGCCACTATATCTCGAAATGTTTACGCAAAGACGTCTAACCACTTGGGTGAGTGCGACTTGTGAGCCTACCGAGTGTTGACACGTGCATTAAATTGGGAGGCAGGGGTGTACATTTGCATGGTAACTGTAGGCTGTCGGTGAAAATTTTGTTAACAGATTCACATTTTTTTCGTGTGCACTTGGGGTGGATCTTGTAATTTTAGTGGCGAGCGGTTTCTGGTAAACCACACCTCCAATCTGTCGGGTGGTGATTTTCTTTGTCTGCAGCAGGTGGAGCTCGCAGCATGCAGCGATGGAATGGGCTTTTTCTGATGTGACCACGTGCATGGGCCGACTGCTCACGGGCTCTCTCGATTGATCTGCACACCGGTGCATGCGGCGGTTTCTAGAATTTTGTCTGACTTCCCAGATTTCTCTTCATTCATTCTTTCTTTATCTTAAAAGATCACAACCGACGTATGTGCCTTCGCTATAAAAACCTCCTCATCGTGTGAGTCTCTTCAATCACGGCTGTGGGCAAATCAGTATGTTCTCCACCGCTAGCCCGTCTCTTGTTTGGGTGGCTCCCTCCCCCGGATATAAGAGCATCTCTAACATGCGCCCAAAAAGAGCTCCGCGTACTAAAAAGTTATTTTTTTGGGTGCCGAACAGCTCCAACAGATGTTGTAAAATTATGCGCGCACAAAAAAATTTTTTGCACGCGCTGAAAAACGTCATCGCGCGCATCATATTTTGGGCTCCGGATTAGGCGCGCTTCACAATTTGCACTGCGTGCTTTTTTGGGCACGCATTTTTTGGCGTCTGCTAAATCAATGTTGGTCACGGCGCATAAAAATGATACAGTGACGCGCTATAACTTTTATTGGGCACGAAATTTTTGTGCGGCCGTTGAAGATGCTCTAATGCGTGTGATGGGTCGCCGTTTCGACCTTCTGCCGCCACGCGCTGTGGCCTTCGTGTGGTCCAAGATAGCACGCCTGCATCCAGCCGTGGATAGCTCACGACCCTGCCGTTCTTCGTCCCGCCGGTCTTCTCGCTATCGGCGTGGGTACATGCCGCGGTGTTTGACCTCGAGCTGGCCGGTGCCTTGAACTCATCCAACTTGTTGGGTGTTCTAGCTTGCGTCCGCTGAGTCGACCTCATGCCCGCCAGGCCGCCGAGGTCTCTTCGAAGATGACGCGAGTAGGCACTCCGGTTATTTGTTGCCCCATCTCCATGTTGAGGCACGGCGGCGCTCACAACGTCACCGTGGCTATCTCGCCTTCGCCGCTGCTCCTGATGGGGCTGGCGTCGTCCGAGAGGGAAATTTTCAAGTTCCTCTCGTAGAGGGATTCGGTATCGCTGGACACGGCCGGTGATGTTCGGCCGATGGGGCTGCAGCTGCGAGGTGCAGCTCCCGGAGCTCCAGCGGTAGCATGTGTGGTGCATGATGAGCATGGCCGCGCCAGACCGCACCTCTTCTGGATGCTCCTCGACTACTTACTGGCATTGAGGTGGCGACTGTGACGGAATTGTGTGAGCCGCCTTCCACTGGTTCATGAAGCAGTAGCCGTTGGATTTCGCTCCTTGGTCGCACGATGCCTGCCTCCTTGTCGCTTTCTTTGTTGGGCACCCTGCAGCCCCTTGTGGTTTCTCGCGGACATGTTTGCGGCTGGCGTGATGCTGCTGCGCTGGTGTAGTGTGTGTGTGTCTGTGTGTGCTGGGTTCGTGTGTGTGAGGTTGCGTAGCTGCGTTGCATGCGTGCATGATTTGGTCGCGGGTTGGTGTGCCGCTCAAGACGGCAGAGCCGGCGCAACCTGCTTGCTCCATGGTCACGGTCGGGTTCAACTGTGGTGGCCACGAGCCTACGACATTGTCCTTATGTTTCATTTGTGACTCAACTCCCATGCTTCATGCCCTGTTGTCGTAGCCCAGGTGATCAAATTCTACATTGGACATAATTAATTTCCTAACACAAGTTTCCATTCACTGTATTATCTCTACACTGCCAGACCTAGGGCGTGTTTGGTTGCCTGCATGAGGCCCGGCCTGGCTCGCGCGGGACGCGAACTGGCCGATTGGTTGCCTGCTTTTACTGTTCGGCCCGCATGGCACGAACCTTAAAGCACTCCTAGGCCTGGCTCCCTGGGAACACAAGAATCGGCAGTTTCTCCACGGCCAGGCCCGAGCGGTGCACATGGGCGGCGGCGGGTGCACGCGCGCGGCCACGCTCGAGAAGCCGCGTTGCTTCCCGAAGCGCCGGCAGTTATTAGCCTCACCGCTCCCTCTGCCCACTCTCCCGCACTCTCCCAACTCTCACCGGTGGAGGCGGCGGATCGGAGGAGAGCAAGAAGACCATCGGACTCCATCACCAGCGAGCGGATCATCACCTGGCCCGCGGCAATGGCGGTAAGCACTTCTATGTTCGTGCTGCACTACTTTTTCCTGTTCGATCCGGCGATAGATTCGTTCCACGGCGGAGAGGGGAATGGGGAATAGAGGTAGATAAGCATGGCAGTTCATACAACTTCATCCTAGTTCATACTACTACTTCATACTAGTTCATGGAAGATCGGAATAGAGGTAGATGCGGATGGAGTAGAAGGGGGATTGGGGGTACAGAACAGACACCGTCTAACCGCGGCAGCCATCACCGACGTGCGGAACGACGGGTCGAGTGGCTGGCCTTCATCTTCTTGTCCATCGCGGTGCGGGACGGCGGGTGGTCGTCACTGTCGGAGGACTCGAGGTCGATCTGCCACGTTCGATGGCCTGGCTCCGGCGCCCTCACTGGCATCTGCACTGGTTCTTCCTCCTCCTTAGGCTCCCCACCACTGACCGCCGGCGGCACGATTCCCGTCTCCTAGTACACTGCGGCACGGCGGTCATTAGGAGCCCAGTAGTTCTTGTACATGGACCACTTCTTCCTCTATTTACCGTCGTCGGAGATGGCCTGATTCATGGCCCAGCGAATGATGTCTACTGCCGTCGCCCCTTCGCTGGGTCAGGAATCAGCATCTTCAGTTCTTGTGCAGTGGCCCTAATGAGCACTGCCTCAGATTCCTTCTGCATGTCAGACATGGAGCCGAAGTTCGAGCACACCTCCATTGTGTTCTCGAACTTGGTGCGGTCACCAGCCGACCACCCGAGGAAGAAGGCCCTCCAGTCAATACCCCAAGGGAAGGGGTTTGCGTTGGAGCTGGAGCTAGAGCTCATGGCGATGGAGAGGAGGAAGGTTGATAGTGAGATAAGAGAGGGGGTGGAGTAGTGGTGGGCAGGGTTAGTAAACATAGACGCGCACGATGGTTATGCCGTTGATAGTGAGATAAGAGAGGAGGAAGAGTGATAGTCATGCCGTTTTAACTGCATGCTCTTCAATACACCATGAACTCTGCGATGTGCCTGACTCCATGAATTGTGTGCATATCGAGGAGAGCAATGAGATGGGCACGGAGGTGCTCCCGGCCGTTGACAACAAGGGCAAGCTGCCCGTTCATCCAATGCCCGAGGTTGTGGTGCCGCCCACCGCCAAGGAGGAATCGAAGAAGCCTGAGGCTGGCGACGACGAGCGCATGGAGGAGCCTCCAGCAACAAGCACCGCAACTATGGTTGTCGTGGTACTAGATCTGACAGTGAGGGTAGGGGGTAGGAATGGAGAGGCAAGGTCCTAGCTATGGCGCAGTTGTACACAGAGTGTTTTGCGAGTTCGGGCCCTTCTCGGAGGAAGTAAAAGCCCTACGTCCCGTGCCCGGAGGCTTGGTCGAGTGATGTATGTATGTATGTGTTACAGAGGTGCGAACCCCTGTACTGGAGGAGGGGGTGGCTTATATAGTATGCCAAGACCCCAGCCATGCTCCACGTTACCAAGGGTTTAAAGGTACATTAAGGCGGGCGTTACTGATAACGCCTGCAATAAAGGGTAGTTATGGGGTTCATTACGGCGAGTAAATATATGACCGTTGCCGTCTTAGAGGCGTTTAGTCTTCGGGAGTCGAGTGTCAGATCCGGTCGAGTGGAGTTGAGTCGTCCTGGATATGTGAGCCAGTCGAGTGAAGTGTCACCTCGGACCATCTCAGTCGACTGTCTCCGCTGCTGTAGGTCTTGTCTTTTGATCTCTTAGGATAGTGACCTTGGGAGGGGCCTTTAGGTCAGGCCTATGACCTTACCCTAGGTCTGTAACCTCGTTAGTAGCCCCCGAATGGATCGGGGCTTGAGCAAGGGGATGCTGAGGGAAGCTCAGGTACTGACTCGTCGTCCTCGAGGCAGATCGCTTTGGAGCTTGTGACTCGGGCCCTCAACTGTGTCTTGGTCACCTCGATCAATTCTGAAGCCATTAGTGAATTGATTGTCTTTGCGTCGACTGGATGTCTTGCGTCGACTGGGTTTTGTGCCGGGCGTCGGGCACCACGAGTGCGTGCCATTTTCGACGGAGTCAGTTGCCTTCTGTCCGCCGAATTCGGCGGGGTCTTCGAAATTTGGGGAAGCGCGCGGGGCGGGGCGTGCCGCACCGATCGGAGGGGTGTGGTTCGAACGCCTCGATTCCCGCGCCCCCCCTTTTTCGCCACGTATCGCTCCAGCGCCTGTTACGGGATCGGATAAGATCGCCTGGGGCCACCAGTCAGCCACTCGACAGGGTCGTTATAAAAGCGCGCTGAGTCCGCTGCGGGGGGTACTGTGCGCCCAGTTTTCCCCTGTTAGCCTCGTCTTCTTCGCAGCGCCTTCGCCTCTCCGCCGCGCCCCTAATTCTTGCTACTTCTCTCCACGGCAACCACCGTCTCGCGAGCCATGGTTAAGGACAAGACCGCGGCCATGGAGCGTTCCAAGAAGGCGGCGTCGGGGAAGGGGCGGCGAGCCGGCCGGGTCGGGTCGTCGTCGCGGTCCGGGCTCCCCGCTGGATGGATCCAGGGGGATTGGATCTGGTTCACTGTCGTGGTGGACGATCTGGAGGAGCTGGAGGAAGAAGGGCTGATCACCGGCGGCTCCTGGAGGGCGCCGGGAGGAGAGCTCGAGCCGCAGCCTCGGGAGGGCTGATACGTCCAAAACGTATCTATAATTTCTGCTTGCTCCATGACTCTTTTGGGTGATATTGCTATGTTATTTATACACTTCCATACACTTTTGATCATATTTGGACTAACCTATTAACTCAGTGCACCCCAGTGCTAGTTTCTGTTTTCGGCTGTTTTTGTATTTCAGGTTTTCACATTACGAGAACTGCCAGGAAAAATCCAGAAAAATTATATAAAAAATCAGCGTTCCAGAAGCTACCGTGCGCCCGAAGTACAGCCCGGGGGGGGGGGGCACCAGGGCTCCAGGCGCCCTGGCGGCGCGCCCCCCCTGGGCCGCGCCGGGGGGGCGCCTGGGCCCCCCGAGGCTCCGTTGATGCCCCCCTTTGGTATATGTTTAAAGCGTCTCGCGAAACCCTCGAGACGGGAACTCTTTTTCGTGATCTCATCTCTGTTCCACCGCCGCCGCCGCTTCCAAGATCGGGAGCACCAGGAGAACTCTTCCCGGCACCCTGCCGGAGGGGAGGATCACCACCGGGAGCCTCTCCACCACCATGGACGCCTCCCGGATGAGTTGTGAGTAGTCTCCCTTGGACCATGAGTCCATGAACAGTAGCTATGTGATGTTCTCCTCCCGTTCTTGTGCTTCACTAATTAGTCCTCGTGAGCTGCCCTACATGATCGAGGCACATATGTAATCCTTATGCTGTTGCTATGATGAGTTTGCTGGGATCCGATGGATTATGAGATTATGTTCAGATTGTGTTTGAGTAATATATTTGATCTACCTCTTTTATATTTATGTTCGTAAGTAATTCTTGCATGTTCTCCGTTGTTATTTATTGCTTTGTCCAAGTAATAGGTAGTGACTCCAAGAGGGAACGTTATGCTCGATTGTGGGTTCATGCCCCTCGATGACTAGCTTGAGTGACAGAAACATGAGTCTAGGGGATGTGCTGTTGCCACAAGGGGGAAAACAACGGTGCTTGTGCCTGCGGGTGCAAGGACTGTTTACTTTACGCAAAGTTCTTTTAATGCAGTTGTCTGTTGCTTTGAGTTTACACTATGGGTGGGACTCGCAACTTAATACCAGCGAGATGTTTTGGATAGATATCTCAAGGTGGATGATTAGTAGTAGATGCAGATGGATTTCGGTCTACTTACCTCGGCGTACCGCCCATGCTTTGAACCTCAACCTTTCTTGCAATGTAGTCAGCATTGGTTTGCGCACATGGTCCTGTCAATTGCCCAGCTGTAATTCGTTTACCTCACATAGCTGTTTTATCGTCTTTTGGGAGAGAGACATCACTAGTGAACATCATGAGACTCCGGTCCATATTACCATCATTGATCACTTCCGCTATTTACTTTCTGCTTTTACTTTCTATTGCAATTATATCTATCACTACTATCACTTGCGTTTGATCCTTTGTAAATGACAAGGCTGGAGGGATTGACAACCTCTCTGTACTCGTTGGGAGCAAAGTTATTTGTATCTGTGTGCAGGTCCACGTTGATTGCTAATATCTGGCGTCGTTAGCAGTTGACACCTTCTTGTTGAAACTGGGAGTCTAAGGGAAAACGATCCTTGGTATTGCCAAGGGAAAACTTCTGCTACACTGCATCTCAAACCTTCCACTTGGGGTAACCAACGAGGGGTGAGAAGCCACCTAGCAAAGCAATTTCTGGCGCCATCACCGGGGACTCCACTCTTCAGGACAGGGGAGTTGCACGCTATCTTTTACCTTTGCTTTTAGTCTTGTTAGTTTACCTTTCAGTTTTGCTTTAGTGTCTTTTATCAAAAATCACAAAAATAGTTATCTTGCTTGCTTGCTACTATGGGTTCCACCGAGAACACCAAGTTGTGTGACTTCACTAGTCACAACAACGATGACTTTATCAGCACACCTATCACTACACCTGCCACTTCAGCACCTTCGTATGAAATTAAACCTGCTTTACTGAATCTAGTTATGAGAGAACAATTCTCCGGTGCTGGAGATGATGCTGCTTTACACTTAAACAACTTTGTTGAACTTTGTGATATGCAAAAGTACCAAGAAATAGATGGTAATATTGTTAAGCTTAAGCTTTTTCCTTTCCTTTTGAGAGGAGGAGCTAAAATTTGGTTTCAGCCTTTGCCTAGAAATAGCATAGATTCTTGGGACAAGTGCAAAGATGCTTTTATTGGAAAATACTATCCACCTGCTAAAATTATCCAACTAAGAAGTAACATAATGAATTTTAAACAATTGGATAATGAACACGTTGCCCAAGCTTGGGAACGTATGAAATCTCTTATCAAGAACTGCCCTACTCATGGTTTGACTACTTGGATGGTTATCCAAACTTTTTATGCAGGCTTGAACTTTACCTCGCGGAACTTGTTAGATTCGGCCGCGGGAGGAACCTTTATGTCAACTACACTTGGTGCTTCCACAAAGCTTCTCGATGAGATGATGACCAACTATTCCCAATGGCACACCGAACGCGCTCCAACAGGTAGGAAGGTAAACTCTGTCGAGGAGATTTCCTCCCTTAATGAAAAAGTTGACTTGATCATGTCTCTACTTTCGAAGCAATCTTCTGTTGATCCTCGTGATGTTCCTTTAAATTCTTTGATTGCTCAAGAACAAGTAGACGTAAATTTTATCTCTAGAAACAATTTCAACAACAATGCTTATAGGAGTAATTTTGGTAGCAATCCTAGACCGTTCCCCTCTAATTCTTATGGGAACAACAATGCTTATCCTATCACCAAGAACTCCACTACTGAACTAGAGATTATGCTTAAAGATTTCATCACTACCCAAAAAGCTTTTAATAATAGTGTAGGAGAAAAACTAAACAAACTAGATGATCTCTCTTTGAAGGTAGACCATTTAGCCAATGAGGTAGAATTGCTTAAAATTAAAACTTCTCCTCTTGAGGAGAGGAAGGTCACTCCTATTAAAGCTACTCAAGTACAAATTAATGAAAATATTAGGATGATGGCTAAACTTAAAGAGAGATGGGCTAGAGAAAGGGAGGAAGAAGATAGAATTAAGAGCCTTCCTACCCACCACACTGTTGCTACTATCCAAGTTGTTGAGGATATCCAAACTCTTAGCACCCAATGCGCTCCTGGTCCCATTGGACCTATTAATGGTGATGCTATGACTATAGAAACTACCAAACAAGTGAACCTAAAGGACACCGCTACCACTTTACTTGATGCTAGTGACCTTGATTTTGATAATTGTACTCTTACCGAAGTTATTGATTTCCTTCACAAGATGTCTAGAGACCCCCGCACTAGCACGCTTAACCTTGCCTTCACAGAGCATATCACTAATGCTCTCATCAAAGCTAGGGAGGAGAAACTTAGAGTAGAAGCCTCCATACCTAGAAAGCTAGAAGATGGTTGGGATCCTATGATAAAAATTAAATTGAATGACTTCTCTTGCTATGCATTATGTGATGTTGGAGCTAGTACCTCTGTTATGCCCAAAAGAATATATGATATGCTTAAATTGAAACCTTTTGATTCTTGTTCTTTTGGTGTTCGTCTCGTTGATTCTTCCATAAAGAAACCTTTGGGGAGGATCGTCGATGTTCTTATCGTTGTCAATGATAATTATGTTCCCGTTGATTTCACTATTATGGATATTGAATGTGATCCTTCTTGTCCAATTATTTTGGGACGTCCCTTTTTGCGCACCGTTGGCGCTATCATTGACATGAAAGAGGGTAATATAAAATTTCAGTTTCCACTCAAGAAAGGGATGGAACACTTCCCTCGAAATAAGATTAAGTTACCTTTTGAGTCCGTTATACGAGCTAGCTATTCTTTTACTCTTGATAAAACTTGATCTTTTTGCATTATGCCTAGCTTAAAGGCATAAAAGAAAGCGCTTTTGGGAGGCAGCCCAATGAATAAATTTTATTTTGCTTTTATTGTGTCTTGATGTTGTTACTACAGTAGCATCATCATTGTATCTTTGCTTTTCAATTTTGTGCCAAGTATAGCCTCTGATTGCAAGAAAGTTCAAAAGTTGTGACGTGCTGTCCAGGAAACAGATTCTGTCCTTGGATAGAAACATTCGTATAAAATCACCAGATCATCTTTTTGGTCTGAATATTTTCGACAGCGTGCTCTATATAATTGTCTTTCGTGCGTCTGTTCTGAGTTTTTTGATTAGAGTTGCAGAAGTGCCCCGAACAAATCATTTACTACCTGCTGTTCTGTTTTTCACAGATTCTGACCTGTTTTGCCTTTCCTTCATTTTGCAAACCTAGAGCTTGCTTTTTCTTTGCAAAAACCTTTTGGCAATCTTGAGAAACAGTAGAACTTCAAGAATATCCTTATTTCCAGCAAGGAACAATTATTTTATTATGGGTACTAACCTCGCTAATCAGATTATGATGAGTTATGTATGAAGGGAGTTTTCAAGTGTGCGAGGGAAGATGATAAAAAGATTCAGGAGTGTCCAATGCTCAAGCTTGGGGATGCCCCCATGCACCCCCAAGAAATATTCAAGGAGACTCAAGCGTCTAAGCTTGGGGATGCCCCCGTGCATCCCCTTCTCCATCAACATTATCAGTTCGTCTTTCGTTTCACTATATTTTTATCACTTCATGTGTTATGTGCTATGCTTGGAGCGTCTTGCTTTTAGTTTTCCTTTTAGTTTTCTTTAGCTTTTCATAACGAGTCGGAACTCAGCTTTCTTTATGTGGGAGAGAAACAGGCTCCACTTCTACCTAGAACATAACATAGAAATTTCATGTCTATCTTTGCTATGTGTGTTCTTTGTCTTTCAATAGCTACTATCATGTTCTGCTCTTAACTTTCATGCTTATCTTTTTAAAGAGATTTTGTTTAGTTGGTTGCTTGAACTCTCTTTAATTATCATGCTCACCTCATTAAGAGAGTTTGCTTCCGTTGCATTGGTTGATATGTCTATGATAAAGATGCTACGTGCACGATGGCGCTTAGTAGTTCAGGTTTTCTTATGGTTAGTCCCAAATAGCTGGGGGGTTCCCAATGTGTTATTGGAGTACCAACATGATTTGTTTGCCTATGATGTGGTATGGTTTAGTAATATCTTCCTTCAAGAATTTATTTTGATTGACTTGGCGTATGTTCACGCATATTTAAGACTGTAAAGAAAGTCTGTCAAGCCTTGATGATCTTTTGTTTCTGAGTAGCGATATAACTTCCATGCCTGATTCAATGTTGCTTTGTCGCTCTGCATGATTATGACCGTCATTGCTCTCTTAGTTGGTCGCTCCCAGTCTTTTGCTAACCTCCACCTGTACTAAGCGGACTGACTGCTTGTGCATCCACATCCTTTTAATCCAGTTATGCCATATGAGTCCACCATACCTTCCTACATGGTATTTACCTGCCATTCCTAACGGAGACTTGCATGTGCCATCTCGAAATTATTCAAAGAAAAAGCATTCCTATTTTGTGCCTCTGTTGTAAGTTCATGAGGAAGTAGTGGTTAATACATGATCTTTTTAAGATTGGACAAGCTTCACCCCGGGATTGCATGTATAATGTGCAAACCCATAATACGAGAAGGAACTGACATTGAGTGCGCCCGGCTCAAAAAGATAATATAACAAACAAACCCTCCTTCACGCTTTGTTCATGAGAAATCAGAAAACTTTGGCAGTGATAAACAAAGGAGATTAAGAGGATGTGATCGTCCTCATTCGGGAGCCGTTCCTCGAAACTTGTCCATCTCAAGAAGTGATTGAGTTATCTGCTAGTATTCGTTAACGAAACATGCATGATCTAAAAAATATTATTACCTCTGTTTTAAAACCAAGAGCTCTGGTACATGTTTTGTCTTTGTTTCCGACTACGGGTTTCCAACCTTGCCAACAAAAGCCACGGTTCGAGAGTCTCCACCTTCTTTTAAAAGCACCAACTACTGAGAGCATGATTGTCATTCTGAGTGTAATGTGCATTGTCCCAAAGTAGCATTGTCTTTTGCATGATTGTGATATCGTTTATTTTGAAATCATTGTATCTAGTCATCACTTAAACCTTGGAGGTGCCCCTGCATTTATGTTTTGCTTCACTAAAGGGGGCAAGCTAGATATCACTGTATCATATTTGCACATCATGTTCATTACAAATCTATTTGATGTTTCAATATCATATTGTAAAACCTTCAGTCCTTTGTGATTTTCTCATGATGCAACTTAATTACTACAGATTCATTGTCTCAGTAAGCTTTTGTCATATGAGTATGAGTAAGTCCTATATGGTTAATAGCATGTCACCACAGAAATTATTCTTGTTATCATTTACCTACTCGAGGACGAGCAGGAATTAAGCCTGGGGATGTTGATACGTCCAAAACGTATCTATAATTTCTGCTTGCTCCATGCCTCTTTTGGGTGATATTGCTATGTTATTTATACACTTCCATACACTTTGGATCATATTTGGACTAACCTATTAACTCAGTGCACCCCAGTGCCAGTTTCTGTTTTCGACTGTTTTTGTATTTCAGGTTTTCACATTACGAGAACTGCCAGGAAAAATCCAGAAAAATTATATAAAAAATCAGCGTTCCAGAAGCTACCGTGCGCCCGAAGTACAGCCG
>LR738715.1:782430220-782555711 GCA_902687465.1 Secale cereale | reverse complement strand
GGGCTCCAGGCGCCCTGGCGGCGTCCCCCCTGGTCCGCGCCGGGGGGCGCCTGAGCCCCCCGAGGCTCCGCTGATGCCCCCCTTTGGCATATATTAAAAGCGTCTCCCGAAACCCTCGAGACGGGAAATCTTTTTCGCGATCTCATCTCTGTTCCGCCGCCGCCGCCGCTTCCAAGATCGGGAGCACCAGGAGAACTCTTCCCGGCACCCTGCCGGAGGGGAGGATCACCATCGGGAGCCTCTCCACCACCATGGACGCCTCCCGGATGAGTTGTGAGTAGTCTCCCTTGGACCATGAGTCCATGAACAGTAGCTATGTGATGTTCTCCTCCCGTTCTTGTGCTTCACTAATTAGTCCTCGTGAGCTGCCCTACATGATTGAGGCACATATGTAATCCTTATGATGTTGCTATGATGAGTTTGCTAGGATCCGATGGATTATGAGATTATGTTCAGATTGTGTTTGAGTAATATATTTGATCTACCTCTTATATATTTATGTTCGTAAGTAATTCTTGCATGTTCTCCGTTGTTATTTATTGCTTTGGCCAAGTAATAGGTAGTGACTCCAAGAGGGAACGTTATGCTCGATTGTGGGTTCATGCCCCTCGATGACTAGCTTGAGTGACAGAAACATGAGTCTAGGGGATGTGCTGTTGCCACAAGAGGGAAAACAACGGTGCTTGTGCCCGCGGGTGCAAGGACTGTTTACTTTACGCAAAGTTCTTTTAATGCAGTTGTCTGTTGCTTTGAGTTTACACTATGGGTGGGACTCGCAACTTAATACCAGCGAGATGTTCTGGATAGATATCTCAAGGTGGATGATTAGTAGTAGATATTGATGGATTTCGGTCTACTTACTTTGGCGTACCGCCCATGCTTTGAACCTCAACCTTTCTTGCAATGTAGTCAGCATTGGTTTGCGTTCGTGGTCCTGTCAATTGCCCAGCTGTAATTGTTTACCTCACATAGCTGTTTTATCGTCTTTTGGGAGAGAGACATCACTAGTGAACATCATGAGACTCCGGTCCATATTACCATCATTGATCACATCCGCTATTTACTTTCTGCTTTTACTTACTATTGCATTTATATCTATCACTACTATCACTTGCGTTTGATCCTTTGTAAACGACAAAGCCGGAGGGATTGACAACCTCTCTGTACTCGTTGGGAGCAAAGTTATTTGTATCTGTGTGCAGGTCCACGTTGATTGCTAATATCTGGCGCCGTTAGCAGTTGACACCTTCTTGTTGAAACTGGGAGTCTCAGGGAAAACGATCCTTGGTATTGCCAAGGGAAAACTTCTGCTACACTGCATCTCAAACCTTCCACTTGGGGTAACCAACGAGGGGTGAGAAGCAACCTAGCAAGGGCAAGTGCGTGCTCCACGCCACCCACGTCGACCGAGGTTTTTCAATGCCACCGCACCCTTTCTTCCGCGCATTTCTGATCTTTTTCGGCGCCCAGCTGCACTATTTCACCCCGAACTCCATCGCCTTTCTCCCCGCTTTCGTCTCCATGTGCGAGAACTTCCTCGGTTGCCGACCGCACTGGGGATTGTTCAAGCATATCTTCACCTGCCGCTCTCAGACCGTTAAGAGGGTGAACCCGAGTGACGGCAAGACGCACGTCCTTCAGGCGTGCGGCGGGCTCGGGGTTCAGCTTAGGAACAGGAGCGCTTTCCCCCCTATGAACCTCCCAGATTCGATCCGGGGCTGGCAGTCGACCTGGTTTTACTATAGGGACAGTCCGACTCCGGGTCAGTCGATTGGTCTTCCTCTGTTTACCCTAGGTCGAGCCAGTCCGCCTCCTTCGATGGTAGTGAGCAAGGCCGAGAGGGCCGAGGTTGACATGTTGATGGAGAGGGTCGTCCAGCTAGTCCGCAAGGGGGTCACGGGGATGGATTTGCTCGAGGTGTTTATCTCTCGGAGGATCCAACCGCTCCAAGCCCGGGACCACCCAATGTGGCTGTACTCCGGCACCGACGACACGTCGCGAGTCCACCCGGAAGCGGCCGACCCGAAGTACGTGGTTCAATGCTTGAAGAGCGTCACCGGCAACAAGGACAACCCCAGGGGGTCGGGGAGGATCATCCCATTCGACGCTGACCACCTACCAGACAAGGTTAGCCTTCTGCCTCCGAGTGATGTATCTGTCGATTGATTCACAACCTTCATTCATGATTCCAACTGGTATTTGGTGAACTTCCTTTCGTTGCAGATATATATGGAGATGTACTCGCTGCCCAACGGAGACTCGGGCCAAGGAGTCGAGGAGGGTACGGGCGACGCCGCCGAGTGGAAATCGGAGGGGGAGACCGAGGAGAGCGAGGAGTACAGCAGCGGGGAGGAGGTCGAGTCACCTCCCCGTGTTGAGAGCCGCTCCAAGGAGAAGAACGACCCAGGGGTCGCTCGACCTCGTGGGGGTCCCTCGGGGTCTTGGACACCCAAGCGCACCCGTACGATCACCCCCGAGCCAGCTGAGAGGACGCCCAAGCAGCCCAAAGTCGCCCCTGCCAAACCCCGGAAGGCTCTGCCGAGGATCAAGGTGGATGTCCCATCACCTCCACGTAAGTGTCGCTCGGGCTTGCTTTTCTTTGTTTCTTGGGGGTCGACTGCAATCTTGGTCGACTCATTTCTTGACCGAATTTTTCAGAGCCGCCGCTTCCACGACCTCGATGGACATCGACCGGGGTCGAAACGACGAGGAGATGGCGGACGTCGCGACGTCCCGAGCAGGTATGGGTCCTGCGAGACTCGTTTTTGCCCTTCTTTTCTGGGCGATAGTCGATTGACTTGGTTCCCTGTTTGATCTGAAGCGCCGCACCTTGTCATAGAGCTGCCGGATGACGACGAGGACGAGGGGCGGCTTTGCGAGGACTACCGGCGCGCAAGAAGGAAGGAGCGGAAAACGCCTTCTGGCTCGGGGGCCCAGCGACCCGAGGACCCGGCCCGAACCGCGGTCTCGTTCGCTGTCCCTGTGCCAACCGTGCCCGTCGTCGACCCACCGCCTGCACCGAGCGTCGACCTAGCGCCCGCCTTGGTTGTCAACCCAGCGCCCACTCCAGTTGTCGACTCAGCGCCGATCCGCGCCGTCGATCCAGCGCCTGCGCCTGCGGCTGGTTCGACGCGTGCTGCTTCGTCTATCGTTTTCTCCACCTATCGCCTCTCGGAGGACTGATACGTCCAAAACGTATCTATAATTTCTGCTTGCTCCATGCTTCTTTTGTGTGATATTGCTATGATATTGATGCACTTCCATACACTTTTGATCATATTTGGACTAACCTATTAACTCAGTGCGCCACAGTGCCAGTTCCTGTTTTCTGCTGTTTTTCTATTTTAGGTTTCCCCCATATTAAAAGTGCTCCAAAAATTCCAGGAAAAATATAGGAAAAATCAGCATACAGGAAGCTTCGCGAAGAACCAAAGATGGGCCAGAGGGGAGCCAGGGGAGGCCCAGGCGGCCACCTGGCGCGGCCCCACCCCTGGCCATGCCAGGGGGGCGCCTGGGGCCCCTGCTCCGCCTCTGGCTGCCCCCCTTCGCATATATATCCCTCTCGTCCCGAAACCCTCGAACACAGAACTCTTCTTCGCGATCTCGCCTCTGTTCCGCCGCCGCAGCGCTTCCAAGATCGGGAGCATCAGGAGAACTCTTCCCGGCACCCTGCCGGAGGGGAGAACCACCACCGGGAGCTTCTCCACCACCATGGACGCTTCCCGGATGAGTCGTGAGTAGTCCACCTTGGACCATGGGTTCATGATCAGTAGCTATGTGATGTTCTCCTCCCCTCTTTGCTCTTCATGGTTTAGACCTCGTGAGCTGCCCTACATGATGGAGGCACATATGTAATCTTTCTGCTGTTGCTTTGCTGAGTTTGCTGGGATCTAATGGATTATGAGACTATGTTCAGATTGTGTTTGAGTAATATATTTGATTCACCTCTTTTATATCTTTGTTCTTGAGTAATTCTTGCATGTTCTCCGTTGCTGTTTATTGCGTTGGCCAAGTAGTAGGTAGTAACTCCAAGAGGGAGCGTTATGCTTGATTGTGGGTTCATGCCCCCTGATGACTAGCTTGAGTGACAGAAACATGAGTCTAGGGGATGTGCTGTTGCCACAAGGGAGAAAACAATGGTGCTTGTACTTGCGGGGTGCAAGGATTATTTACTTTACGCAAAGTTCTTTTAATGCAGTTGTCTGTTGCTTTGAGTTTACACTTTGGGTGGGATTCACAACTTAATACCAGCGAGATGTTCTGGATAGATATCTCAAGGTGGACGATTAGTAGTAGATGCAGATGGATTTCGGTCTAGTTGCCTTGGCGTACCGCCCATGCTTTTGAGCCTCTACCTTTCTTTGCAGCATAACTAGCATTGGTTTGCGCACATAATCCTGTCAATTGCCCAGCTGTAATTTGTTTACCTCGCTTTGCTGTTTTATCGTGTTTTGGGAGAGAGACATCACTAGTGAACATCATGGGACCCCGGTCCATATTACCACCGCCGATCACACCTTCTATTTACTTCCTGTTTTTATTTCCTAGTTGCAGTCATAGCTATCATTATTATCTCTTGTGTTTGATCCTTTGTAAACAACAAGGCCGGAGGGATTGACAACCTCTCTATACTCGTTGGGAGCAAAGTTATCTGGATCTGTGTGCAGGTCCCGTCAACCGCTAAGTTTCTGGCGCCGTTGACACCTACTTGTCGACCCTCGGAGTCTCACGGGATTCGATCCTTGGTATCTTTACCAAGGGACATTTGCCGCTACGCTACATCTCAACCTTCCACTTGGGGTAACCAACGAGGGGCGAGAAGCCATCAAGCAAGTTTCTGTCGCCGTTGCCGGGGACTCCACTCTTCAAGATAGGGGACTTGCACGCTATCTTTTATCTTTGCTTTTTAGTCTTGTTAGTTTACCTTTCAGTTTTTGCTTTACTGTCCCTTACCAAAAATCACAAAAATAGTTATCTTGCTTGCTTCTGCTATGGGTTCCACCGAGAACACCAAGTTGTGTGACTTCACTAGTCATAACAACAATGACTTTATCTGCACGCCTATTGCGACACCTGCCACTTCAACACCTTCTTATGAGATTAAACCTGCTTTACTGAACCTAGTTATGAAAGATCAATTCTCCGGTGCTGGAGATGATGCTGCTTTGCACTTAAATAATTTTGTTTAGCTCTGTGATATGCAAAAGTACAAAGAAGTAGACGGTGATATTGTTAAGCTTAAGCTTTTTTCCTTTCTCCTTGAGAGGAGGAGCTAAAATCTGGTTTCAATCCTTGCCTAGGAATAGTATAGATTCTTGGGACAAGTGCAAGGATGCCTTTATTGGGAAGTACTATCCCCCTGCTAAAATTATCCAATTAAGGAGTAACATAGTGAATTTTAAACAATTGGATAATGAACACATTGCCCAAGCTTGGGAACGCATGAAATCTCTTGTCAAGAACTGCCCTACTCATGATTTGACTACTTGGATGGTTATCCAAACTTTTTATGCAGGCTTGAACTTTACCTCGCGGAACTTGTTAGATTCGGCCGCGGGAGGAACCTTTATGTCAACTACACTTGGTGCTGCCATGAAGCTTCTCGACGAGATGATGACTAATTATTCCCAATGGCACACAGAACGCGCTCCAACAGGTAGGAAGGTAAACTCTGTCGAGGAGATTTCCTCCCTAAATGAAAAAGTTGACTTGATCATGTCTCTACTTTCCAAGCAATCTTCTATTGATCCTCATGATGTTCCTTTAAATTCTTTGATTGCTCAAAATCAAGTAGATGTGAACTTTATCTCTGGAAACAATTTCAATAACAATGCTTATAGGAGTAATTTTGGTAGCAACCCTAGACCGTTCCCCTCTAATTCCTATGGGAACAACAATACTCATCCTAGCACCAAGAACTCCACTTCTGAACTAGAGATTATACTTAAAGACTTCATCACTACCCAAAAGGCCTTCAATAAGAGTGTAGAAGAAAAACTAGACAAACTAGATAATCTCTCTTCGAAGGTAGACAATTTAGCCCATGAGGTAGAGTTGCTTAAAATTAGAACTTCTCCTCTTGAGGAGAGGAAGACCACTCCTATGAATGCTATTCAAGTGCAAATTAATGAAAACATTAGGATGATGGCTAAAATTAAAGAGAGATGGGCTAGAGAAAAGGAGGAAGAAGATAGAATTAAGAGCCTTCCTACCCACCACACTGTTGCTACTATCCAAGTTGTTGAGGATATCCAAACTCTTAGCACCCAATGCACTCCTAGTCCCATTGGACCTATTAATGTTGATGCTATGACCTCAACCGTAGAAGAAGAAACTCCTATAACCATAGAAGCTACCAAACAAGTGAGCCTAAAGGACACCACTACCACTTTACTTGATAGTAGTGACCTTGATTTTGATAATTGCACCCTTTCTGAAGTTATTGGTTTTCTTCACAAGATGTCTAGAGATCCCCACACTAGCACACTTAATCTTGCCTTCACGGAGCATATCACTAATGCTCTTATCAAAGCTAGGGAGGAGAAGCTTAGGGTAGAAGCCTCCATACCTATAAAGCTAGAAGATAATTGGGATCCTATGATTAAAATTAAGTTGAATAACTTCTCTTGCTATGCTTTATGTGATGTTGGAGCTAGTACCTCCGTTATGCCCAAAAGAATGTATGATATGTTTGAATTGAAACCTTTTGATCCTTGTTCTTTTGGTGTTCGTCTTGTTGATTCTTCCGTAAAGAAACCTTTGGGGAAGATCGACGATGTTCTTATCATTGTCAATGAAAATTATGTTCCTGCTGATTTTACTATTATGGATATTGAATGTGAACCTTCATGTCCAATTATTTTGGGACGTCCTTTTCTTCGCACCGTTGGTGCTATCATTGACATGAAAGAGGGGAATATAAAATTCCAATTCCCTCTCAAGAAAGGGATGGAACACTTCCCTAGAAAGAAGATTAAGTTGCCTTTTGAGTCCGTTACACGGGCTAGCTATTCTCTTACTCTTGATAAAACTTGATCTTCTCTTTTTGCATCATGCCTAGCTTAAAGGCATAAAAGAAAGCGCTTTTGGGAGGCAGCCCACAACGAATTAGGTCTTATTTTGCTTTTGTTGTGTCTTGATGTTTGTTACTACAGTAGCATCATCATTGTATCTTTTCTTTTCAAGCTTTGTGCCTGATGACCCTCAACCGTAAGGGATCTGTTGCAGCGTTTTCGTTAAGTAAGAGTGTCGAACCCAACGAGGAGCAGAAGGTATTGATAAGCGATTCTGAGCAAGAAATTACTGCAAGCACTGAAAGATAACTTTTAGGGGTTTTCTCGATATATAAGCAACAGGAATGTAAAGGCAAGTAATATGAAAGATACTGAGAGTAACAAGTGGCCCAATCCTTTCTTAGCAAAGGAGAGGCCTAGCAACTGAACTTATAAAGACTAAAGCGTTCTTGAGGACACACGGGAGAGGTAGTCATGTGCTTTCGCCATATTCCGTATCGATACTATGTTATGTGTTGATAAGTGTTGGTGGGTGGATCTATGCTAGTGCACTCTCTAGACTAAGATGAATTCACTCTTATGATTAAACACCTTGCAAGCATCCGCAAATACAAGATAGAATTTAAGGCAAAAGCCTAACCATAGCAATACGATCGAGGATCCATTATTCCCTTATGCAAAAGCGTGCAAACTGGGGTTTAGGTTTCTGTCACTCCGGCAACCCACCGTAAGCATTCTTTATACACAATGCATTCTCCTAGGTCCTTAATAAGGCGAAGTGTTGGGTGTTCGACTCACACAACACCACTAGTAGAATGACAACACAACTTAAGTATCAAACAACACATATTACTTCAACAGCATATGACTACTAACAACAAGACTTTCCCCATGCCCTCAAGAACTAAAGTAACTACTCACAAGACATAAAAGAGACCATGATCAGAGGGGATAAATATGTGATAAACAATCTGGACATATTAATATTTCTCCAACAAAACTCAATAGCATTCACCACAAAGTAGTAATCAACACCAACAGAGTAGAGAGGATAGGTAGTACAAGTTACAACACGAGTTGCGATGGAAAGATGAGATTTGGATGAAGCTGGAGATGGTGCTGGTGTTGGGGATGATGTTGATGATGATCTCGATGATGCCCGTGATGATGGTGATGACGATGGCGACGATCTCCCCTTCCGGGAGGTGATCTCCCCGACGGAATCTGCCCGCCGGAGATGCCCTTTTCTTCTCTGTAGGTTTCCGCCTCGAAGCGGCGGCGGAACTCCGTAAGAAGTCCCGTCCTAGGGTTTTCGGGGGACGGAGAGCATATATGCAAAAGGGGCCGACCAGAGGTGGGCCAGGGGCTCCAGGCGATCCCCGGCGCGGCCAGGGGGGCACGCCCCTAGGCCGCCTGGGCACCCTGTGGCCCCCCTCTGACTCCCCTTTTGCGTGTCTTCATTATTCGTCTGAAAAATACCTCCCGTCAATTTTCAGGTAATTTGGAGGTGTTCTTCTTCAGCAACTCAGCATCCACTTTTTCCTGTTGAATCCTGCGTCTGCTGTCCCGGCACCGGAAAGTTGCAAACTGTGTAAAATAGACCAAAACAACATAAGAACATCATCATAACGTGAAATATATCAATGAATAAAGATGAATTATGATACAAAATAGTGATGCATTTTGGACGTATCAACACCCCCAAGCTTAGACCTCTCTTGTCCCCAAGCGAATATGAACTCGGTAAACCTGTCCACAAGTTTAGAGAGTGAAGTGTCGATAAATAGAATACGGACAAGAAGCATCATAGTCTCTTCGCCAACTCAAATATCCTCAGCAGCAATCTTCAACTCATAAGGCTCTTATGAAAGAGTGTCAACACTTATATTCGAAAGTAGGACCAATGGAAACTCATTATATCATGGCAAACATGTCCTTTGGTCAAAGAACAACAAATAATTTTAACTTTTGCTTTTGATGGAATTAATTGAAGCTTTTTGAAATAACAAGTTAATAAGCAAGAAGTGAAAGTGTTAACACAAAGGAAGATATTTGGCTTAGCTGGGCATGACAAACAACTTACTTATCAAATGATAATGTCAACAAGGATATGATATGACAAATCTTAATGCAGCTTTATATGCATGAATCCTTATCAACATCAAACGTCTGCTCTCTTTGAGAAATAGAAGGAAGTAGGAATAACTGACTCAACTTAAAATTAAAAGATAGGCCCTGCTCTAGGGTAGTAGGGAAAACTCATGTGCTATCCTCAAATCAAACATAATTAAAACAAATTTTTGAGAGGTGCATGATTCGTCAACGAATGCTAATAGATAACTCAATTACTTCTTGAACTGGACAAGTTTCGAGGAACAGCTCCCGCATGAGGACGATAACATCCTCTTATTCTCTTTTGTTTATCACTATCAAGGTTTTCTGATTTCTCATGAACAAAGCGTGAAGGAGAGTTTGTTTGTTATATTATTTTTAAGCCGGGCGCACTCAATGCCAGTTCCTTTTCGTATTATGGGTTTGCACATTATACATGCAATCCCGGGGTGAAGCTTGTCCAACTCAAAAAGGTCATGAATTAGCTACTACTTCCTCATGAGCTAAAGCAGAGGCACAAAATAAAAGATTTTGAACATTTAAGGATAACACATAAATTATATACTTTAGTAAGTGGTAGTGGAGTACCACGAGTAGGTAGGTATGGTGGACTCATATGGAAGGTATTGGCTTAAGGGTATGGATGCACAAGCAGAATTCCGCTTAGTACAGAGTTAGGCTAGCAAAGGTTTTGAAAGAGCAGACAATTGATGATGACTAAGATGCAAAGCATTATAAAGCATGAACATTGAAATAAGCATAACACATCAAGTTGTCTTCCTTGTCAACATAACACTTCAAGCATAATGACATAAAGGTTTTGGCTATGTTGATACTTTAAGAAAATCATGCTTGTTGTTATGACCAAATCTATATTTGCCAAGATAAATAAAGTTTCATAGCCATACCTGACATAAGGTCAATACTCCCCATAAGAATCATCATATAAGGTTGATTGCGTGAAGAGAATACCGAGTGCAGCAAAAAGGAACCGATAAACTTCTCATTAATATTCCATCATAGACGACTCCACACACACGGATACAATTCTTCACCAAGGGGGCGATAGACCTCAATGCACACACCTATCTCATATAATAACCTCCCTAGACATGATACGACTCTACTTGACTTCTAAAAGACAAAAGGTAAAAGACAAAGATACCGGGCACTCCCCCAATCTTGGAACAAGCCAAGGGAATGCCATTACCCATGGAGATTTCACTCATCATCCTTGTTGGCGTTGATCAAGTAGTTCTTGGCGAAGCTCTTCCATGGAAGGGGTTCTCCGGTCTCATATGAGAAGCTCGTCTCCTGGATCCTGCATTCAGCACCCAAACCCATGCGTAGAAACCTTAGTTCATACTCACAGTTCTGGTTATGTAGATCATTAATTTGCCCTTGGAGTTCTATAATTCTGTCTTCAGACGCGGCGATTCTTTCCCACATCTCCTTCATCTCCTTCAGAAAGTAGTTCTTCAGCTCGTTGGTGGTGTCAAAGTTAGCTTCGACACCACGCTCGGTCATCTTCTTGTACTTGAAGACTTCTTGCTCCACTTCTTCCAGCCTGGCCTGGACGCTCCCCTCCTTGATAGGTCCCTTCAGATCTTCTTGATGAAGGACGCCTTCCTTCATCTGAACAACCTGAGGGTGCTTCTTCACCTCAGCGAGGTAAGGGTTGATGACGTTGGCGACGAACGTGTCCTTGGGGGAACTTGGAGAAGCCATGGCACCTAAATTTAGCTGAAAGATTTCCTGGCAGAAACAGATCGAAGAGAAAACACGCGAAATCGCAAGATACGTTGCCGGAACAATCCGGGCAAATATATAGGAAAAATTTATGCACAGAAAGGAAGGTAACGGACCAAAGCGGGGTCGGAGACGGGCACCAGGGTGTCCAAGCGGCCTGCCGGCACGGCCCAGGGGGGGGGGGGCGCCTGGACTCCCTGGTGGTCGTCTCCGGCTCCACTTCGACTCGGAATTTTACTAATTTTTCAAAAACTCATAATACGGAACTTTTATGATGTTTTGCGGTGTTTTCTTACCGTACTACATACCTTTTCTTATTCTGCTTCTGCTGGCGTCTGAAACAGGGCTGCAACATGTTCTTCGTGGGTTGTTGTGTATATTATATTCACATCAACATCGACAGGGTCTCCTGCTATGTAATGTTTATGTCTTTGCCCATTCACAACTTGAGGTTTGGTGCCTTCAAAATTATTAATCTTAATTGCACCAGACCGATAAACTTCTTCAATATGAAATGTTCCTTCCCACCTGGAAAGTAGTTTACCTGGAGAAAACCTGAAACGGGATCTAAACAACAAAACTTTATCACCAACATTAAATTCACGTTTCAGAATCTTCCTATCATGCCACCTTTTTACCTTTTCCTTGAACATTTTAGCGCTCTCGTAAGCTTCACTTCTCCATTCATCTAGAGAAGTCAAGTTCATGAGATGCTTCTCACCAGCTAGTTTTGGGTCAGCGTTAAGCTCTCTAATAGCCCAGAAAGCTTTGTGCTCTAGCTCTAATGGCAAATGGCAAGCCTTGCCATACACCATTTTATAAGGAGACATGCCCATGGGGTTTTTGTAAGCAGTTCTATATGCCCACAAAGCATCTCCTAATTTATTTGACCAATCCTTCCTATTTCTGTTTACTGTTTTCTGCAAGATCAACTTAATCTCTCTATTGGTGAGCTCAACTTGCCCACTAGTTTGAGGATGATAAGGTGAAGCAATTCTATGATTAACATCGTATTTAGCCAAAGCTTTTCTAAAAGCTCCGTGCATGAAGTGTGATCCTCCATCGGTCATGAGGTACCTTGGTACACCAAACCTAGGAAATATTACATCCTTAAGCATTTTCAAGGATGTTTTGTGATCAGCACTTTCGGTGGGGATTGCTTCAACCCACTTGGTCACATAATCAACAGCTACTAAAATGTGAGTGTACTTGTGCGAAGAAGGAAAAGGACCCATAAAATCGAAACCCCAACAATCGAAAGGTTCAATCACTAGTGAGTAATTCATAGGCATCTCATTCCATCTACTAATGTTACCAACTCTCTGACATTTATCACAAGCTAAAACATAATTTCTAGCATGTTTAAAGAGAGTGGGCCAATAAAAACCTGATTGAAGAACCTTATGTGCAGTCCTCTCACCGGCATGATGTCCTCCATAGGGACTGTCATGGCACCGTCTGAGAATGTCCTTCTGCTCATGTTCCGGAATGCATCTTCTCACGATCCCGTCGGGACCTTCTTTGAAAAGATGTGGGTCATCCCAAAAGTAGTGCCTCAAATCATGAAAGAACTTCTTCCTCAGCTGAAATGTTAGACCTGGAGGCAAATACTTCGCAACAATAAAATTAGCATAATCTGCATACCAAGGGTCGGAAAGAGGTTGTATTTTTACAACGGCAAGTTGCTCGTCTGGAAAACTATCGTTAACTGGGATGGGGTCATGCGGTAAATCTTCCATTCTTGAAAGATTGTCCGCTACCGGATTGTCTTCCCCTTTCCTATCAACAATCTGCAAATCAAATTCTTGGAGAAGGAGTACCCATCTGATAAGCCTTGGTTTGGCATCCTTCTTTGTCATAAGATATTTAATGGCAGCATGATCAGTATGAATAATAACTTTAGAATCAACAATATACTGCCTAAACTTATCACAAGCAAAAACTACAGCTAAGAATTCCTTCTCAGTAGTAGCATAATTTCTTTGAGCACTATCAAGGGTTTTACTAGCATAATGTATAACATTCAATTTGTTATCAACCCTTTGTCCTATAACAGCTCCAACAGCAAAATCACTTGCATCACACATAATTTCAAAAGGTAAGTTCCAGTCAGGTGGTTGTACTATAGGAGCAGTTATTAAAGCTTTCTTAAGGATTTCAAAAGCTTCCTTACAATTTTCATCAAACGCAAAAGGAACATCTTTCTGGAGAAGATTAGTGAGGGGTCTCGAGGTTTTAGAAAAGTCTTTAATAAATCTTCTATAAAAACCTGCATGACCGAGAAAACTGCGAATACCTTTGATGTCCTTTGGATAAGGCATCCTCTCAATAGCTTCGATCTTGGCCTTGTCCACTTCAATTCCCCTTTCGGAAATCTTGTGACCAAGAACAATTCCTTCATTAACCATAAAGTGCCACTTCTCCCAGTTGAGTACCAAATTTGTCTCCTCGCATCTCTGCAAAACTTTATTAAGGTTGTGAAGACAATGGTCAAATGAAGTTCCATAGACGGAGAAATCGTCCATGAAGACTTCCATAATATCCCCGCAGAAACCATGAAAGATAGCAGACATACACCCTTGAAAAGTAGCAGGGGCATTACATAAACCAAAAGGCATACGTCTGTAAGCATAAGTACCAAAAGGACAAGTAAAAGTGGTCTTCTCTTGATCGACAGTGTTAACATGAATTTGAGAGAAGCCAGAATAACCATCGAGATAACAAAAGTGGGTATTTTTGGATAACCTTTCAAGCATTTTGTCGATGAACGGCAACGGGTAGTGATCCTTCCTGGTTGCCTTGTTCAACTTCCTGTAATCAATACACATTCTATATCCAATAATAATTCTCTGAGGTATTAGTTCATTTTTATCATTAGGAACCACAGTTGTACCTCCTTTCTTAGGAACACAATGTACCGGACTTACCCACTTACTATCAGCTATCGGGTAGATAATACCTGCGGCTAGAAGCTTGAGAATCTCAGTTCTCATGACATCCATCATCTTCGGGTTCAACCGTCGTTGATGATCAACAACTGGTTTACCATCAGGCTCAAGGTTGATAGTATGTTGACAGATAGATGGACTAATCCCCTTAAGGTCATCAAGGGTGTAGCCAATTGCGCCTCGGTGTTTACGAAGTACTTCCAATAATCGCTCTTCTTCATATCCTGAAAAATTAGAATTGATAATAACAGGATATACTTTCTTTTCATCTAAATAAGCATACTTGAGCGTATCGGGAAGAGGTTTAAGATCGAACACCGGGTCTTCTTTCGGTTTTGATAAAATTCCCAAAGGTTCAACCGGAAGGTTGTGCTTCAGGATAGCAGGCTGCCTCAAGAATATTTCATCTAGTTCATTTCTTTCTGTGGGGACCCCGACTTGGAAGTCGAGATCACCGAATGCACGTGTACAGTGATCCCAGAGATCAATGCTCACTGAACACACAGAAGCTGAAATAACAAGAGTCTTACATCCATACAAATAGTCTTGCACGAATTAAGGCCATTATGGCCAAGTCTTACATAGATAGAGCCTCATGGGCTGAATAGCAAACAACTCAAGTAGCGGAAGTCTTCGATAAACGGGTAGAACCCATGCCATCTGCCTTAACCCTACAGGCATTCCGACTGGGATAGCGTCCTAGTTTGCATGGTCGTCTCCAAAGAACTCTTCCTCATAATCCTGCTCTTCCATGCCTGGCCAATTAAATAACCAGTGGCAAGCCAATGAGTACTTTGAATGTACTCGCAAGCAACCCATGATGTGGTTCAAGTAACAATGCAACTGAATAAAAATGAACGATCTAGCAGGAGGATAGAATAATATGTCATCATCAAGCTTATGCATCAATAACCTCGTGTAACCTCGAGAACAGGTTACCGACATCAACATGAATATGATTCATCTCACTAAGTCAAGTCACCATCTTGACTCATCGCACACAATGTATCACCAAAGAAGTAAAATTCTGGACATAGTTTAAGTAGCACCACCCAACTGTCCATGACCGTGGACACGGCTATTCGAATAGTTTTACACTCTGCAGAGGTTGCGCACTTTACCCACAAGATCCGGGGAACTTCCGTGTCATCCACGACCCGCGGTACCTCAAGTACCCGGGGTAAGCACCCGGTCATTACCTTTCCTTAGACGATACTAACATAGAGTCCACTCGTTGGCACACGGCCCTCGGGTGCAACAATAGATCACGGGACTTGCCCTAATTTCAATGTTCACGCGCACCCGAAGGGACCAACGGTGTGTCCGGTGCCCTGTAAAAACAATCATGGCCGTCTATCCAAGCACGACCCCGTCCCGGGAAAGACCTCAAGTCCTCCCGTCACTAGTAATGCGGGCACCATGCTAGTATCGACCTAAGTAGTCAATAAAGCCCCGTCCCATAAGGGGTAGTGTGGTTGCACATGTTTGGTTGGGACGGTAGTCACACATAAATCTAATCCATCATTCCACCATGCTCATGATATTACCGGCACATCACTTCTTTCTCAAGTGATGACCTAACACTTCATCACCCTCGGGCATTAGGGGCACCCGATGGGTTCATGCAAAGTTTCCAACTACAGGGGTTCATATCACACATGCATCATATAAGCATCAAGACCAACTATTGCATGTCATCTAGCATATAGCAAGATCAACAATAAAGCATGCATCATGTGGTGGTTCATCTAGGTTACCATCGTAACCCTATCATCATGCATCGGAAACAAACGGGTTCCAAAGAGCAAGTGAATCATGGTCAAAGGGCTGCTTGCCTGGGTTGGCTTGGTCTTCAAAGTCTTCTAGTCCTTCTCCTTCTTCTTCCACAGCAACTTCGTCAAATACGAGATCTATACGTCGCATAATAATAAGAATACAAATAAAACAGAAAAACCAAAGTGCTCAGAAAAATGTCAACTCATTTTTGTAAAATACTAGAGGGTTTTCTAAGGTGGGGAAAAATCTTAGTTGGAGTTTTGGAGTTACAGAATAGGATATATTGATTTTTGAAAAGGAGTTATACTGCTCAAATTTGAATTTAAATTTGAACAGTACAGAAAAGTTTCATGGATTTGAATGAAAGTGGTACTATTAAATAGGTTGGAATATTACAAGATTTTAGGAGTTGGAAATATTTAATTTGAATCAATATTCTTTTCTGCATAAATGTTTGAATCATTTACAAAAAAGAAAAAGGAAAAAGGGGCCCTGTGCACTGGGCCAGAAGTGGCCACAGTGCACGGCCCAGACGGCTCGGCCTGGCCGCATGGAGCCAGCGCGCGCACACGTCAGGTTTCAAACCTGACGGGCGGGGCCCGTGGGTCAGTGGCACAGAGGAGGGGAGAGAGGTGGGGGGATGACATGCGGGGCCCGCCTGTCATCTCTAACCCCGTGGTCACGGCGGCGGCGAGGTCACCGGCGACGACTCCGGCCACGGCGACGGCAACAGAGGCCAGGGACGGACTCAGCGGCGTGTTGCGGTTGCAGTGATGGTAGCGCGGCACGGCGGGGAGCCCTGGTTCGCCGGCGACGAGGTGCGACGGCGGAGGCTCGTCGGAGGTCAGTTGCAGCGGCCGTTCCCGACTGCAAACAGAGGGGGAAAGAGAGGGGAAAGGTTCAGGGGTGTGCTGCGGTTCCGAAACGGGCGGAAGGAGAGGCAGGGGAGGCCTGTACCTCGAGATCGCCGGCGGCCCGACGCGGCGGAGCTCCGGTCGATCCCGAGCATAGGGGCGCTCCGGGGTTGAACTGAGGGTGCAGGAGGGACTAGGGGAGAGTTGTGAGGCTGGTGGTGGTGTTGGAAGAGCTCGGGGAGGTCTATATATAGGGCCCCGACGAGGACCCGTGGTCCAGTGCGCCGGCGAGCTCCGGCTCGTCGCTACAGCGCACGGGAGGCTACGGGAGTGAGTCAGGGGAGTTGCTGGACGAGTCCTACGCCCAGCTGAGGCAAGAGGAGGAGCGGGGGAGTGCCAGAGGAGCGTGCGCGTGTGGAGCAGAGGAGTGGCCGAAGCGGGTGGCCGGTGCGCGTGCGGCGACGGCCACTGGAGGGCGCAGGAGGAGGGGGACATCACCGGTGGGGGCTGCGGACGTCGAGGCACGTTGGGAGGCGCGAGGGGAGAGCCCGAGGCTGTCGGGGATCAACGATTGGCCCGAGCCAGCGTGCGGGAGTACTGTTCACGCGCTCCAGAGCGCGCGTGTGACCGGCATCGACGCGCTCTCGCTGGTTTGGCCCGTCCCAGCGTGTCCAACAGTGTCTGGGGTGATGAGGGAGGAGTAAAGAATTGCCCTAAGGCCTTGGATGCTCTGGGGTGCAGAGAGAGAGAGAGGAGGGCTGGTAACAAAGTGAAAGTGGGCTGTACAGCAAGGTAAAGTTGAGGTTTCACCCCTCAATCATGGAGATGAGGTGCTGGGGGAGTTACTGGGGGTTGCTAGTAACTCAATGGGCCTGTGGTAAGAAGTAGAGGCTATGGAGAAAAGTGAAAGTAGTCAAAATAGAGGTTTTAAGATTTCTGCAGAAGGTGTTTGATCATGGTTTGATCAAGCAAATGAGGTCCACTTGACATGGCACTTGACAGGGTTGAAAGACATGAGAAAATAGGGTGCTTCACCAAGTTTGGCCTCATTTGAAGAAACTAGCCAGTGTAACTTTGGTGAACCCTAGAAATTAACAGAAACAATTTCATCTTGATTGAGTCAAGCTAATCATCTCCCCTTGATGCACCACTTGGTGTAGCATCATCATTTGGGGTATTGATCATGCTCACAAAGTTTGGGGCTCCAGATAAAAAGTTGGTAATGTAAAGTTGTTCAAATTTGCATTTGAACAGAAAGGGTTTTGAGGTGATCTGATCAGGTTGCTCTATTCCAAATCTTGTGCCATTTGGTCTAGGTGCCTTATTAGGCCATTCTAGCATGTGCACCAAGTTTGAGAGCATTTGGACAAGTTTGGCAATGTAAAGTTGCTCAAACTTCAAATGTGGACAGAATGGTTATGAAGGGGTTTGTGGAGGTTTTCTTGCTTCCCAAGGCATGGGACTTGGCAAGATCATCAAATATGTCATATATGACATGATAGAATTTCCCTGGAATTTTTGTAGAAAAATTCCTTTGTAAATATTTCAAAAGCTTGAAATATCCAGAAAGGGTTTTAGAGGGTTTAGCCCATTATTTTGAACATGACCAAGTGTTGAAACTCTTATATATGGACAATATATGTCCTCTGAGTCTCTCTGAATTTTGGCAAATATTTTTGAAATAGTTAAATAATTTTCCCCTATTAAAGACCATTTCTGGCCTTAAGAAAAAGCTTTTAAATAAAATAGGAAAATAATTTTTAAAATTATACCTTTGTGGTTTCTGGGAGTCCTATGTCTACTAGGTCTCAAATAAACCTTTTGCAATAATTTTCACACCCTTAATTAAGTACTTGCAGTGCAAATCTCAATTTAGGGGTTTTTGGAAAACTAAATTTATAAAATACTTTTTGGCCAAATTAATTTTATAAGAAAATACTATACTGTTATATAACACTTGGCATGATCATTGGGCAGAAGTTTTGGGTGTGGAGATGAAATCTATAAGAGGTCATAGTTGACTTTTATGAGCACATGAAAAAGCAAATGAAGAAAACTCAATTCCAAATAAAAGCCAAATGATGCTAAAATTTTTTGCTGGTCCAAATTTTCATGCTTCAAAGTTACAAATAACATGCTACAAAATGCAGGGTGTGACACTTTCCTGCATATGTAAATCATTCTCATGGTCCTCCATGTATTGCTGCAAAGGATCATCAGGGGGAATAGCAATAGAGGCAATACTTTCAATAATTTTATCATTACTAGGTAAATCAGTACCACTAGGCATAACGCTTGGTTCCCTTCAGAGGAGTCACCCACAGATACACATGGTCCCCAACATGGAAACTCATGTCTCGGCGTCGAGTGTCAGCATAACTCTTCTGCCTTGACTTAGCCGCCTTTAATCGCTCTCTGACTAGTTGGACTTGCTCTTCTGCTGCGCGGAGAATATCCGGTCCAAAGACTAGTCCTTCTCCAGTCTCTGACCAGTTGAGGGGTGTGCGACATCTGCGTCCGTACAACACCTCAAATGGTGCCATCTGAAGGCTTGACTGGTAACTGTTGTTATAGGAGAACTCGGCAAAAGGGAGACAGTCTTCCCACTTGGCTCCATATGCCAGAACACAAGCTCGGAGCATGTCTTCGAGAATCTGATTGACTCGCTCAGTTTGACCTCCGGTCTGTGGGTGGAAAGCTGTGCTGAAAGACAACTTGGTTCCCAAGGCTTCTTGGAACTTCTTCCAGAACCTTGAGGTGAACTGGGTTCCTCGATCTGACACAATCTCCTTGGGAACACCGTGAAGACTTACGATTCGGTTGATGTAGAGAGCTACCAGCCGGTTGCCATCATAAGTGGTCTTGACAGGAATGAAATGAGCCACCTTGGTCAAATGATCGACTATGACCCATATAGAATCATGTCCTCTATTCGACCTTGGTAATCCAGTGATGAAGTCCATTCCGACTTTGTCCCACTTCCACTCAGGAACCTTGAGTGGTTGAAGCAATCCAGCGGGTCGCTGATATTCAGCCTTGACCTTCTGGCACACATCACATTTTGCAACATAGGTTGCAATCTCTCTCTTCATACCGTGCCACCAGAATCGTGCCTTCAAGTCTTGGTACATCTTGGTTCCACCGGGGTGGATGGAATACGGGGTGTCGTGGGCTTCTTGCAGAATCAGCGTCTTCAACTCGGTGTTGTTTGGTACGCAGAGACGACCTTTGTACCAAACAATCCTGTGCTCGTCTTCGGAAAATCCTGGGGCCTTGCCCATCTTCATCTTCCTCTTGATACCTTCAATGCTTGCGTGTCCATCTTGAGCCTTCTTGACGTCGTCCAGCAGGGTTGGTCTGACTTCCAAATGATCCAGAAATCCTGGGGTGACCAATTCCAAACTGAATTGTTCGATCTCCTTAAACAAGGCTGGCTGCCTTTCTTGAATAATGACATTCAAAGAGCAAGCCTTCCTGCTTAAGGCATCGGCCACCACGTTGGCCTTCCCAGGGTGATACTGAACACTGAGGTCATAATCCTTGATGAGTTCCAACCATCTCCGCTGCCTCATGTTCAACTCTTTTTGGGTGAAAATATACTTCAGACTTTTGTGGTCTGTGTAAATCTCACACCGTTTCCCTAGGAGGTAATGCCGCCATGTCTTCAAGGCATGAACTACTGCCGCTAGCTCAAGATCGTGAGTAGCGTAGTTCTCCTCATGGGGTCGTAGCTGCCTGGAGAGGTATGCTATGACACGGCCTTCTTGCATCAGAACGCTTCCCAATCCGGTTCGAGAGGCATCACAATATATCACGAACTCCTTGTGAATATCAGGTGTTGCCAGAACTGGGGCGGTGGTCAATCTCTTCTTGAGCTCTTGGAAGCTCTCTTCGCATTTTGGCGTCCACTCGAACTTCTTGTCCTTCTTGAGGAGCTGAGTCATTGGTCGTGCAATGCTAGAGAATCCTTCCACGAACTTGCGGTAATAGCCCGCCAATCCGAGGAAGCTTCTGACTTCCTTGACGGTCGTTGGAGATTGCCATTGGGTCACAGCTTCAATTTTTGCAGGATCAACAGATAATCCTTCCTCGGTCAAGACATGACCTAAGAATCCAACTTTGTGCATCCAAAACTCACACTTGCTGAACTTGGCATACAGTTGGTGCTCACGAAGCTTGTCTAGGACCATCCTCAGATGCTGCTCATGCTCTTCCTCCGACTTCGAGAACACGAGAATGTCATCAATGAAGACAACAACGAACTTGTCCAAATATTCCATGAAGACTTTATTCATGAGATACATGAAGTAAGCTGGGGCATTGGTTAACCCAAAAGACATGACCGTGCACTCGTACAGGCCATATCTGGTTACGAATGCCGTCTTCAGAATATCTTGGGGTCTGATCTTCAGCTGGTAATACCCAGATCTGAGGTCGATCTTGGAGAATACCTTGGCTCCGCTGAGTTGATCAAACAGATCTTCGATCTTGGGAAGTGGATACTTGTTCTTGATTGTAACTTCATTGAGGGAACGATAGTCAATGCATAAGCGGATGGTACCGTCCCTCTTTGCCACAAACAGAATAGGAGATCCCCAAGGGGAGGCACTCGGGCGGATAAATCCTTTCCTTAGCTGCTCTTCTAGCTGCTTCTTCAACTCGGCTAGTTCTTCCGTCCCCATTCTATAAGGCTTCTTATAGATGGGTCCTGCTCCGGGCACGAGCTCGATGATGAACTCAATGTCACGGTCAGGGGGCATTCCCGGCAGTTCATCCGGAAAGACATCAGGATACTCACATACCACCGGTACTTGGTCTAGCCCAACTTCCGACAGACAGTTGACTTTAGCGGCTTGAGCGGAAGAGGAGTTGGGGGCAAACTTGACTTCTACACCTTGGTCATTGGTCACAGTGACTGTCCGATTGGCACAGTCTAACAAGCCTTGGTGCTTGCTGAGCCAATTCATACCTAGGATCACATCCAAGCCTTGCGATCTCAGGACGATAAGGTCTGCTAGGAAGTCTACACCATTAATGGTAATACCGACTCCTTTACAGCCTATCTTGGGTCTCATCTCGGCTCCGGGGGTTTGTACCACCATAGGGTTATTCAGGGGTGTAGGGGTCATGCCACTTTTTAATGCAAATCTTTGAGTGACAAATGAATGCGTTGCTCCAGAATCAAACAAGACAGTTGCAGGTGCTGAGTTGACAAGGAACGTTCCCAGCACGACGTCCGGGTCTTCCTGGGCTTCTTCAGCAGTGACGTGATTCACACGCCCCTTCCCATAGTTCGGTGGATTGCGAGGAGCTGGGTTCCTTGGTGGCATTCCATGGCCTTGTCCCTGCGCATTGGGGCGCGGGGCATCAGGCTTCTTGTTGGGGCACACCCTGGAGATGTGTCCGGGCTGACCACACCCAAAGCAAGTGACTTGATTTGGAGTGTTGATCTTGTTGCCACCACTGGTATTGGGGTTGAAGGCTGGCCTGGGGTTGGCATACTGCTGAGGCTGAGGATTGGCACGAGGTGCAGGAGCTCTTAGCTGCTGATAGGTTGGCTTGGCCGGGGCTGACTGCCACGGACGAGGCTTCTGGTTGCTGGAACTTCCCTTACTGATCAACTTGCGCTTGCGAGTGTCTTCCAAAGCACGCCGCTTGTCTTCAAGCATAAGTGCCTTGTTTACCAGGTCAGGGAAAGACGGGCAGTCGCACACGACAAGCGAATATTGCAGAGTCTGATTAAGGCCTTCCATGAAGCGCTCCCTTTTGGCAGCATCAGTGCTGACATCCTCAGGGGCATACCTTGACAGAATGCTGAACTTCTGCATGTACTCCTTGACAGTGCCACTTCCTTGCTTCAGGGCTCGGAACTCGCGCTTTTTGATAGCCATGACTCCATAAGGAATGTGGGCCTTGCGGAATTCTGCCTTGAAGTTAACCCAAGTGATGTCTTGTTCAACATGCATGACCTTGAATCCATCCCACCAAGCTCTTGCGGTTCCCCCGAGGCAGTGGGCTGCATAAGCCACCTTCTCGCGATCTTCGGTGCATCCGACTAGTTCCAGAATCTCCTCAATGGAACGGACCCAGTCATCAGCATCCAGGGGTTCAGCAGTCTCGATGAAGGTTGGCGGTGCATGCTTCTTGAACTCTGCCAACGTGGAACGTCCATTGCCATTCCCCGCCGGCTGGCGGTTGTTGGCGACAGCTTGAGCAATCAGCTGAAGAGCTGCAGTGTTGGCTTGGCGTTCCTCTCGGAAAGCTTGGAGAAGCTGAGCCATGTCCATGCTTGGAGGAGGTGGTGGTGGAGCTTGGTCGTTGGTTTGGTCGCGGTCTGCCTCTGGCTGAGAGGATGCTCCGGCTTCGGGCTGCTGGGTAGAGGTACCAGTACGAGTTACAACAGGCATCCTGTTGGAGCGGTAAAAGGTCTCATGACTCGGAAGAGGAAAAGCAAGATAGATAGGTGCCTAGTAAGGGGGTGGGTGTGACACTAAATCAAATCATGCAAGGGCCATAAGGCCAAAACACTTTTATTAAAATCCAAATGGGCGATGTAGTCGTTTACACCTTCCCGAAGGAAGAATACGACATACATCCAGACTCAACAAAAGCAAACGCTAGATGGTTTCATATGAACCCTACAAGGACTCGACTGCGCATAGGGGTTACACGACCTATCCTACCGTAGGGGTTACAACGGGCATATCCGAGTAGCGAATAATGCCTAAGCGGCGGAATGCTCGGTCGCGTATTCTGGCTCTTCTGGGTCTTCCTCCTTGTCTTCATCTGTCTGGGCTCCCTTGTCACTTGAGGGAGTGGGGGAGTGGAGGAGTTGGATATGACGGTGCTTCGACGGTGGTGCAGGGAAAAGCTTGCGGTATTCTCTTGCTGTCATCCGGCGTCGCCGAGGTGGTTCTTCACCCTTGGAAGACACATCCTCGGAGGGCCTTCCGCCTCGATATGCGATAGCGGATTGTCCAGAAGGTGCTCCTTCCTTCTTGATCCTGTTTGCCTTCTCTTGAGCTCGACGAAGAAGTGCCTTGGTCTTGTAAAGTTCTTCTCGAAGCTTCATTGATTCCGAGGCCAAGTCTTGTGCCAGGCTGTCGGCACATAGACTGAAGTAGGTCTGGAACCGAAGCGAGAGTCCATCCTTCAGTGGAGGGGCTAGTGCGCTGCTTTCTTTGTCACCTTCCTTCCGGTAAGGTAAGAAGCGAGTTGCCATCTTGGCTGCCATCTCCGGAAGAAGCTCGCGGAGACGGGTTAGTGCCTTGAGTGCAGCAGCCTCGGCAGCGAGTGGTAGTGTCGTCATCTGGGGTCCCTCGAAGAACCAACTTGTGGGAGGATCGTTTGCCTTCACGATCACTTCCACATGGTACTCCACCTCAGTATCGCTCACCCAATGCTCGTGGTAGGTGAGGATGGGTGCTCGGTGGAACTGACACTCCTGGAGGCTATCTTCGAGAAGTAGGGGAAACCCAGTGGTCAGGTGCTCTTCGGGAACAGCGGCCATCTACAAAGGTGGAATAGGAGGGGTTAATAAGCTGAGGAAATCTCAGGTTTAGAAAAGAAGAGAGGTTCAGAAGGTTTTGAAAAAGGGGTCTCAACTAACTAACGCCCATGCTAACTAAGGCTTCCTACAGTCAGGATGGCTCTGATACCAGCTCTGTGGGGACCACGACTTGGAAGTCGAGATCACCGAATGCACGTGTACAGTGATCCCAGAGATCAATGCTCACTGAACACACAGAAGCTGAAATAACAAGAGTCTTACATCCATACAAATAGTCTTACACGAATTAAGGCCATTATGGCCAAGTCTTACATAGATAGAGCCTCATGGGCTGAATAGCAAACAACTCAAGTAGCGGAAGTCTTTGATAAACGGGTAGAACCCATGCCATCTGCCTTAACCCTACAGGCATTCCGACTGGGATAGCGTCCTAGTTTGCATGGTCGTCTCCAAAGAACTCTTCCTCATAATCCTGCTCTTCCATGCCTGGCCAATTAAATAACCAGTGGCAAGCCAATGAGTACTTTGAATGTACTCGCAAGCAACCCATGATGTGGTTCAAGTAACAATGCAACTGAATAAAAATGAACGATCTAGCAGGAGGCTAGAATAATATTTCATCATCAAGCTTATGCATCAATAACCTCGTGTAACCTCGAGAACAGGTTACCGACATCAACATGAATATGATTCATCTCACTAAGTCAAGTTACCATCTTGACTCATCGCACACAATGTATCACCAAAGAAGTAAAATTCTGGACATAGTTTAAGTAGCACCACCCAACTGTCCATGACCGTGGACACGGCTATTCGAATAGTTTTACACTCTGCAGAGGTTGCGCACTTTACCCACAAGATCCGGGGAACTTCCGTGTCATCCACGACCCGCGGTACCTCAAGTACCCGGGGTAAGCACCCGGTCATTACCTTTCCTTAGACGATACTAACATAGAGTCCACTCGTTGGCACACGGCCCTCGGGTGCAACAATAGATCACGGGACTTGCCCTAATTTCAATGTTCACGCGCACCCGAAGGGACCAACGGTGTGTCCGGTGCCCTGTAAAAACAGTCATGGCCGTCTATCCAAGCACGACCCCGTCCCGGGAAAGACCTCAAGTCCTCCCGTCACTAGTAATGCGGGCACCATGCTAGTATCGACCTAAGTAGTCAATAAAGCCCCGTCCCATAAGGGGTAGTGTGGTTGCACATGTTTGGTTGGGACGGTAGTCACACATAAATCTAATCCATCATTCCACCATGCTCATGATATTACCGGCACATCACTTCTTTCTCAAGTGATGACCTAACACTTCATCACCCTCGGGCATTAGGGGCACCCGATGGGTTCATGCAAAGTTTCCAACTACGGGGGTTCATATCACACATGCATCATATAAGCATCAAGACCAACTATTGCATGTCATCTAGCATATAGCAAGATCAACAATAAAGCATGCATCATGTGGTGGTTCATCTAGGTTACCATCGTAACCCTATCATCATGCATCGGAAACAAACGGGTTCCGAAGAGCAAGTGAATCATGGTCAAAGGGCTGCTTGCCTGGGTTGGCTTGGTCTTCAAAGTCTTCTAGTCCTTCTCCTTCTTCTTCCACAGCAACTTCGTCAAATACGGGATCTATACGTCGCATAATAATAAGAATACAAATAAAACAGAAAAACCAAAGTGCTCAGAAAAATGTCAACTCATTTTTGTAAAATACTAGAGGGTTTTCTAAGGTGGGGAAAAATCTTAGTTGGAGTTTTGGAGTTACAGAATAGGATATATTGATTTTTGAAAAGGAGTTATACTGCTCAAATTTGAATTTAAATTTGAACAGTACAGAAAAGTTTCATGGATTTGAATGAAAGTGGTACTATTAAATAGGTTGGAATATTACAAGATTTTAGGAGTTGGAAATATTTAATTTGGATCAATATTCTTTTCTGCATAAATGTTTGAATCATTTACAGAAAAGAAAAAGGAAAAAGGGGCCCTGTGCACTGGGCCAGAAGTGGCCACAGTGCACGGCCCAGACGGCTCGGCCTGGCCGCACGGAGCCAGCGCGCGCGCACGTCAGGTTTCAAACCTGACGGGCGGGGCCCGTGGGTCAGTGGCACAGAGGAGGGGAGAGAGGTGGGGGGATGACAGGCGGGGCCCGCCTGTCATCTCTAACCCCGTGGTCACGGCGGCGGCGAGCTCACCGGCGACGACTCCGGCCACGGCGACGGCAACAGAGGCCAGGGACGGACTCAGCGGCGTGTTGCGGTTGCAGTGATGGTAGCGCGGCACGGCGGGGAGCCCTGGTTCGCCGGCGACGAGGTGCGACGGCGGAGGCTCGTCGGAGGTCAGTTGCAGCAGCCGTTCCCGACTGCAAACAGAGGGGGAAAGAGAGGGGAAAGGTTCAGGGGTGTGCTGCGGTTCCGAAACGGGCGGAAGGAGAGGCAGGGGAGGCCTGTACCTCGAGATCGCCGGCGGCCCGACGCGGCGGAGCTCCGGTCGATCCCGAGCACAGGGGCGCTCCGGGGTTGAACTGAGGGTGCAGGAGGGACTAGGGGAGAGTTGTGAGGCTGGTGGTGGTGTTGGAAGAGCTCGGGGAGGTCTATATATAGGGCCCCGACGAGGACCCGTGGTCCAGTGCGCCGGCGAGCTCCGGCTCGTCGCTACAGCGCACGGGAGGCTACGGGAGTGAGTCAGGGGAGTTGCTGGACGAGTCCTACGCCCAGCTGAGGCAAGAGGAGGAGCGGGGGAGTGCCAGAGGAGCGTGCACGTGTGGAGCAGAGGAGTGGCCGAAGCGGGTGGCCGGTGCGCGTGCGGCGACGGCCACTGGAGGGCGCAGGAGGAGGGGGACAGCACCGGTGGGGGCTGCGGACGTCGAGGCACGTTGGGAGGCGCGAGGGGAGAGCCCGAGGCTGTCGGGGATCAACGATTGGCCCGAGCCAGCGTGCGGGAGTACTGTTCACGCGCTCCAGAGCGCGCGTGTGACCGGCATCGACGCGCTCTCGCTGGTTTGGCCCGTCCCAGCGTGTCCAACAGTGTCTGGGGTGATGAGGGAGGAGTAAAGAATTGCCCTAAGGCCTTGGATGCTCTGGGGTGCAGAGAGAGAGAGAGGAGGGCTGGTAACAAAGTGAAAGTGGGCTGTACAGCAAGGTAAAGTTGAGGTTTCACCCCTCAATCATGGAGATGAGGTGCTGGGGGAGTTACTGGGGGTTGCTAGTAACTCAATGGGCCTGTGGTAAGAAGTAGAGGCTATGGAGAAAAGTGAAAGTAGTCAAAATAGAGGTTTTAAGATTTCTGCAGAAGGTGTTTGATCATGGTTTGATCAAGCAAATGAGGTCCACTTGACATGGCACTTGACAGGGTTGAAAGACATGAGAAAATAGGGTGCTTCACCAAGTTTGGCCTCATTTGAAGAAACTAGCCTGTGTAACTTTGGTGAACCCTAGAAATTAACAGAAACAGTTTCATCTTGATTGAGTCAAGCTAATCATCTCCCCTTGATGCACCACTTGGTTTAGCATCATCATTTGGGGTATTGATCATGCTCACAAAGTTTGGGGCTGCAGATAAAAAGTTGGTAATGTAAAGTTGTTCAAATTTGCATTTGAACAGAAAGGGTTTTGAGGTGATCTGATCAGGTTGCTCTATTCCAAATCTTGTGCCATTTGGTCTAGGTGCCTTATTAGGCCATTCTAGCATGTGCACCAGGTTTGAGAGCATTTGGACAAGTTTGGCAATGTAAAGTTGCTCAAACTTCAAATGTGGACAGAATGGTTATGAAGGGGTTTGTGGAGGTTTTCTTGCTTCCCAAGGCATGGGACTTGGCAAGATCATCAAATATGTCATATATGACATGATAGAATTTCCCTGGAATTTTTGGAGAAAAATTCCTTTGTAAATATTTCAAAAGCTTGAAATATCCAGAAAGGGTTTTAGAGGGTTTAGCCTATTATTTTGAACATGACCAAGTGTTGAAACTCTTATATATGGACAATATATGTCCTCTGAGTCTCTCTGAATTTTGGCAAATATTTTTGAAATAGTTAAATAATTTTCCCCTATTAAAGACCATTTCTGGCCTTAAGAAAAAGCTTTTAAATAAAATATGAAAATAATTTTTAAAATTATACCTTTGTGGTTTCTGGGGGTCCTATGTCTACTAGGTCTCAAATAAACCTTTTGCAATAATTTTCACACCCTTAATCAAGTACTTGCAGTGCAAATCTCAATTTAGGGGTTTTTGGAAAACTAAATTTATAAAATACTTTTTGGCCAAATTAATTTTATAAGAAAATACTATACTGTTATATAACACTTGGCATGATCATTGGGCAGAAGTTTTGGGTGTGGAGATGAAATCTATAAGAGGTCATAGTTGACTTTTATGAGCACATGAAAAAGCAAATGAAGAAAACTCAATTCCAAATAAAAGCCAAATGATGCTAAAAATTTTTGCTGGTCCAAATTTTCATGCTTCAAAGTTACAAATAACATGCTACAAAATGCAGGGTGTGACACTTTCCTGCATATGTAAATCATTCTCATGGTCCTCCATGTATTGCTGCAAAGGATCATCAGGGGGAATAGCAATAGAGGCAATACTTTCAATAATTTTATCATTACTAGGTAAATCAGTACCACTAGGCTGCTTAGAGAACTTAGAAAAATTAAATTCATATGGCTCACCATTGAATTCAACAGAAACTTTACCCTTCTTGCAATCTATTATAGCTCCACAAGTTCTAAGAAAAGGTCTACCAAAAATGATGGGACAAAAATTGTCCCTGGCTGAACCAAGTACCAAAAAGTCGGTAGGGTATTTTACCTTTCCACATAGGACTTCAACGTCCCTTACAATTCCGATAGGAGAGATAGTTGATCTATTTGCAAGATGAATAGTAACATCAACTTCTTCAAGTTCACAAGGGGAAATCTCACCGATGATTTCTTCATAGAGTGAATAAGGAATAGCACTTGCACTCGATCCCAAATCGCATAGCCCATAATAATTGTGATCTCCTATTTTAACAGATACCACCGGAGTACCTGAAATTGGGCCTTTGTTCTTGGCTGTGACAAGGTTAGTGGAAACAACACAAAAAGTTATATTGGAATCCAAAACATCATCAGTAACAAGGTCTTTAATCAATGCAACTCGAGGATCGACCCTGATCTGGTCCTCAGGTTCATCAACTTTTCTCTCACTTTTATTTATTATGCCCGTCACAAGAGAGTGCTCCTTTATCCTCGTGGGAAAAGGAGGCTGTTCATATATAACTGCAGGCAAAATAGGCTCAGCAACATAAATATCAATAGGTTTTTCTTTAAAAGGTGCATGGTGCTGGTCTCTATTCTTTTTAAAAGAATCAACGTGAGAGGCAAAATTCTTACACAAATCAATCACTAGATGGGAATCAAGACCAATCTTAGAGCAAAAAGTATTGAAGTAATTAGTTTCTACATAGCTCTCAATATAATCATGTTCATAATTTATAGCGGGTTCAATACCTTTATCAGTTTCCCAATCTTCGGTATTCCTCTGGATTCTTTCAAGGAGATCCCACCTTTCTTCAACACTCTTCTTCTGAAATACCCCACTAGAGGAGGCATCCGGCATCTCCTTATCCTGACGAGAAAGCCTGGCATAAAAATTTGTAAGTATAATTTCCTTGGGAAGCTTATGAATAGGGCATTTTAGCATTAAAGACTTCAATCTCCCCGAAGCTTGAGCAATGCTTTCTCCGTCACAAGACCTAAAGTTATAGATATAATTCCTGTCTCGATGAATTTCGTGAAGAGGATAAAATTTAGTATAAAAGAGAGACATAAGCTCCTACCAGTCCAGCAAGTGTGGGTTATCGAGAAGCCCATACCAATCTGAAGCTTTATCTATAAGGGATATGACAAACAATTTCCTCATGACAAACTCCCTCGATACACCTGCAAGCTTAAATAATGAACATAGTCGTGACAAATATAGCAAGTGTTCACCGGGATGTCTGTCTCCTGCATAACAATTAGCCAAAACATAATTGATAATGCCAGCTGGTATTTTATAAGGCACAATTTCAGTAGGGGGAGGATCAACCACCACAGGTGTGGGGGGTCTTCCCGCAAGCAACGCTCCAATAATAGGGTTATCCATAAGGACAGAGAGCAGCAATAACAAAAAATAAAAACAGAATTATAAAAGGACTTTCTTACCAGTTTCACTTTACCAATAGCGCTACGCTCCCCGGCAACGGCGCCAGAAAACGGTACTTGATGACCCTCAACCGTAAGGGATCTGTTGCAGCGTTTTCGATAAGTAAGAGTGTCGAACCCAACGAGGAGCAGAAGGTATTGATAAGCAATTCTGAGCAAGAAATTACTACAAGCACTGAAAGATAACTTTTAGGGGTTTTCTCGATATATAAGCAACAGGAATGTAAAGGCAAGTAATATGAAAGATACTGAGAGTAACAAGTGGCCCAATCCTTTCTTAGCAAAGGAGAGGCCTAGCAACTGAACTTATAAAGACTAAAGCGTTCTTGAGGACACACGGGAGAGGTAGTCACGTGCTTTCGCCATATTCCGTATCGATACTATGTTATGTGTTGATAAGTGTTGGTGGGTGGATCTATGCTAGTGCACTCTCTAGACTAAGATGAATGCACTCTTATGATTAAACACCTTGCAAGCATCCGCAAATACAAGATAGAATTTAAGGCAAAAGCCTAACCATAGCAATACGATCGAGGATCCATTATTCCCTTATGCAAAAGCGTGCAAACTGGGGTTCAGGTTTCTGTCACTCCGGCAACCCACCGTAAGCATTCTTTATACACAATGCATTCTCCTAGGTCCTTAATAAGGCGAAGTGTTGGGTGTTCGACTCACACAACACCACTGGTAGAATGACAACACAACTTAAGTATCAAACAACACATATTACTTCAACATCATATGACTACTAACAACAAGACTTTCCCCATGCCCTCAAGAACTAAAGTAACTACTCACAAGACATAAAAGAGACCATGATCAGAGGGGATAAATATGTGATAAACAATCTGGACATAATAATATTTCTCCAACAAAACTCAATAGCATTCACCACAAAGTAGTAATCAACACCGATGGAGTAGAGAGGATAGGTAGTACAAGTTACAACACGAGTTGCGATGGAAAGATGAGATTTGGATGAAGATGGAGATGGTGCTGGTGTTGGGGATGATGTTGATGATGATCTCGATGATGCCCGTGATGATGGTGATGACGATGGCGACGATCTCCCCTTCCGGGAGGTGATCTTCCCGGCGGAATCTGCCCGTCGGAGATGCCCTTTTCTTCTCTGTAGGTTTCCGCCTCGAAGCGGCGGCGGAACTCCGTAAAAAGTCACGTCCTAGGGTTTTCGGGGGACGGAGAGCATATATGCAAAAGGGGGCGACCAGAGGTGGGCCAAGGGCTCCAGGCGCCCCCCCGGCGCGGCCAGGGGGGGGGGGGCGCCCCCAGGCTGCCTGGGCACCCTGTGCCCCCCCTCTGACTCCCCTTTTGCGTGTCTTCGTTATTTGTCTGAAAAATACCTCCCGTCAATTTTCAGGTAATTTGGAGGTGTTCTTCTTCAGCAACTCAGCATCCACTTTTTCCTGCTGAATCCTGCGTCTGCTGTCCCGGCACCGGAAAGTTGCAAACTGTGTAAAATAGACCAAAACAACATAAGAACATCATCATAACGCGAAATATATCAATGAATAAAGATGAATTATGATACAAAATAGTGATGCATTTTGGACGTATCAGTGCCAAGTTTAGCCTCCGATTGCAAGAAAGTTCGAAAGTTGTGACGTGCTGTCCAGAAAACAGATTCTGTCCTTGGACAGATAAATTCGAATAAAATCACCATATCATCTTTTTGATCTGAATTTTTTTTGACAGCGTGCTCTATACAATTTGCTTTCGAGCGTCTGTTCTAATTTTTTTCATTTGAGTTGCAGAAGTGCCCCGAAAAAATTATTTACTACCTGCTGGTTTGTTTCTCACAGATTCTGTCCTGTTTTGCCTTTTCTTCGTTTTGCAAACCTTGAGCTTGCTTTTTCTTTGCAAAAACCTTTTGGCAATCTTGATAAACAGTAGCTCTTCAAGATTATCTTTATTTCCAGTTGGGAAAAAATTATTTTATTGTGGGTACTAACCTCGCTAATCAGATTATGATGAGTTATGTATGAAGGGAGTTTTCAAGTGTGCGAGGGAAGATGATAAAAGAAGATTCAGGAGGGTCAAACGCTCAAGCTTGGGGATGCCCCCGTGCACCCCCAAGAAATATTCAAGAAGACTCAAGCGTCTAAGCTTGGGGATGCCCCCATGCATCCCCTTCTCCATCAACAATTATCAGTTCGTCTTTCGTTCCACTATAATTTTATCACTTCATGCGTTATGTGCTATGCTTGGAGTGTCTTGCTCTTAGTTTCTTTTTTTAGTTTTCTTTAGCTTTGCTTGCTGTTCATAACAAGTTAGAACCCAGCTTTCTTTGTGTGGGAGAGAAACATGCTCCACTTCAACCTAGAGCACAACATAGGATTTTCATGCTTATCTTTGCTGTGTGTGTTCTTTGTCTTTCCATAGCTGCTGTCATGTTTAGCTCTTAGTTTTCATGCTTTTCTTTTTAAAGAGCTTTTGTTTAGTTGGTTGCTGAACTCTCTTGAGTTTTCATGTTTATCTTGTTAAGAGAGTTTGCCTGTTGCACTGAGTTGTGTGTCTTAACTTAAAGTAGGTAACTGAGGTTGCTATTTAATTTTAGTAGTAACTTGCAATAGTTTTGAGGTATTGCCATGAGTAATGTCTGAACTTTTGGTGTCAAGAGCTTTAGCCTATTAGTGATAGATGTCATAGTTTGGGCAATCCGTGTTTATTTTCGAAAACCTACAAAATAGTTGAGAACTTTAGCTACTAGATGGATCACTAATCTTTGGAGGGATCGAATATTAGAGTACACTCACATACCATGAGTCGAGGATGCGCAAGGATAACCAAACCCCCATACACTCCTCCTCGGGGTACTTGTCTCTTTGTGAACCTCCTAATTAGATTGAGAGTTACCGATAATAAGTGCATGAGTTCTTTGGACTAATGTGAGTATTCGAAAGTTGACACTTCCACCTAGCCATATTTTTCTAGCCTCTTCGGTACCGTGCATTGCCCTTTCTCACCTCGAGAGTTGGCGCATACTTCGCCGGTGCATCCAAATCCTTGGCACGATACGCTCTGTCGTCATAAGCCTCATTATATCCTTCCTCAAAACAGCCACCATACCTACCTATCAAGGCATTTCCATAGCCTTTCCGAGATACATTGCCATGCAACATCCATCTTCTCATGACTTGATCTTCATGTCATACATGCTTTTGCTTGATCGATGAGCCGCATGCTAGTTGGGCCTTGCCCTAATCATTGCTACATGACGCGCTAGTATCATTGCATATACTGCTACACTGGCAGAGGCATACATTTGCATACATCATGATAGTTTCATCTTCTTTATGTTGAGTACTCTTGTAAAGTGTGAAAGATCTTCTATACTTCTTGTAATATATAGAGTGTTGCCCCTAAAGTGAGGAAAAGATCCCAAAGAGGACAAAATCAAAAGATCCCAAAGAGGACAAATGAGAGTTAAATAGAAAGAGCCATTGAGGCCACAAAAAAAAATAACAAAAATAGAAAAAAGAGAAAAAGAATAAAAAGAGAGAAGGGGGCACACTACTATTCCTTTTGAGAGATCCACACTCGTACTCCATCTTATACCTTGTACTCCATAGAGATTATCATTCATGCATATAGCTATGTGGGGACCTTCACACTATAGAACTTGGCTTGTATATTCCAATGATGAGCCTCCTCAAAAGAGCTCTAGGTCTTCTTGAGCGAGCAAGTTGGATGCACCCCCACTAGTTCCATTGGAGAGCTTACCTTAGCTCATATGTGCATCCGTTGCATGGCAATCCCTACTCCTCACATCATATCTATCATTTGGCTTTCTCTCGCCTATGATTGTCCTCATTGATGTGAGCCTTTCACACCTTTTTTGTCTTCCCCCTTCATCATTTTTCTCTCTTTGCCATCCTAAGTGTCAACTTTCTTGCTTACACTCATCCATTGCATGAGTGCTCAAAATATCGAAAGGGAGTGGATCATTTTGACTTGTACCTGGCTAGTGGTCTGGGGATGAGTCAAGATAAGATTCCAAAGAAGACCAAGTGTGAAACTTTAGTAGATTAAGTTCTCAACAATACAAAAACTATGTTTTACTCTCTCGTATATCCCTATCCCCTTTCTTGCACGCAAACACCATTTGGAGACATTCGAGTCACGGACAGCTAGAGCTCTTGCACCTTTATGTTCTTATGTTGCTTGTTACAATGCTAATATAGACTCTTGCTTGTTATGACTTGAATTGAATTACATGCCTTGATTGCTTTACTTAAAAAGTTCTTATATGGTTGGTAGCATGTCACCACAGAAATTATGCTTGTTATCATTTACCTACTCGAGGACGAGCAGGAATTAAGCTTGGGGATGTTGATACGTCCAAAACGTATCTATAATTTCTGCTTGCTCCATTCTTCTTTTGTGTGATATTGCTATGATATTGATGCACTTCCATACACTTTTGATCATATTTGGACTAACCTATTAACTCAGTGCACCACAGTGCCAGTTCCTGTTTTCTGCTGTTTTTCTATTTCAGGTTTCCCCCATATTAAAAGTGCTCCAAAAATTCCAGGAAAAATATAGGAAAAATCAGCGTACAGGAAGCTTCGCGAAGAACCAAAGATGGGCCAGAGGGGAGCCAGGGGAGGCCCAGGCGGCCACCTGGCGCGGCCCCACCCCTGGCCGCGCCAGGGGGGCGCCTGGGGCCCCTGCTCCGCCTCTGGCTGCCCCCCTTCGCCTATATATCCCTCTCGTCCCGAAACCCTCGAGGACAGAACCCTTTTTCGCGATCTCGCCTCTGTTCCGCCGCCGCAGCGCTTCCAAGATCGGGAGCATCAGGAGAACTCTTCCCGGCACCCTGCTGGAGGGGAGAACCACCACCGGGAGCTTCTCCACCACCATGGACGCTTCCCGGATGAGTCGTGAGTAGTCCACCTTGGACCATGGGTCCATGATCAGTAGCTATGTGATGTTCTCCTCCCCTCTTTGCTCTTCATGGTTTAGACCTCGTGAGCTGCCCTACATGATCGAGGCACATATGTAATCTTTCTGCTGTTGCTTTGCTGAGTTTGCTGGGATCTGATGGATTATGAGACTATGTTCAGATTGTGTTTGAGTAATATATTTGATTCACCTCTTTTATATCTTTGTTCTTGAGTAATTCTTGCATGTTCTCCGTTGATGTTTATTGCTTTGGCCAAGTAGTAGGTAGTAACTCCAAGATGGAGCGTTATGCTTGATTGTGGGTTCATGCCCCCTGATGACTAGCTTGAGTGACAGAAACATGAGTCTAGGGGATGTGCCGTTGCCACAAGGGAGAAAACAACGGTGCTTGTACTTGCGGGTGCAAGGATTGTTTACTTTACGCAAAGTTCTTTTAATGCAGTTGTCTGTTGCTTTGAGTTTACACTTTGGGTGGGATTCGCAACTTAATACCAGCGAGATGTTCTGGATAGATATCTCAAGGTGGATGATTAGTAGTAGATGCAGATGGATTTCGGTCTACTTGCCTTGGCGTACCGCCCATGCTTTTGAGCCTCTACCTTTCTTTGAAGCATAGTTAGCATTGGTTTGCGCACATAATCTTGTCAATTGCCCAGCTGTAATTTGTTTACCTCGCTTTGCTGTTTTATCGTCTTTTGGGAGAGAGACATCACTAGTGAACATCATGGGACCCCGGTCCATATTACCACCGCTGATCACACCTTCTATTTACTTCCTGTTTTTATTTCCTAGTTGCAGTCATAGCTATCATTATTATCTCTTGTGTTTGATCCTTTGTAAACAACAAGGCCGGAGGGATTGACAACCTCTCTGTACTCGTTGGGAGCAAAGTTATCTGTATTTGTGTGCAGGTCCCGTCAACCGCTAAGTTTCTGGCGCCGTTGACACCTACTTGTCGACCCTCGGAGTCTCACGGGATTCGATCCTTGGTATCTTTGCCAAGGGAAATTTGTCGCTACGCTACATCTCAACCTTCCACTTGGGGTAACCAACGAGGGGCGAGAAGCCATCAAGCAAGTTTCTGGCGCCGTTGCCGGGGACTCCACTCTTCAAGATAGGGGAGTTGCACGCTATGTTTTATCTTTGCTTTTTAGTCTTGTTAGTTTACCTTGCAGTTTTTGCTTTAGTGTCCCTTACCAAAAATCACAAAAATAGTTATCTTGCTTGCTGCTGCTATGGGTTCCACCGAGAACACCAAGTTGTGTGACTTCACTAGTCATAACAACAATGACTTTATCTGCACGCCTATTGCTACACCTGCCACTTCAGCACCTTCTTATGAGATTAAACCTGCTTTGCTGAACCTAGTTATGAAAGATCAATTCTCCGGTGCTGGAGATGCTGCTGCTTTGCACTTAAATAATTTGCTGAGCTCTGTGATATGCAAAAGTACAAAGAAGTAGATGGTGATATTGTTAAGCTTAAGCTTTTTCCTTTCTCCTTGAGAGGAGGAGCTAAAATCTGGTTTCAATCCTTGCCTAGGAATAGTATAGATTCTTGGGACAAGTGCAAGGATGCCTTTATTGGGAAGTACTATCCCCCTGCTAAAATTATCCAATTAAGGAGTAACATAATGAATTTTAAACAATTGGATAATGAACACGTTGCCCAAGCTTGGGAACACATGAAATCTCTTGTCAAGAACTGCCCTACTCATGGTTTGACTACTTGGATGGTTATCCAAACTTTTTATGTAGGCTTGAACTTTACCTCGCGGAACTTGTTAGATTCGGCCGCGGGAGGAACCTTTATGTCAACTACACTTGGTGCTGCCACGAAGCTTCTCGACGAGATGATGACCAATTATTCCCAATGGCACACCGAACGCGCTCCAAAAGGGAGTTTTCAAGTGTGCGAGGGAAGATGATAAAAGACGATTCAGGAGGGTCAAACGCTCAAGCTTGGGGATGCCCCCGTGCACCCCCAAGAAATATTCAAAAAGACTCAAGCTTCTAAGCTTGGGGATGCCCCCATGCATCCCCTTCTCCATCAACAATTATCAGTTCGTCTTTCGTTCCACTATAATTTATCACTTCATGCGTTATGTGCTATGCTTGGAGCATCTTGCTCTTAGTTTCTTTTTTTAGTTTTCTTTAGCTTTGCTTGCCGTTCATAACAAGTTAGAACCCAACTTTCTTTGCGTGGGAGAGAAACACGCTCCACTTCAACCTAGAACACAACATAGGATTTTCATGCTTATCTTTGCTGTGTGTGTTCTTTGTCTTTCCATAGCTGCTGTCATGTTTAGCTCTTAGTTTTCATGCTTTTCTTTTTAAAGAGCTTTTGTTTAGTTGGTTGCTGAACTCTCTTGAGTTTTCATGTTTATCTTGTTAAGAGAGTTTGCCTGTTGCACTGAGTTGTGTGTCTTAACTTAAAGTAGGTAATTGAGGTTGCTATTTAATTTTAGTAGTAACTTGCAATAGTTTTGAGGTATTGCCATGAGTAATGTCTGAACTTTTGGTGTCAAGAGCTTTAGCCTATTAGTGATAGATGTCGTATTTTGGGCAATCCGTGTTTATTTTCGAAAACCTACAAAATAGTTGAGAACTTTAGCTACTAGATGGATCACTAATCTTTGGAGGGATCGAATATTAGAGTACACTCACGTACCATGAGTCGAGGATGCGCAAGGATAACCAAACCCCCATACACTCCTCCTCGGGGGTACTTGTCTCTTTGTGAACCTCCTAATTAGATTGAGAGTTACCGATAATAAGTGCATGAGTTCTTCGGACTAATGTGAGTATTCGAAAGTTGACACTTCCACCTAGCCATATTTTTCTAGCCTCTTCGGTACCGTGCATTGCCCTTTCTCACCTCGAGAGTTGGCGCATACTTCACCGGTGCATCCAAATCCTTGGCACGATACGCTCTGTCATCATAAGCCTCATTATATCCTTCCTCAAAACAGCCACCATACCTACCTATCAAGGCATTTCCATAGCCTTTCCGAGATACATTGCCATGCAACATCCATCTTCTCATGACTTGATCTTCATGTCATACATGCTTTTTGCTTGATCGATGAGCCGCATGCTAGTTGGGCCTTGCCCTAATCATTGCTACATGACGCGCTAGTATCATTGCATATCCTGCTACACCGGCAGAGGCATACATTTGCATACATCATGATAGTTTCATTTTCTTTATGTTGAGTACTTTTGTAAAGTGTGAAAGATCTTCTATACTTCTTGTAATATATAGAGTGTTGCCCCTAAAGTGAGGAAAAGATCCCAAAGAGGACAAAATCAAAAGATCCCAAAGAGGACAAATGAGAGTTAAATAGAAAGAGCCATTGAGGCCACAAAAAAATATAAAAAAATAGAAAAAAGAGAAAAAGAAATAAAAAGAGAGAAGGGGGCACACTACTATTCCTTTTGAGAGATCCACACTCGTACTCCATCTTATACCTTGTACTCCATAGAGATTATCATTCATGCATATAGCTATGTGGGGACCTTCACACTATAGAACTTGGCTTGTATATTCCAATGATGAGCCTCCTCAAAAGAGCTCTAGGTCTTCTTGAGCGAGCAAGTTGGATGCACCCCCACTAGTTCCATTGGAGAGCTTACCTTAGCTCATATGTGCATCCGTTGCATGGCAATCCCTACTCCTCACATCATATCTATCATTTGGCTTTCTCTCGCCTATGATTGTCCTCATTGATGTGAGCCTTTCACACCTTTTTTGTCTTCCCCCTTCATCATTTTTCTCTCTTTGCCATCCTAAGTGTCAACTTTCTTGCTTACGCTTATCCATTGCATGAGTGCTCAAAATATCGAAAGGGAGTGGATCATTTTGACTTGTACCTGGCTAGTGGTCTGGGGATGAGTCAAGATAAGATTCCAAAGAAGACCAAGTGTGAAACTTTAGTAGATTAAGTTCTCAACAATACAAAAACTATGTTTTACTCTCTCGTATATCCCTATCCCCTTTCTTGCACGCAAACACCATTTGGAGACATTCGAGTCATGGACAGCGAGAGCTCTTGCACCTTTATGTTCTTATGTTGCTTGTTACAATGCTAATATAGACTCTTGCTTGTTATGACTTGAATTGAATTACATGCCTTGATTGCTTTACTTAAAAAGTTCTTATATGGTTGGTAGCATGTCACCACAGAAATTATGCTTGTTATCATTTACCTACTCGAGGACGAGCAGGAATTAAGCTTGGGGATGTTGATACGTCCAAAACGTATCTATAATTTCTGCTTGCTCCATGCTTCTTTTGTGTGATATTGCTATGATATTGATGCACTTCCATACACTTATGATCATATTTGGACTAACCTATTAACTCAGTGCACCACAGTGCCAGTTCCTGTTTTCTGCTGTTTTTCTATTTCAGGTTTCCCCCATATTAAAAGTGCTCCAAAAATTCCAGGAAAAATATAGGAAAAATCAGCGTACAGGAAGCTTCGCGAAGAACCAAAGATGGGCCAGAGGGGAGCCAGGGGAGGCCCAGGCGGCCACCTCGCGCGGCCCCACCCCTGGCCGCGCCAGGGGGGCGCCTGGGGCCCTTACTCCGCCTCTGGCTGCCCCCCTTCGTATATATATCCCTCTCGTCCCGAAACCCTCGAACACAGAACCCTTTTTCGCGATCTCGCCTCTGTTCCGCCGCCGCATCGCTTCCAAGATCGGGAGCATCAGGAGAACTCTTCCCGGCACCCTGCCGGAGGGGAGAACCACCACCGGGAGCTTCTCCACCACCATGGACGCTTCCCGGATGAGTCGTGAGTAGTCCACCTTGGACTATGGGTCCATGATCAGTAGCTATGTGATGTTCTCCTCCCCTCTTTGCACTTCATGGTTTAGACCTCGTGAGCTGCTCTACATGATCGAGGCACATATGTAATCTTTCTGCTATTGCTTTGCTGAGTTTGCTGGGATCTGATGGATTATGAGACTATGTTCAGATTGTGTTTGAGTAATATATTTGATTCACCTCTTTTATATCTTTGTTCTTGAGTAATTCTTGCATGTTCTCCGTTGCTGTTTATTGCTTTGGCCAAGTAGTAGGTAGTAACTCCAAGAGGGAGCGTTATGCTTGATTGTGGGTTCATGCCCCCTGATGACTAGCTTGAGTGACAAAAACATGAGTCTAGGGGATGTGCTGTTGCCACAAGGGAGAAAACAATGGTGCTTGTACTTGCGGGTGCAAGGATTGTTTACTTTACGCAAAGTTCTTTTAATGCAGTTGTCTGTTGCTTTGAGTTTACACTTTGGGTGGGATTCGCAACTTAATACCAGCGAGATGTTCTGGATAGATATCTCAAGGTGGATGATTAGTAGTAGATGCAGATGGATTTCGGTCTAGTTGCCTTGGCGTACCGCCCATGCTTTTGAGCCTCTACCTTCCTTTGCAGCATAGCTAGCATTGGTTTGCGCACATAATCCTGTCAATTGCCCATCTGTAATTTGTTTACCTCGCTTTGCTGTTTTATCGTCTTTTGGGAGAGAGACATCACTAGTTGACATCATGGGACCCCGGTCCATATTACCACCGCTGATCACACCTTCTATTTACTTCCTGTTTTTATTTCCTAGTTGCAGTCATAGCTATCATTATTATCTCTTGTGTTTGATCCTTTGTAAACAACAAGGCCGGAGGGATTGACAACCTCTCTGTACTCGTTGGGAGAAAAGTTATCTGTATCTGTGTGCAGGTCCCGTCAACCGCTAAGTTTCTGGCGCCGTTGACACCTACTTGTCGACCCTCGAAGTCTCACGGGATTCGATCCTTGGTATCTTTGCCAAGGGAAATTTGCCGCTACGCTACATCTCAACCTTCCACTTGGGGTAACCAACGAGGGGCGAGAAGCCATCAAGGACCCTGTGGGGGCGGCACAATAGGCCGTTCGCCAGGCGGAGGAGATGATGGGGCGGACGAAGGCGGCGTATGAGGCCAGCATGGCGACTTACGATGCCAGTTCTGCTCTTCGGGCCAACGTCCAGGTATGTTGCCGGAATACTTTTTGTTGTTTTTCTTTGTGAGGTATCACACCACCCACTGGGTGTTCTTCTTTTCCTGTCTTTCTTAAGCTCGCGCCGGACTGATCTCGGCCGAGTGAGACCAGTGGGGGCACGCTCAGTGCACCCACTGGGTGTAGCCCCCGAGACTATGGTCGACTGATTGCAGTCGGCCATGGTCTTACTATAGGACTTTCATGTGTTTTTTTGGGCTCGCGCCAGACTGATCTTGGCCGAGTGAAACCAGTGGGGGCACGCTCAGTGCACCCAGTGGGTGTAGTCCCCGAGGCTACGGTTGAGTGATCTGACTCGACTGTAGTCTTATAACCTTTGCTTTGTCTTCTTGATGCAGAAATCTTGCGAGTTCGGGGCCAAGTTTGCGGATCTTGAGCAGAAGCAGATCCAGCTCAATCTTGACTTGTAGTTGGCCCGGGACCATCTTACGAAGACGCAGGACGATGCGGCTGGTAACTTACTTCTGACCCCCGTCGATTGATTTTTCACTTAGAGTGTTCCTTCAAGTTCATCTGTCCAGTGGCGGCCTTGGTAGGACAACTGCGAGCAGCTTTGGAGCAGAAGGACCTTGACTTGGCGGCGGCGCAGCAGGCGGCCCAGGAGAAGTCGGAGCTGGTGGAGCAGAAACTGGCTTCTGTGGGCGCACTCGAGGCGGAGATCACCCGACGGAAAGGTTCACTCGACACGGCCAACAAGGAGGTGGCTCAGCTAAAGAAGTCCAGGGCCGACTTGAACGACAAGTATGAGGCTCTGTTTCGGAAGAGGCTTGAGGTTGAGGCGTATTTGGGTGACCTCACCAAAAAATGGTACCTCGTGCTCGAAGGTATGTCCTCTTTAAATTGGTTGACATTGGGTTGGTCGACCCATGTTGCATCCGCTGACTCGACTGATGTTTTCTGTGCAGAGTTCTGCCGTAACTTTGGAGAGGAGACTAGCCGGGTCGAGCCTGCCTTGGACCCCGACAACTCCATTGTGAAGGACGAGGTTTCCATGAACATACTGAGGCTGGAGTCTTGCCTCACTGCGGCCACTGACTATCTGGGACGACTGAAGGCGGTGATGGCCCGAATCGACGTTGCGCTCTAGAGGGGAGTCGTGCAGGAGAACGACCTCGAGTCTTTGATGACTCGACTCAATGAGGTCCCCGACCGAGTGCAGGAATGGAAGAAGTCGGCTGCCCGGGGCGGAGCAGATGTGGCGCTGGCTTTGGTCCGAGTGCACTGCAAGGAGGTGAAGGAGAGGAAGCTCGCTGCGCTGAAGGTCGCAAACACGAAGGAGCTCCAATTCCAGACCTTCATGGAGACTTTCTTGGAATCTGCCACTCGCATCACCGACGGGATTGATCTGGACGAATTCGTCGCGCCTACTAGCCCGCCTCCTCCCGAGCCGTAACTTTGATACATTGACTTTATTTGCCGCGGAATGCCGCGTGGATCTGTATTCGTTAAACTCTGGTGGGTCTGTGGCCCAAGTACTCTTGCCCGAACCTTGCGGGGCTTTTCATTTGATTTTGTCCTTCGGTTTGACGCTCCTCTTTTGATTGCTTGGAATCTTTGAGTCGACGTCTGTAGCCGGGTCTCCGAGTGAGAAGGTCGCCCTTCACTCAGAGCAGATAGTTGTAACTTAGGCGAGCAACGGGGTCGCGGCTAAGCCTCCGAGTGAGAGGGTCGCTCTTCACTCGAAGTAGAATGTTTATAACTTAGGCGATTCCAAGCTACATTGTACATGTGGCGGAGTTCGGAGGACCGAATTGCCTTGTATTTGTGGCGTAGCTTGGAGGATCGCAGCTAAGCCCCCGAATGAGAGGGCTGCTCTTCACTCGGAGTAGATAGTTGTAACTTAGGCGAGTCATGGGATCGCAGCTAAGCCCCCGAGTGAGAGGGTCGCTCTTCACTCGGAGTAGAATGTTGTAACTTAGGCGAGTCACGGGGTCGCAGCTAAGCCCCCGAGTGAGAGGGTCGCTCTTCACTCGGAGTAGAATGTTTATAACTTAGGCGATTCTGATACGTCCAAAACGTATCTATAATTTCTGCTTGCTCCATGCCACTTTTGGGTGATATTGCTATGATATTCATACACTTCCATACACTTTTGATCATATTTGGACTAACTTACTAATCCAGTGCACCCCAGTGCCAGTTTCTGTTTTCGGCTGTTTTTGTATTTTAGGTTTTCACGTTTCGAGAACTGCCCAGAAAAATCCAGAAAAATTATATAAAAAATCAGCGATCCGGAAACAACACTGCGTCCGAAGGGCAGCCTGGGGGGGGGGGGCACCAGGGCTCCAGGCGCCCTGGCGGCGCGCCCCCCCCTGGGCCGCGCCGGGGGGCGCCTAGGCCCCCCGAGACTCCCCCGATGCCCTACTTTGGCATATATTTAAAGGGTCCTCCGTAACCCTCAGAACAAGAACTCTTTTCGCGATCCCATCTCTGTTCCACCGCCGCCGCCGCTTCCAATATCGGGAGCACCAGGAGAACTCTTCTCGGCACCCTGCCGGAGGAGAGGATCACCACCGGGAGCTTCTCCACCACCATGGACGTCTCCCGGATGACTCGTGAGTAGTCTCCCTTGGACCATGAGTCCATGACCAGTAGCTATGTGATGTTCTCCTCCCGTTCTTGTGCTTCACTAATTAGTCCTCGTCAGCTGCCCTACATGATCGAGGCACCTATGTAATCCTTATGCTGTTGCTATGTTGAGTTTGCTGGGATCCGATGGATTATGAGATTATGTTCAGATTGATCTTGAGTAATATATTTGATTCACCTCTTTTATATTTTAGTTCATAAGTAATTCTTGCATGTTCTCCGTTGTTATTTATTGCTTTGGCCGAGTAATAGGTAGTGACTCCAAGAGGGAACGTTATGCTCGATTGTGGGTTCATGCCCCTCGATGACTAGATTGAGTGACAAAAACATGAGTCTAGGGGATGTGTTGTTGCCACAAGGGGGAAAACAACGGTGCTTGTGCCCGCGGGTGCAAGGATTGTTTACTTTACGCAAAGTTCTTTTAATGCAGTTGTCTGTTGCATTGAGTTTACACTATGGGTGGGACTCGCAACTTAATACCAGCGAGATGTTCTGGATAAATATCTCAAGGTGGATGATTAGTAGTAGATATTGATGGATTTCGGTCTACTTACTTTGGCGTACCGCCCATGCTTTGAACCTCAACCTTTCTTGCAATGTAGTCAGCATTGGTTTGCGTTCGTGGTCCTGTCAATTGCCCAGCTGTAATTTGTATACCTCACATAGCTGTTTTATCGTCTTTTGGGAGAGAGACATCACTAGTGAACATCATGAGACTCCGGTCCATATTACCATCATTGATCACATCCACTATTTACTTTTCTCTATTTACTTACTATTGTAAAAACTATCTATCACTACTATCATTGCTTTTAACCCTTTGTGAACTACAAGGCCGGAGGGATTGACAACCTCTCTGTACTCGTTGGGAGCAAAGTTATTTGTATCTGTGTGCAGGTCCACGTTGATTGCTACTAATCTGGCGCCGTAGCAATTGACACCTACTTGTTGAACCTAGGAGTCTCTGGGGATTCTATACTGGGCATCTTTGCTAAGGGAAAACACTTCTACTTACTGCATCTTACACCTTCCACTTGGGGTAACCAACGAGGGGTTCGAGGCCCATCAAGGAGTATTTTCTGGCGCCGTTGCCGGGGACTCCACTCTTCAGGATAGGGGAGTTGCATGCTATCTTTTACCTTTGCCTTTTAGTCTTGTTAGTTTACCTTTCATTTTTGCTTTAGTTCCTTTTTATCGAAAATCACAAAAATAGTTATCTTGCTTGGTTGCTACTATGGGTTCCACCGAGAATACCAAGTTGTGTGACTTCACTAGTCACAATAATGATGACTTTATCAGCACACCTATCACTACACCTGCCACTTCAGCACCTTCATATGAAATTAAACCTGCTTTACTGAACTTAGTTATGAAAGAACAATTCTCCTGTGCTGGAGATGCTGCTGCTTTACACTTGAACAACTTTGTAGAACTTTGTGATATGCAAAAGTACCAAGAAATAGATGGTAATATTGTTAAGCTTAAGCTTTTTCCTTTCTCTTTGAGAGGAGGAGCTAAAATTTGGTTTCAGTCTTTGCCTAGAAATAGCATAGATTCATGGGACAAGTGCAAAGATGCTTTTATTGGAAAATACTATCCACCTGCTAAAATTATCCAACTTAGAAGTAACATAATGAATTTTAAACAATTGGATAATGAACACGTTGCCCAAGCTTGGGAACATATGAAGTCTCTTATCAAGAACTGCCCTACTCACGGTTTGACTACTTGGATGGTTATCCAAACTTTTTATGCAGGCTTGAACTTTACCTCGCGGAACTTGTTAGATTCGGCCGCGGGAGGAACTTTTATGTCAACTACACTTGGTGCTGCCACGAAGCTTCTCGATGAGATGATGACCAACTATTCCCAATGGCACACCGAACGCGCTCCAACAGGTAGGAAGGTAAACTCTGTCGAGGAGATTTCCCCCCTCAATGAAAAAGTTGACTTGATCATGTCTCTACTTTCGAAGCAATCTACTGTTGATCCTCGTGATGTTCCTTTAAATTCATTGATTGCTCAAGAACAAGTAGATGCGAACTTTATCTCTAGAAACAATTTCAACAACAATGCTTATAGGAGTAATTTTGGTAACAATCCTAGACCGTTCCCCTCTAACTCTTATGGGAACAACAATGCTTATCCTAGTACCACGAACTCCAATACTGAACTAGAGACCATGCTTAGAGATTTCATCACTACCCAAAAAGCCTTTAATAAGAATGTAGAAGAGAAACTACATAAACTAGATGATCTTTCTTTTAAGGTAGACCACTTAGCCAATGAGGTAAAATTGCTAAAAATTGAAACTTCTCCACTTAAGGAGAGGGAAGTCATCCCTATTAATGCTACTCAAGTGCAAATTAATGAAAACATTAGGATGATGGCTAAGCTTAAAGAAAGATGGGCTAGAGAAAGGGAGGAAGAGGAAAGAATTAAGAGCCTTCCTACCCACCACACTGTTGCTACTATCCAAGTTATTGAGGATGTTCACACTCTTAGCACCCAATGTACTCCTGGTCCCAATGGACCTATTAATGGTGATGCTATAACTATAGAAGCTACCAACCAAGTGAACCTTAAGGACACCACTACCACTTTACTTGATGCTCGTGACCTTGATTTTGATAATTGCACTCTTACCGAAGTTATTGATTTCCTTCACAAGATGTCTAGAGATCCCCGCACTAGCACGCTTAACCTTGCCTTCACAGAGCATATCACTAATGCTCTTATCAAAGCCAGAGAGGAGAAACTTAGAGTAGAAGCCTCCATACCTAGAAAGCTAGAAGATGGTTGGGATCCTATGATAAAAATTAAATTGAATGACTTCTCTTGTTATGCATTATGTGATGTTGGTGCTAGTACCTCTGTTATGCCCAAAAGGATATATGATATGCTTAAATTGAAACCTTATGATTCTTGTTCTTTTGGTGTTTGTCTCGTTGATTCTTCCATACAGAAACCTTTGGGGAGGATCGACGATATTCTTATTGTTGTCAATGATAATTATGTGCCCGTTGATTTCACTATTATGGATATTGAATGTGATCCTTCATGTCCAATTATTTTGGGACGTCCCTTTTTGCGCACCGTTGGTGCTGTCATTGACATGAAAGAGGGTAATATAAAATTTCAGTTTCCTCTCAAGAAACGGATGGACCATTTCCCTCGAAAGAAGATCAAGTTACCTTTTGAGTCCGTTGTACGGGCTAGTTATTCTTTTACTCTCGATAAAACTTGATCTATGCATTATGCCTAGCTTAAAGGCATAAAAGAAAGCGCTTTTGGGAGGCAGCCCACATGAATAATTTTTTTGCTTTTGTTGTGTCTTGATGTTGTTTACTGCTGTAGCATCATCATTGTATCTTTGGTTTTCATATTTGTGCCAAGTATAGCCTCTGATTGCTAGAAAGTTCAAAAGTTGTGAGGTGCTGTCCAGGAAACAGATTCTGTCCTTGGATAGAAAAATTCATATAAAATCACCAGATCATCTTTTTGGTCTGAATTTTTTCGAAAGCGTTATCTATATAATTGTCTTTCGTGCGTCAGTTATGAGTTTTTTGATTGAGTTGCAGAAGTATCCCAAACAGATCAATTAATGTCTGATGTTCTGTTTTTCACAGATTCTGTCCTGTTTTGCCTTACCTTCACTTTGCAAATTAAGAACTTGCTTTTTCTTTGCAAAAACCTTTTGGCAATCTTGAGAAACAGTAGAACTTCAAGAATATACTTATTTCCAGCAAGGTATAATTATTTTATTAAGGGTACTAACCTCGCTAATCAGATTATGATGAGTTATGTATGAAGGGAGTTTTCAAATGTGCGAGGGAAGATGATAAAAAGATTCAGGAGTGTCAAGCGCTCAAGCTTGGGGACGCCCCCGTGCACCCCAAGAAATATTCAAGGAGACTCAAGCGTCTAAGCTTGGGGATGCCCCCGTGCATCCCCTTCTCCATCAACATTATCAGTTCGTCTTTCGTTTCACTATATTTTTATCACTTCATGTGTTATGTGCTATGCTTGGAGCGTCTTGCTTTTAGTTTTCTTTTTAGTTTTTCATAACGAGTCGGAACCCAACATTCCTTTATGTGGGAGAGAAACACGCTCCACTTCTACCTAGAATATAACATAGAATTTTCATGTCTATCTATGTTGTGTGTGTTCTTTATCTTTTAATAGCTACTATCATGTTCTGCTCTTAGTATTCATGCTTATCTTTTCAAGAGCTTATTTAGTTGGTTGCTTGAACTCGCTTTAATTACCATGCTCACCTTATTAAGAGAGTTTGCTTCCGTTGCATTGGTTAATGTGTCTATGATAAAGATGCTACTTGCATGATGGTGCTTAGTAGTTCAGGTTTTCTTATGGTTAATCTCAAATAGCTGGGGGGTTCCCAATGTGTTATTGGAGTACCAACTTGGTTTGTTTTCCTATGATGTGGTATGGTTTAGTAATATCTTCCTTCGAGAATTTATTTTGATTGACTTGGCGTGTGCTCACGCATATTTAAGACTGTAAAGAAAGTCTGTCAAGCCTTGATGATCTTTTATTTCTGAGTAGCGATGTAACTTCCATGCCTGATTCAATATTGCTTTGTCGCTGTGCATGATTATGACCGTCATTGCTCTCTTAGTTGGTCGCTCCCAGTCTTTTTGCTAACCTCCACCTGTACTAAGCAAACTAACCATGCAATACATAGCTCATGGGAAAGTAGCCTAAAAACTATTGTGGTAAAGAATATGTTGCCTATGTATCTTATTTCTTATGAGTTGCTTGCTGAGCGGTAACCATGTTTCTGGGGACGCCATCAACTGTCACACTTTTGAATATCATGTGAGTTGCTATGCATGTTCGTCTTGTCTGAAGTAAGGGTGATTTACCGTGGGTTGAATAACTATGCATACTGTTAGAGAAGAACATTGGGCCGCCAACCAAAGCCATGTATCATGGTGGAAGTTTTAGCTTGGACCGTAATCCTCAATCTCTTATGAGAACATGCTTATGCATTAAAGAGGAGTCCATCATCTATTTTCTATGTTGTCCCGGTATGGATGTCCTCAAGTTGAGATTTATCAAAAACGAGAAATCAAATGCGATCTATCTCCTTGGACCTTTGTACAGGTGGCATAGAGGTACCCCTTTGTGACACTTGGTTGAAACATATGTAATGCAATGATAACCCATGGAGATCAGAGCTAATTAGGACAAGGAGCGAGCACTATTGGTATACGATGCATGAGGCTTGCAACTTATAGGATGTCTTATGCATGACACATAGGAAGTACTACTACCGTTGACACAATTGCTTCCATGTTTTCAAAATAAAAAGCTCTAGCACTTAACCATTCTTTTACTTTTATGAAGCACCAACTACTGAGAGCATGATTGTCATTCTGAGTGTAATGTGCATTGTCCCAAAGTAGCATTGTCTTTTGCATGATTGTGATATCGTTTATTCTGAAATCATTGTATCTAGTCATCACTTAAACCTTGAAGGTGCCCCTGTATTTATGTTTTGCATCACTAAAGGGGGCAAGCTAGATATCACTTTATCATATTTGCACATCATGTTCATAGCAAATCTTTTTGATGTTTCAGTTTCATGTTGTAAAACTTTCAGTCATTTGTGATTTTCTCTTGAGACAACTGAATTACTATAGAATCATTGTCTCAGTAAGCTTTTGTCATATGACTATGAAAAAGTCCTATATGGTTAATAGCATGTCACCACAAAAATTATTCTTGTTATCATTTACCTACTCGAGGACGAGCAGGAATTAAGCTTGGGGATGTTGATACGTCCAAAACGTATCTATAATTTCTGCTTGCTCCATGCCACTTTTGGGTGATATTGCTATGATATTCATACACTTCCATACACTTTTGATCATATTTGGACTAACTTACTAATCCAGTGCACCCCAGTGCCAGTTTCTGTTTTCGGCTGTTTTTGTATTTCAGGTTTTCACGTTTCGAGAACTGCCCAGAAAAATCCAGAAAAATTATATAAAAAATCAGCGATCCGGAAACAACACTGCGTCCGAAGGGCAGCCTGGGGGGGGGGGCACCATGGCTCCAGGCGCCCTGGCGGCGCGCCCCCCTGGGCCGCGCCGGGGGGGGCGCCTGGGCCCCCCGAGACTCCCCCGATGCCCTACTTTGGCATATATTTAAAGGGTCCTCCGTAACCCTCAGAACAAGAACTCTTTTCGCGATCCCATCTCTGTTCCGCCGCCGCCGCCGCTTCCAAGATCGGGAGCACCAGGAGAACTCTTCTCGGCACCCTGCCGGAGGGGAGGATCACCACCGGGAGCTTATCCACCACCATGGACGTCTCCCGGATGACTCGTGAGTAGTCTCCCTTGGACCATGAGTCCATGACCAGTAGCTATGTGATGTTCTCCTCCCGTTCTTGTGCTTCACTAACTAGTCCTCGTGAGCTGCCCTACATGATCGAGGCACCTATGTAATCCTTATGCTGTTGCTATGTTGAGTTTGCTGGGATCCGATGGATTATGATATTATGTTCAGATTGATCTTGAGTAATATATTTGATTCACCTCTTTTATATTTTAGTTCATAAGTAATTCTTGCATGTTCTCTGTTGTTATTTATTGCTTTGGCCGAGTAATAGGTAGTGACTCCAAGAGGGAATGTTATGCTCGATTGTGGGTTCATGCCCCTCGATGACTAGCTTGAGTGACAGAAACATGAGTCTAGGGGATGTGATGTTGCCACAAGGGGGAAAACAACGGTGCTTGTGCCCGTGGGTGCAAGGATTCTTTGCTTTACGCAAAGTTCTTTTAATGCAGTTGTCTGTTGCATTGAGTTTACACTATGGGTGGGACTCGCAACTTAATACCAGCGAGATGTTCTGGATAGATATCTCAAGGTGGATGATTAGTTGTAGATATTGATGGATTTCGGTCTACTTACTTTGGCGTACCGCCCATGCTTTGAACCTCAACCTTTCTTGCAATGTAGTCAGCATTGGTTTGCGTTCGTGGTCCTGTCAATTGCCCAGCTGTAATTTGTATACCTCACATAGCTGTTTTATCGTCTTTTGGGAGAGAGACATCACTAGTGAACATCATGAGACTCCGGTCCATATTACCATCATTGATCACATCCACTATTTACTTTTCGCTATTTACTTACTATTGCAAAAACTATCTATCACTACTATCATTGCTTTTAACCCTTTGTGAACAACAAGGCCGGAGGGATTGACAACCTCTCTGTACTCGTTGGGAGCAAAGTTATTGGTATCTGTGTGCAGGTCCACGTTGATTGCTACTAATCTGGCGCCGTAGCAATTGACACCTACTTGTTGAACCTAGGAGTCTCTGGGGATTCGATCCTTTGCATCTTTGCTAAGGGAAAACACTTCTACTTACTGCATCTTACACCTTCCACTTGGGGTAACCAACGAGGGGTTCGAGGCCCATCAGATTCCAAGCTACGTTGTACTTGTGGCAGAGTTCGGAGGACCGAACTGCCTTGTATTTGTGGCGTAGCTCGGAGGATCACAGCTAAGCTCCCGAGTGAGAGGGCTGCTCTTCACTCGGAGTAGATAGTTGTAACTTAGGCGAGTCACGGGGTCGCAGCTAAGCCCCCGAGTGAGAGGGTCGCTCTTTACTCGGAGTAGAATGTTTATAACTTAGGCGATCCCAAGCTACGTTGTACTTGTGGCGGAGTTCGGAGGACCAAACTACCTTGCATTTGTGGCGTAGCTCGGAGGATCACAGCTAAGCCCCCGAGTGAGAGGGCTGCTCTTCACTCGGAGTAGATAGTTGTAACTTAGGCGAGTCACGGGGTAGCAGCTAAGCCCCCGAGTGAGAGGGTCGCTCTTCACTCGGAGTAGAATGTTTATAACTTAGGCGATTCCAAGCTACGTTGTACTTGTGGCGGAGTTCGGAGGACCGAACTGCCTTGTATTTGTGCCGTAGCTCGGAGAATCACAGCTAAGCCCCCGAGTGAGAGGGCTGCTCTTCACTCGGAGTAGATAGTTGTAACTTAGGCGAGTCACAGGGTCGCAGCTAAGCCCCCGAGTGAGAGGGTCGCTCTTCACTCGGAGTAGAATGTTTATACCTTAGGCGATTCCAAGCTACGTTGTACTTGTGGCGGAGTTCGGAGGACCGGACTGCCTTGTATTTGTGACGTAGCTCGGAGGATCGCAGCTAAGCACCCACTGGGGGATTTAGAGGACACCAATTGTTAGGGAATCATTGCTATCTTGCTTTTGAAACAAATTGAGGAATCTTTATTACAACTCGACCGTCGAGTGCTTCAGGTGAAAAAACGGCGGAGTAGGTCTTCATTCCATGAATGAGGTTCGTCTTTCTTCTGTTCTACATTGTAGAGGTGGTAAGCTCCGTTGCGCAGCACCTTCGTGATGATGAACGGGCCTTCCCATGCTGGGGAGAGCTTGTGCGGGCGTTTCTGATGCACTCGAAGGACCAGGTCTCCTTCCTGGAACGCTCGACTTCTCACGTTGCGAGCATGGAACCGACGCAGGTCCTGTTGATAGATGGTCGACCGGATCAGGGCATCTCTCTTTCCTCTTCTAAAAGGTCGACTGCATCCTGACGAGCTTGCTCTGCTTCATCTTCGGAGAAGATTTCTACTCTGGGGGCATTGTGTAACAAGTCACTCGGCAATACAGCTTCGGCCCCATAGACCAGGAAGAAAGGGGTACGGCCAGTCGACCGATTCGGAGTTGTCCTCAGACCCCACAGGACGGAGGGCAGTTGGGATACCCAAGCCCCGGCGGCATGCTTGAGGTCACGCATAAGCCGTGGCTTCAAGCCTTGGAGAATCAGCCCATTAGCTCTTTCCGCTTGTCCATTCGACTGAGGGTGTGCTACGAAGGCGTAGTCGACTCGCGTCCCTTGGGAAGCGCAGAAAGCTCTGAATTCGTCCGAGTCAAAGTTGGAGCCGTTGTCTGTGATGATGCTGTGAGGGACCCCATATCTGAATATTAGTTCCTTATTGAAGCTGATGGCAGTGCTCGACTCGAGGTTCTTGATGGGTTTGGCCTCAATCCACTTGGTGAACTTGTCGACTGCCACCAGAAGATGAGTGAATCCACTTCTGCCTGTCCTGAAGGGGCCGACCATATCCAAGCCCCAAACAGCGAAGGGCCAGACTAGTGGGATGGTTTTGAGAGCGGATGCTGGCTTGTGTGACATGTTGGAGTAGAACTGGCATCCTGCGCACTTGTCTACAATATCCTTGGCCATCTCATTGGCGCGGGGCCAGTAGAATCCTACTCGGTATGCTCTGGCCACGATAGTCCGAGAGGAAGCGTGGTGGCCGCAAGTCCCCGAGTGAATCTCATCCAAGATCAGTTGACCTTCTTCTGGATCGATGCAGCGCTGGGCGACCCCAGTGATGCTTTCTCTGTAGAGCTGACCTTGAATGACTGTGAAAGCCTTGGATCGGCGGACGATCTGGCGCGCTTCTTCTTCATCTTCTGGGAGTTCTTGCCTGAGCAGATACGCTATATATGGCGCAGTCCAGTCGGGTGTGATTACTAGGACCTCCATGATCAAGTCGACCACGGCAGGCACTTCGACCTCAGTCAGATCGGTTGCACTGACTGGCTGTGGGGGCTCTTCCGTGAAGGGCTCTTCCTTGACAGAGGGAGTGTGCAGATGCTCTAGGAACACATTCTTGGGTATGGACCTCTGAGTAGACCCAATTTTTGCGAGATCGTCGGCTAGCTGATTCTTTGCTCTAGGCACATGATGGAGCTCTAAGCCTTCGAACTTCTTTTCAAGCTTTCACACTGCACTGTAATAACTGGTCATTGCCGGGCTCCTGACGTCCCATTCTTTCATTACTTGGTTCACCACTAGGTCGGAATTGCCGTAGACCATCAGGCGACGGACGCCGAGTGAGATGGCCATACGCAACCCGTACAAAAGTGCTTCGTATTCAGCCTCGTTGTTTGATGAATCAAAATGGATCTGAAGGACGTAACTGAGCTTGTCGCCCCTAGGAGAGATCAGGACCACGCCTGCACCGGATCCGTTCAGCATTTTGGACCCGTCGAAGAACATAGTCCAATGGTCCGACTGAACTTGAGTTGGAAGCTCTTGTTCTATCCATTCCGCCACGAAATCCGCAATGGCTTGAGACTTGATGGCTTTCTTCGCTTCAAACTTGATATCTAACGGAAGAAGTTCAATCGCCCATTTTGCCACTCGACCAGTTGCATCTCGGTTGTTTAGTATCTCTGATAATGGGGCATCGCTGACGACTGAGATTGAGTGATCCGAGAAATAATGGCCAACCTTTTTTGCAGTCAAGTAGATCCCGTACACAAGCTTTTGGTAATGTGGATACCTTTGCTTGGAGGGAGTCAAAACTTCGGATATGTAATAGACCGGGCGTTGGACCTTGTATGCCTTGCCCTCTTCTTCCCGCTCGACTATGAGTACAGTACTGACGACTTGTCCGGTGGCAGCAATGTACAGCAGAAGAGGCTCTCCGCTGACTGGGGCAGCGAGCACCGGCTGGGTGGAAAGCAGGGCTTTGAGCTCCTCAAACGCTGCTTCGGCTTCGGGATTCCACTCGAACTTGTCGGATTTCTTCATGAGTGGGTAGAGAGGCAGTGCCTTCTCCCCGAGCCGAGAAATGAATCGACTTAATGCGGCCAAGCAACCAGTAAGCTTCTGTACATCGTGTATACGCTCGGGGCATTTCATTCGGAGGATGGCACCGACTTTCTATGGGTTGGCGTCGATTCCCCGTTCGGAAACGAGAAAACCGAGCAACTTGCCATCGGGAACTCCAAATGTACACTTCGACGGGTTGAGCTTGATATCGTAGCTTCTGAGGTTCGCGAATGTCTCAGCGAGGTCAGTCAGCAGGTCGGAACCTTTCCGTGACTTGACCACGATGTCATCCATGTATGCCTCGACGTTCCGACTGATTTGCTTTATCAAGCATTTCTGGATCATGCGCATGAAGGTAGCGCCGGCATTTTTGAGGCCGAAAGGCATGGTGACATAGCAAAAACACCCGAAAGGGGTGATGAAGGCTGTTTGTATTTCATCGGGCCCATACAGACGGATCTGATGGTATCCGGAATATGCGTCCAGGAAGGAAAAACGCTCACATCCCGCAGTCGAGTCGACTATTTGATTGATGCGGGGAAGAGGAAAATGATCTTTCGGGCAGGCCCAATTGATGTGCTTGAAATCTATGCACATGCGGAGAGACTTGTCCCTCTTGGGGACCATGACGACGTTGGCGAGCCACTCGGAGTGGTATATCTCGCGGATGAACTCTGCTGCTAGGAGTCGAGCCACCTCTTCGCCAATCGCCTTTTGCTTCTCCGTAGCGGATCGATGGAGATGTTCCTTCACTGGTTTCACCTTCGGGTCGACTCGCAAATGGTGCTCAGCCAGCCCCCTGGGCACACCTGGCATGGCTGATGGTTCCCATGCAAAGATATCCCAGTTCTCACGGAGGAACTGGATGAGCGCTTCTTCCTATTTGCTGTCGAGGGTGGTGGAGATGTGGGTCGGCGCTGCGTTGGGGTCGGTGGGGTGGATGTGCACGGGTTTTGTGTCCCCGGCCGACTGAAAGGCTGACTCGGAAGCCGGCTTCTTTGTCCTTAGCAGGTCGCCTGGATCCACTCGCTTCTGGTACTCCTCCATCGCTACTCCTGCCATCTGCTCGTCGGCGATCTTCGAGCCTTTCTGGAAGCATTCTTCCGCTTTCTGCCGGTTCCCAGTGATGGTTATGACACCGTTGGGTCCCGGCATCTTCAGCTTGAGGTAGACGTAACACGGTCGAGCCATGAACCTGGTGTAGGCTGGCCTACCGAGTATGGCGTGGTAGGCGCTGTTGAAGTCCACCACTTCGAACGTCAGCCTCTCCTTTCGGAAGTTCTTGGATTCCCCAAAGACGACGTCGAGTGAGATCTGACCAAGTGAGTCGGCCTTCTTCCCGGGGATTACCCCATGGAACCTCATGTTACTTTCCCTTAGCTTGGACATAGGAATGCCCATATCCCGGAGGATTGCTGCATACAGGATATTCAAGCCACTGCCTCCATCCATAAGGACTTTGGTCAGTCGAGTGCCTTCGACCACTAGGTCGACCACCAACGCCTGCCTCCCAGGGGTGGCGATGTGCGCCGGATGATCGGACTGGTCAAATGTGATTGGGGTCTTCGACCATTTCAGGAACGTGGGAGTCGCCGGAACAACCATGTTCACTTCTCTGTTGATGATCTTCAGTCGACTCTTTCTTTCGATGTCTGCGAAAATCACCAAAGTGGAGTTGATGCGGGGGTATCCTCCGTCCCCTTCCTTGTCTTCGGACTCTTCTGACTCCTTCTCTTTCTCAGTGGACTGGTCCTTCTGGAAACTCTGGATCAAGAGTCGACACTGTCGAGTGGTGTGCTTGGGGTATACCAAGTTCCCCTCATCATCCTTCTTAGTGTGTATGGGGCACGGCTGGTCGAGCATATCATCTCCAGCTTGATCCTTTCTTGGGGGCCCAGGAGCCTTTGGGCTTCCCTTTGCCCTTTCCTTGGTTGACCACCGCGGCCTCTCCTTGAGCAGCTGGGTCGGCCTTACGCTTGTTCTTCCGATTGTGATTCTGGTCGTCCTGCCCGACTGGTTTCTTGCCGCTACGAAGCCGGTCGGCCTCTTCGCCGTTGGCGTACCGACTGGCAATTTCCATCATTCGCGACAGGGACATGTCGCCTGTTCGCCCAAACTTCAGATTCAACTCCCGGTTGCGCACGCCTTCCTTGAAAGCGCACACCGCCTGGTGCTCGAAGACGTTTTCCACTGTGTGATGCAAAGTGGTCCACCGCTGAATGTTGTCCCTCAAAGTTTCACTCGGCTTCTGGGTGCAATGCTGAAGCTCGGCGAGCCCGGCAGGTCGTTTGCAGGTGTCTTCGAAGGTCCGAACGAACACCCGAGCGAGCTCTTCCCAACTGTATATGCTCCTGGGGGCTAACTGGTTGAGCCACGCCCGAGCGGAGCCTCCCAGCATCAAGGGGAGGTGCTTCATGGCCACGTCGTCGTTGCCTCCTCCAATATGCACGGCCACTCGGTAGTCCTCCAGCCACGTGTCTAGCTTCGACTCACCGGTGAATTTGCTTACTCCGGCCGCCAGCCTGAAGTTCGGATGGATCTCTGCGGCCCTGATTGCGCTGCAGATACACTCGGCCCGGAGGCCGGCGCTCGTCTGCCAGAGGGTTGGTCTCCGACTCGCTCGTCCCTGGATGCCCGGTTACGGTCGAGCTGGCCCTGCACAAGGATGGACCTCGCGTCGAAGCCCGGCCGCCGGGGATCCGGGGGAATCCTACGCTCGTCGTCGCGCAGGCGCCTGCCCACGTGCCGCGTAGGCGAGTGTGATCCACTCCCCGGAGGAGGGGTAGGCACGCGACGGCGGTCGTTGCGTCCGTGTCGACGGTCGAGCGGGTCATCGTTCCGACCCAGGTGCCGGTCATGCCGCGGGCCACGTTCCTCACGCCTCAGGGGCGATCTCGGACTGTGGGCCGACCATACGGTGTCTGCAGCCACCGATCTGCTGTGAATCCTGTTGCACGACTGAGAGACAACCGCGTTTTGCTCTTCAGCCGTTCGGAGCAAAGCTCGGATCTGCTGAAGGCCTCTTCCAGCCTCCGACTGGGAGGGCTGAATCGACTCCGCGATACTAGCCGCGGCTTCGAGGTTTTGGACTGGTGCGCGGAACACCTGAGTCTCACGCTGACGTGATTGCCGCGGCCGTCGAATGGACTCGGGGGCCAGTCGGCGGGCTTGTTCGTCGAGTGAACGTTGGATGTTTTCCAGGCGCGCGCGCTCGGCCAAGGTGGCCACGCGCGTGGCTTCGAGGGCCAAAGCTTCTGGGGAATCCCCCACGATGGGGGTGAAGAGTGCATCTCCGTTGCGGCGACAGAGCTCAGCCCTCTGCTCGGAGGTGAGGGGCTGAGGGACGTAGCCGTCGTTGTCATGCGCTCGATCACCGCCGCTGCCGCCGTTCTCCCCGCGAGGAAAACCTGGCGGGCTACGGCGCGGATCGACCATGAGTATTTCCGCTGTGGGGTCGCTGCTCCCACACTCGGAAACGAAATCTTCGAGCTCGGTCCACTCATCGGCCGGCCCGTAAAGGTAACCGTCGGGCCCGATGGCCGTGACTTGCGGGGTGGCTGTTTGACGAGCCACCGCGTGTTTTCCCCACCGCCGGAGCCGCGAGCGACCGGATCGCTTACGGTGGCGTCCAGCGGGGATGGGGGACGATGAGTACTAGGTCGACGGCTGGAAAAGGAGGACGCCGCCGGCTCCAACACGAAAGTGAGTGGCTCCGCGGGTAGGCAGAGCCTCGACGTCAAGCAGGGCTTCCTTAAGCCACGCGTAGTCGTCGGCGTTGAAGACTAGCGTGCCGAGCTGGATCTCGCGGCCCGACGCTAAAACGCCGCCTGACACCATGACGAAAGCGGTCGGGGAAGGGATTGCAACTTCACCAAATGTCGCTAAGACGCCTTGCCCCACGGTGGGCGCCAACTGTCGTGGTACTAGATCTGACAGTGAGGGTAGGGGGTAGGAATGGAGAGGCAAGGTCCTAGCTATGGCGCAGTTGTACACAGAGTGTTTTGCGAGTTCGGGCCCTTCTCGGAGGAAGTAAAAGCCCTACGTCTCGTGCCCGGAGGCTTGGTCAAGTGATGTATGTATGTATGTGTTACAAAGGTGCGAACCCCTGTACTGGAGGAGGGGGTGGCTTATATAGGATGCCAAGACCCCAGCCATGCTCCACGTTACCAAGGGTTTAAAGGTACATTAAGGCGGGCGTTACTAATAACACCTGCAATAAAGGGTAGTTATGGGGTTCATTACAGCGAGTAAATATATGACCGTTGCCGTCTTAGAGGCGTTTAGTCTTCGGGAGTCGAGTGTCTGATCCGGTCGAGTGGAGTTGAGTCGTCCTGGATATGTGAGCCAGTCGAGTGAAGTGTCACCTCGGACCATCTCAGTTGACTGTCTCCGTTGCTGTAGGTCTTGTCTTTTGATCTCTTAGGATAGTGACCTTGGGAGGGGCCTTTAGGTCAGGCCTATGACCCTACCCTAGGTCTGTAACCTCGTCAACGGCCACTACCATGAGGAGGATGGCCCAACTCACTTCTGCAAGGTAATCCTTGCACCGAAGCTTGAGTGCATCCCCATGCCCCTAAACTTAACCAAGCACTTCGTCACGGTGCCGAGGGAGTTCAGGCTCAGGAACAACACCGGCTGCTCCTGGAAGGTCACGGTGAAGCTGATGAATGGCAGGGTGACCCTGGATCAGGGTTGGGCCACCTACGCAACCGTTCATCAGATCACGATCAGCTATATGGTGACGTTCAAGCTCCTCACTCTCGACATCCCCAAGGTCATCATCTTCGACGACGATGGCATTGAGGTCGTCAACAAGTGCGCGAAGCACGACAAAGCCTTCGCCGCCAAGGACTAGGGCCAGGGCACCTCCTTCCTAAGTACTATCGAGTTAGTTTTGAACTGTTTATGGTTTATGCATTGAACTGTTATGAAGTATGGTACTGCTTATCTGAACTATGTTGTTAAGTAGTTGATCCTCTGTTTATACTCTGCTCTGCTTAGGATGTGTGGTACATGGTTGTGCCGAAGTGTGCTCGTAACCTCACCAACTAGCCAAAGAGGTTACCACACACCAGGCGTTGCATACAACCAAACACCATGCCTTGGGTTTGTCCACAAACATGCAGGCAACCAAACACCAGGGAGTGTGGTTCAGCCCATGCAGGCAAGAGGGCATGCAGGCAACCAAACAACTTGCAGATGATGCATTTGAGGCTGCATTTACATAGCCAGGCTGAGTTGAGAAGGCTATGCAATGCAGCCACTGTAGACTACGGCAACCAAACACGCCCCTACTGTATACAACATGAACATATCTCTATTCTGCTACACCTCGACTGCAGCTATGGTGACTATCCTCCCACTTGAATGGAACGAGCAACTAATCTTCTAACAGGTTACACTCGTCAGATTGACTGTTACATTTGACCCACATATTTTTGAAAGGCATTCAGCTCCCTAGAAAAATAATAGAAAGCAATCAGGTCCCTATTTAAAAAAAAGAAATCGGGTCCCTGTAAAAAAGTACAAAAGGCAATCGGGTCCCCGCCGGCGACGAGCTCGCCGGAGCCGACGAAGGGACCTTGTGCGCATCGTTCGTTGCTCTGGAGGCGGAGCTCGATGGCGTTCCGGCTGCTGCTCCCACTTGCACGCAGTGGCTCCCGCTGCTGCTCATGTCTGACCATGGCGGGCGATGGCGGCAGGGTGGCTGGGCGGGCGGGCAAGGCGGCGGAGGCTGCTGCATCCCGAGGAGCTTCGGGTTGGGGGACCGCCATGGCCGGCGTCGCCGAGCCACGCGAGCAGGTGCTACGGCCAGGCATCCTTGGCGAGGCGGCCATCGGGCTAGGCCGACGGGAGGTGAGGGGGCTAGGCGAGGCAGCCATGGCAAACTCCAGGGCAGGGAGTAGTGGCGGCGGCTGTGCTGGCAAGGAGCAGCAGCAGTTGCGCGCTGCAGATGCACAGAGGCCCGCTCAAGGTGGCCCACTTCGTGTCGGCTGTGGCCGCTCGAGGTCCTCCGGCCGTCCCTATGGCCGACCATGGCTCTGCACAGTGAGAGATAGGGAAGGAGAGGGAGAAGAAAGAAGAGGAAGAAGAGAGAGCTTACATGTGGGACCCACATGTAAGTTAACGGTCAAACAGACAGTCAATAAACGGTTTTTTAGGAGCGGGCCCGACCTATCATAAACCCAGTTAATTCTAAATCACATGGTCATTTGGCTTTTTTGGAACAGCCAACCAAAATTAAAAAAAGTGATAGTTTTTTTTATAGATATAGCCTGTAATGTGGTAGTTTTTTGCTATATACTCAATCGAATTGTAACGGTGCTAAAAAATTGAATCAAATCGTAACGCCTTGTATACGTGATCGAGCCCAATCGAATTGATATTGCTCCCCCGCAAAAGAAAAAAGAATTGATATTGCTCCAGATATTTCAAGTTTATTGCAAAATAACGGTTGCCATGCATGCAAATTAGTGTGTCTAGCAGATATTGCTCCCCCGAAGATACGTACAAAGAATACAGATCGGGAAAAGCAGGGCGTGGCCATGCATCAAGGAAAGTCCGTTGGTTAAGTAAAAACAGTCCGTGCGTCTAGCATTTTTGTGCATCAAGGCCGCCGGAAGTTTGCCTTGATGGTCTGCACGGTGTGCTGGTCCGTGAGGAGCGTCTTGGCGAGGAGATCGTCGGGGAGCGCCCCGGCGAAGAGCGAGCTGCCGAGGAGCACCAGCCCCGGGTTCTGGCTGCTGAGGGAGGCGTAGAGCGTGGCCGGCGCGGTGCCGTTGTTGTAGAGGAAGTGCACGAGCCCCTGCGGCACGGCGAAGACGTCGCCCTTGCGGAGCACCTTGGCGTACAGCTTGTTGTCCGGGTAGGAGGAGACGAAGCCGAAGTAGACGGAGCCCTCCAGCACCAGCGCCGTCTCCGCCGCCCTCGGGTGGTAGTGCACCGGGAAGACGCCCCCCGGCACGACGTCGAGGCGGACGTGGGACTCGCCCAGCGTGTTCAGGCCCGGGATCTGCACCTGCTGCGCCGTGAACCCGAAGCGCTTGCTCGTCTTGCCGCCCGGCTTGTCCAGGCCGCCGAAGAGGAAGTCCTCCGCCACCACCGTCGCCGGGTCCTTACACACCACCCCGTTCTCGTGCACTGCCGGCACGCGCACATCATCATGGATGATCACATAGAATGATAGAAACTGTAAATGAAGAGCTGCCACATGCACGGCGTTTATTTTCCGTACCTTTGGACGTGGGGTCGGCGACGCAGAAGTCCTGGAGAGGGTTAGGGTCGAAAGCCTCGACATGGCCGGAGACGAGGGCGACGACGGCGAGCACCCGGAGCAACGTCGCAGCAGCCATGGCGAGCCTTCTCGATCAGCAAAATGTGTGCAAGGAGCGACGAGTGCAGGGTATAGGCTAGAGAGGACTCCACTATATACTAGTAGGATGATGCAGGAACATTAATGGGCTTACATGAATCCGCAGGCAATATTTTGGTAGTATATCATAGGGACCAATGCGATATTCGTACACTTAGGGCATCCACAATGTTAGTATTTGGTGCCTCTAAGGCTGCCTCTAGGCCTATGAACACTGCCTCTATACACTGCATCATCCGCCTCTAAATCAAAAATTCTTGGAGACGCCTCTATGGTAAGCGCCGGTCTCTAATGCTTTGTGCCAAATAAAATATTTTGATGTCCCCACTGTCAGCCGGTTAGGTGCTGGAGGGACCGATGGGCTGGTTGACAAATGAATCATACTTTATTTAATTGTGGGTCCGGCTTTGCCTCTAAAGCTAGAGGCTGCACACTGCAGAGTTTTTATCTATGGTTAGAGGCAGGTCCATGGACCCCAGTTTAGAGGCAAGGTTGCCTCCAAACACTGGAGATGCTCTTATGGACTTCAGTTTGTAGGAGGGAAAATTATATGAAGAAAGATTTAAATCCTTATTTTTCGGAGAATATTCAACTCATTAATTAGCTTTTACGATTTATTTTCTGAGAATCATTAGCTTTTACGTTCTCAGAGACGTTTTGCGCAATAGGCGCTAAGATGAAGTTTCACCAACTTTATGGGCCCATATTAAAAATAAATTAATGGGCCCAACGTGTGCTTACAAGAAAAACCAAATGGGGCATGGGCTTGTGTGGTGTGATATCATTTTTTTTTGTGTTGCTGTTGAGGGAAGCGGGCGCAATTCTTTGCAGCACAGTTTTTCTATTCCAAAGGGCATGAAATATCGAAAATACAAAGGTGGATATGGGTGCGCGCGCACCCACATGAATAATAAATTCATAAAAGATACTAGAAAAAAAATCTGAAATTTCGCGGTATGTAACTTAGTCGATCATTCTACTCACGTGTGAAGTTTCATGATGTATTGACACCCATGATATTCTTAGTGAAGAAAATACAAATGCAACCATACTATTCATTAAGCATTGTTTCTTAATATAGTTTCGACTAGCTTCAATTTTGTCGTTTTTGCCCAGATTACCACGGCTGTGATTTCTTCGTGAAACTTCATATGCGAATATACCGGCTGACTATGTATATTACAAAAATAATTTCAGATTTTTAAATTTTTTTCTAGCATTTTTTGAATTTACTTCATAAAGGGTGAGCGCGCACCCATGTTCACCAAATCCGCGTCCATCAAATATGTTGTATAATCTTGAAGTATGGCATTATACTCCACTCAGTGTGTTTATTTTTGGCTTCTACTCTAATGCTTACTTCACTTATGAGTTAATCCAGGCAATCTGCCATGTAGAGATAGGGATGGACAAGGTGACTTTTTGCATTTGAATTTTTCATTTAGGAAATGGGCGGGCAAAGTTTGCCTCAGTCCTATTAATTAAAGTGGAAGAGTAGCTCGTGGCAGAAGTACATCAAGAAAGCAAAATCAAGATCATAATACATAGACAATCTTAGTAAAGCAATCCATTGGAGGAAGAAGAAAACTAGTACGATTTTCATTGTAATTTTAATTTTACTAGTTGTTCCACGTCCACTTATCTTTGCATTGTACTGGTCGTTTTCCTATATAATTATCAGGTCTCTTATCCAAAAAAAGATAATTATCAGGTCTACGCTGCCCTATGCGTGTCTTTCTTAAGAAAAAAGGACTGATGTGTGGGCAGCCCATCAATGGTGAAAACGTATATACTGTAGAAAAGGAAACAAATACTCAAGTTTGTTGATATATATGTTCATATATGTAAAATAAAATACAATGTTCACCATCTATTTAAAAACATGATCAGGTTCAAAATCATATATTCATGTATTAAAATATTCATATATTTGTAAAAAAAATCATAGACTGAAAGAATAAAACCGCAGAACACCTGATTTATGTTCATACTCCCTCCGTCCTAAAATAAGTGTCTCAAGTTTAGTACAACTTTGTACTAAAGCTATTACAAAGTTGAGACATTTATTTTGAGACAGTGGGAGTACAATTTAAACAAAGTTTACATGCAAAAAGAGTCCCCAACTTGCTTTTCAGCCGGATAAGAGCATGTTCAACCACAAGCGGCTATTTTGGCTTCCTATTTGCTCGCAGACAAGTCCGAGGACAACAAGGGTCGATTATCTTCTGTTTGTGTGGGCAATGTCGCCCCCATTCCCCTCCTCAAATCCATACAAAACCATGCAACATCGATTGAAATAAATGGTATAGTACATAGCATTCAAGATTCAACATAGTTCATACGTAGGACATAATACATTCGTCATACATAGGATAAATCACATCTTTCGACAAAAGAAGGACATATCACATAGTTGATACTAATAGAGCATACTACATTCAAGATAATAAAGTGGAGATCTTCACCGGCGTTTGTCCTTCCCCTTATCAAATATGCGGCGGTAGCAGAGCTCAAAGACGTGGTAGTGGTCATCACCGAGACCTTCGAAGTCGAAACCATGGAGGCACAGTAGCCCTACAGGTCGGCAATGACATGGGCGACCTGGGCTTTCTCCAAGGTGAAAGCTCGGGCTCAAGCTTCCTCCTCAACTTCGAGGAGGGAAGCTAAAAGGACGAGGATGTCACCTAGAGGGGGGGATGAATAAACACTTTAAAATAATTACTGTATAGGCTCGAACAAATGCGAAATAAAAACAAGCGTTTAATTTGTCAAGCACAAAATCTAAATCAACTAGGCTCACCTACGTGCACCAACAACTTATTCTAAGCAAGATAAACAACTAAGTGGTAGCAAGATATATAACATGAAAAACTATGGCTATCACAAAGTAAGTGCATAAGTAACGGGCTCGGGTAAGAGATAACCGAGGCACACAGTGACGATGATGTATCTTGAAGTTCACACCCTCGCGGATCCTAATCTCCGGTTGGAGCGGTGTGGAGGCACAATGCTCCCCAAAATGCCACCAAGGCCACCGTAATCTCCTCACGCCCCTGCGCAATGCAAAATGCCATGATTCCACTAAGGGACCCTTGAGGGTGGTCACAGAACCAGGACAAATGGATACCCCGGGGGCGGTGACCAAACCCTTACAAATTGCTCAGGGCAATCTCCGTAACTTAATTAGAGACCCCGACGCTTCCGTGAAGCTTTACACCACAATGATTGAGCTCTGAGACACCACCAACCATCTAGGGCGCCCAAGCACTCAAGAGGCACAAGCTCTAGGGCGCCCAAACACCCAAGAGTAATAAGTTTCTCAACTTTTCACTTCTATGTATCATCGTACAGAACTCAAACCGATGCAACTCATGCAATGGCAGGAACACACGAAGTTGTCAAGCTCACTCTAAAATCGTACACATCAACAAAAGCTATGGAGGAATATGAGAGGATGAACAAGGAGAACACAAAGAAATCCAAGATCTAGATCCAAGGGGTTCCCTCACTTAGAGGAGAAAGTGATTGGTGGAAATGTAGATCTATATCTCCTCTCTCTTTTCCCTAAAAAAGGAGCAAGAATCATTGGAGGGATTGAGAGATAGCAAGCTCAAGGAGGGTCAACAATGGAGGGGAAACATGAGATCAAGAGGATAAGATCCTTTGGAGAAGTAGACCCCCCTTTTATAGTGGGTCTTGAATCCAACAATTATGCTCAGCCCATAGTAAAGCAGTACTACCGCTCCAAGGAGCGGTACTACCACTTGAAGCGGCAGTTCCAGCCTGAGGCCGATGAGTACAGAAGTACTGGAGCAGTAGTGCCACGGAAGCAGTACTACCGTCCATAATAGTGGTACTACCGCTACTTGTCATAGACTACAGAGAAACCGACGATACTGGAGTGGCGCCAGAGCGGATGTACCGCATAGGGCGATACTACTGGTCTACCGACCAAGTATCGTGAATGTTGAATGGCAATAGAAACTTGCACACCCCTCGAAAACAAGTGGTAGTAGCAGTGGTAGAAATAAGCGGTAGTATTGCGCAAGCGGTACTACGTACCATGTCACTACCGCTATCAAATGTTAGACAACAGAAAGATGCACAGAAGATATTTCCCAACCGGCAGTAGCAGCGGTAGTCCATAGCGTAAGTACCGCATAAGCGGTACTACCGCGGAACAGAGCGATACTACCGCTTGGGTGCTACAAAATAGCTTAAGCAAACAGATAAAACAAGTAAGACCAAATTTCATGACTTTTACAAACGGGCTCTGAAGTCAGCAAACTCAAGCTTGTTGGATATATGACGACTAGTACTATCCCCAAATATATTAAAAACTAGCAATGGCTATTAAATGCCAATTGGATAAGGAAGAGAACCTTCCCCTAATATGAACCAACAAAATCTCCAACACCGAAAACACAAAGATGATGCAGATGAACTCTGTTTTTGATGAACTTGAGTTTGATAGGATGATGAACACAAACTATAAAATCTCACATAGAGAAAAACCAAATAAGAACCAAGGAAGATGATGCCAAGGATGCAATGGTTTGAGCTCTCTACGGACAATGTGATCAAGCTACTCACTTGAGAGCCCGTTGATAGTACGACAATCGATCTTATAACCGGTCTCCCAACTAACACCATGCGACTGGTAAAATAGAAAGCCTATCAAGGAAAACCCTTGCCTTGAACATAACCCACTTGAGCTAGATGATGACGATCTAGACCTTCTCAAGTTGAACCACCTTTCTTCATTGCGCGCGTTCGCTGAAGACAAGAAGAATGATCCCCCATACTCCACCATGGGCGAGCCACTTTTGGGCGCATCTTCACATGTCCATTATTACAAGAATGGACGACAACCTTCAAGCATAATCACTTTGTGATGCTCCACTTGAACTTGCACACTTCAACCTTGATGATGATCACCACTTGATGTCATCCTCCATGGGTCATTTGATTTCTTCCTTTTGATACATCCCCATGGAAACATACCTAACCCCACAAGAAACCTCACATGGACCATGGGTTAGTACACAAAGCGTAATGTAAAATGCTTACCATACCATGGGATCACTTGATCCCACTTGGTACATCTTCTATGCTTTGTGTGTTTGAAAGATCCTAGATGTTGCCTAGAAGGGGGGGTGAATAGACGCTTTAAAATAATTACTGTTTAGGCTTGAACAAATTCAGAATAAAACCAGCGATTAATCTGTCAAGCACAAAACCTAAAACAACTAGGTTGATCTATGGGCACCAACAACTTATGCTAAGCAAGATAAACAACTAAGTGATAGCAAGATTTATAACATGAAACACTTTAGCTATCACAAAGTAAAATGTGTAAGTAAAGGGATCGGGTAAGAGACAACTGAGGCACGCGGATACGACCATGTATCCCAAAGTTCACACCCTTGCGGATGCTAATCTCCATTTCGAGCGGTATGGAGGCACAATGCTCCCCAAAATTCCTCTAGGGCCATCATAATCTCCTCACGCCCTTACACAATGCAAGATGTCGTGATTCCATGAAAGGACCCTTGATGGCGGTCACTGATGGCCTGAAAGTGCACATGGTTTAGTTTTAGCCTTTTCGAAGTAAGAGTATCGATGCCACAGGGAGCACAAGAATCATACCTTTTGCCTTTGATAACCCACAAGTATAGGGGATCACAATAGTTTTAGAGGGCAGAGTATTCAACCCAAATTTATAGATTCGACACAAGGGGAGCCAAATAATATTTGTAAGTATTAGTAGCTGAGTTGTCAATTCAACCACACATGGAGATTAATTATCTGCAGGAAAGTGATCAGTAGCACAATAATATGATAGTTTTGATAGTAGTGGCAGCAGCAATAGTAACGTGTAACAATGATAGCAATAGTTTTGTAACAAGTGCAACAATAACAATAGAAGTGGTAACTAAATTCGTAGGCATTTGATCGACAATTTGTTGGATGATACTCATCATGTGACAGTCATAACCTAGGGCGATACGGCACTAGCTCCACTTCATAAATATAATGTAGGCATGTATTCCGTAAATAGTCATACGTGCTTATGTAAAGAACTTGCATGCCATCTTTTGTCCTACCCTCTCGTGGCAGCGGGGTCCATATTGGAAACTAAGGGATATTAAGGCCTCCTTTTAATAGAGAACCGGAACAAAGCATTAACACAAGGTGAATACATGAACTCCTCAAACTGCGGTCATCACCGGGAGTGGTTCCAGCTACTTTCACTCCGGGGTTGCTGGTTCATAACACGTAGTAGGTGACAATAACTTGCAAGATCGGATCTAAAACATGAATATAATGGTAATATCATAAACGGTTCATATCTGAAATGATGGCACCCGGGCCCAAAGTGACAAGCATTAAGCATGGCAAAGTCATAGCAACATCAATCTTAGAACATAGTGGACACGAGGGGATCGTCCTAACAAAACTAACTAGATTACATGATGAATCTCATCCAACTCCTCACCGACCAACGAGCCTACGAAGGAATTACTCACTCCCAGTGGGGAGCATCATGGAATTGGTGATGGAGAAGGGTTGGTGATGACGAAGGATGAAGATCCCCCTCTCCGGACCCCCAAACGGACTCCAGATCTGGCCTCCCGATGAAGAACAGGAGGTGGCGGCTGCTCCGTCTCGTATATCGCAATAATTCTTTCTCTCCGATTTTTTCCTCCCATATATAGTATCAGGGTTGACGTCTGCGGGGCCACCAGGTGGGGACAACCCACCTGGGCGCGCCAGGAGGGGGGCGCGCCCTGGTGGGTTGTGCCCACCTAGGTGCCCCCCTCCGGTGGTTCTTGGCTCCAGTATTTTTCTTTTATTATATAAAAAATCCTCGCAAAGCTTCATTCCATTTCGAGAACTTCTATTTCTGAACAAAAACAACACCATGGTAGTTCTACTGAAAACAATGCCAGTCCGGGGTTAGTTTCATTCAAATCATGCAAATTATAGTCCAAAACAAGAGGAAAAGCGTTAGGAAAAGTAGATACGTTGGAGACGTATCAACTCTCCCAAGCTTAAACTTTTGCTTGTCCTCAAGCAATTCAGTTGATAAACTAAAAGTGGGAAAGAAAAACTTTTACGAACACTTTTACTCTTGTTTGCATAAATAAGCTTAAACAACACCCAGGTTTTTAGCAGCATTATAACCAACCATGTCGACAATAAGTCTTAAAAATTATAATAACTCATATCAATGACATAATCAGCTAGTGAGCAATAATAAGATATCTCAACAGCAACACGTTATCAAAACAACTATGATATAATATGACAATTGTGGTATGCCGCTAGCCCTTACTGAGACCGCAAAACATAAATGTAGAGCACCTACAAAGTCCGAGCAGCGACTAAAAATTGTAATTCATGGTAGAAAAGATCCCGTCATGATAACACCCAACATTCACTACACACAATTCATAGGCATGACAACAGTGCCCTCAGATCTGGCTCTTATTAGAGAAGGTGATGACACAACATAAAAGTAAATAGATAGTCCCTTCGCAGAGGGAAGCGGTGATTTGTAGAGGTGCCAGAGCTCAAGTTTTTGAAACAAAGGTAAATGATATTTTGAGAGATGCACCCTTCTCATTTACTTCACAACTATCAGTTATCAATATCTCCCATGCTAAACACGCTAGTGGCGGTTCCCAAGTAGGAAAGTAAAGGTTTGGACTCCATTGGGAGTTTTTGTTTGTTTATTTATAAGCCTTATTTATTTTTGTAATTTGGGACTGGGAATCCCTATTACCTCCCTTTTCTCATGCGATGGCGAGTGAATAAACACTCGACCCGAGAATAACCCTCTTAGCATGGAAGATACCCGCCACCTCCTGTCATTCAATGAACGATCCAGGCACATAAAAAGGATATTTATTTGAAGTTTTTAGAGGTGGCACATGCAAATTTACTTAGGTCGGCAGGGTAATACCGCATATAGGTTGGTATGGTGGACTCATCTGGAATAACTTGAGTTTTTGAATTTGATGCACAAGCAGTAATCCCGCTTAGTACAGGTGAAGGCTAGCAAATAGGTTGAGAAGCGGCCAACTAGGGAGCAACAATGGTCATGAACATGCATCATGCATAATAAACATTGGACACCCGCATGAGTAGGATATGTACACCATGAACATAAATATCATAGATGCTATGTTGGTTTTGATTCAACTACATGCATAAACATGTGCCAAGTAACGCCACTCAAACATTCAGAGGAGGATACCATACCATCATACTACATCATAGTCATTTTAACGCGATGTTAATATCCAAGATAAATCATTATCAAGTCCTAGCTACTTATGCATGGCATGTGAAACTATAATCTCCAATTGTCATTGCAAACATGTTTAATCATAATGGGCTGAATCATGGATACTAGGTTAATCCTATTTACAAAAACTGAACAAGTCGAGTTCATACCAGTTTCTCTCTGCCACGACAAGTTCAACGAATATCGTCATTATTGCCTTTCACTTGCACAACCGAATGATGTGAAATAATAATAATGGTGCAAGAGTGCTGTGGACTAAGCTGGAATCTGCAAACATTTCATTCAACAAGAGAATGCAAGGTAAAATGGGCTCTTTATTAGATCAACAATTATGCATAAGAGAGCCACTCAACATTTTCATCGTGGTCTTCTCCTTAGTACGACTTGGAAATAAAAGGAAAGAAATTCAGAGAAACATACTGAAATATTTTTGGAGTTTTTGGTTTTCCAGAACAAGCAAATGAAAGAGGAAAACAAAAACGAGAAAAACTATTTACACGGGAAAACTCCCCACAAGCAAAAGAAGAACAAGGAAATCTTTTTGGGGTTTCTTCTTAATATTACAACTAGGCAAGCATAGAAAGTAAACTAACTACAGTTAGACACATTTTTGTTTTGTTTTTCCAAGGTGTTTTAAACACACAAGAAAAAGGCGAGAAAATAAATTAAGCAAGGTTAATACAATGAGAAAGTGTGATCACCAACGATTGAAATCTGTGAATACGAATGTAAAGTTGGTGAGAAACACGTACTCCCCCAAGCTTAGGCTTTTGACCTAACTTGGTATGAAGTCAGTATCCTGGATAGTAGTCGGTGTGGTAGCTCACGGAGGCTCGGTGCGAATGCCTCAGCCTGCCGTGCTGCCTTGATAGCAGCATTGTGGGCTCGGGCCTCGCTCTCAAGAACGAAATATCTTCCCTCACTGTGATAATCAAAAAGAGCAGGCGCAGACAAATATGTGTACACAACAGTCGATTTGTTAAATAACAATTTATAAGTGAAGTTATGAATGTATCCTTTGAGGATCTTATAATTTTTTATAGCATGAAAGTCTAAGTACTGCGTGGGTAGGATAGGGTCAAAGGGTAAAGGTGAAACACCCAGCTCTCTTGCTAAACGTGTGGCATAGATTCTGCCATAGAACCAGCCACTATTAGCGTTGTGTTGTAACCTGCATGCAACAATTGCCCCAAGATTATAACTCCTATCATTGGTGAGGGCGGTTCATATAAGGCTCAAGTCTGAAGCATAAAGTGTACTACAATCTTGTTTGCCTACAATACATTTCCCATTAAATAAAGCAAAGTACTGAATTGCAGGAAAATGAATGCTCTTTATTCTACCTTGCGTCACCCCCTCATTTCACCGTAGCAAAGTCTAGTTAAAAATGATTGGTACCCAGCCCTTGGTGGTTCATCAAGCGAACTCCAGAATGGAATTTTGCAGTGATGGGAAAAACTCTCTAGTGATATGGTGAAAGGATTTTCATATAGTTTGAAAGACACCCTAGACTCACGGGGATGAAATTTAAATCCTTTAACAAATGATCCAGTGAGAGTGAGGTGTTGATCGCACTTATCTGAAATGTAGGGACCGAGATCCGCATTTTGAACCAATTGCTCAAATTCCTCCTTAATACCCACACGAACAATATACCCATCACAAGGCCATACGCATGTTTTAGTGGTGGCATCTCGTATGGAACTTTCACTTGGTTCAACATAGGAACGACGAGCGGAGCTGTCACTAGAAGATGCTCCCGACGATCTCCTCATCGAAGAACGCCTTCCAAAGAGGCTCATCATGTTCGCGTATAATTTTATGAAAAAATTTGTGTGACAAAAATTTATCAACAAAACTCTACAAAATTGATAGCAACTACTCATAGGGATACATAGAAGCCATAGCGAGCATTTAAACTACTTAGAACTCTAAGAATTCAACATGCAAGCTCATCTACAGCAGCACCAAGAGTAGCTAATTATTTATAATATAAACCACTAAAACAAGAACTAATTGGACAAACAGAGGAGTCACATACCAAGCAACAATCCCCTGAAACAGTTTCGGAAACGGAGCTTCGAGCAAAGAGATCGAAATCTACGGGTTTGAGGGCAAGAACACGAGAGATAGAGCAATGGATTTTTTTTTCTGTAGGTAGGTGATGGAGTGGTATAAAGAGATAAGGGAGGGGGCCCACGTGGGGACCACAACCCACCAAGGCGCGCATGGGGGTCCTAGCACGCCCAGGTGACTTGTGCCCACCTAGCGCACCTCCCTGTGATATTATTTGCAATAGAAATTCTTAAATATTCGGAAAAATTTGTGTTAAATTTTGAGGGCATTCTGACGACTTTTATTTTTGGGCCATTTTTTATTGCACGGGAAATTCAGAAAACAGACAAAACATGGCATTTTATTTTATTTAAATAATAAAAACAGAAAACAAAAGTTAGGGACAAACGGTAATGCTTACTAAATTCATCAACTTCATACCGCTCAAAAAATGATCCATTAATAAGGTTGATCAAGTCTTATTAACAACCACTTTCGATTAGCATGAAACCGAAGAACTTTCATAGATCACGAAGTTACCTCAACGGGGATATGAAAGTCCCCACCAATAAGCATTTCATATTTATTTTTAACAGCAGGTAGAGGTATTTGAAAACTTCCAATAGTGATTGTCGGAGATTTTCCAATAACATGAACACCATTCATTTGGAATTGTTTCTTTGGTAAGTGCACCGTATGCTCATTACCATTGATATGAAAAGTGACCTTGCTTTTATTGCAATCAATAACAGCCCCTACAATAAGGGGTCTACCTAGGATAATCGACATGCTGTCGTCCTCGGGCATCTCAATATAACAAAGTCAGTCAAAATAGTAACATTAGCAACAACAATGGGCACATCCTCATAGATACCGGTAGGGATGACCATTGATCTATCAGCCATTTGCAAAGATATATTAGTAGGTATGAGTTTATTCAAATCAAGTCTCTTATATAAGGATTTATGCATAACACTAAAACCAACTCCTAAGACACATAAAGCGGTTTTCACATAATTCATTTTGATGGAGCAAGGTATAGTTGGTATTCTCAAAGCACAAGTGCTCCCTGGGTGATTTTGGTAATTAATGTCAACATATCTCTTGTTGGACTAATGTTTTCATCTAGTATATTTCAGACAAGTTCAACAAATGAAGTGGCATGTACTAGAGGATGTGGAACTCCTTCAAGTTGATAAGGACAAGGGATTGGCTCAAGCTCAAATCTTAGGACTCTACATTTTCTATTTCAGTGATCCAAGATCACATTGAGTCCATAGGAAAGCCAATACTATTAAAAGGGTATGAGGTATTGCTTAATGGCTTGCTTGCTCAAGATGCTTAGTGATATGCTCCAAAACCCTCAACCACTTTCTCACATCCACATATGTCCCAAACCAAAATTCAAACTCGGTCATACCAAAAACTTCTATCCGGCGCCCGAGTTCGTTTGACATAGCCACTGCCAGAAACCCTAATCATTTCGGTCTCACCGACAGGGATCTCGGTCTCACCGTGATGGGAATATAAACTCTTTGTTTCATATTTGAAACATTTCGGTCTAACCGAGATGTGAGAACCGGTCTCACCGAGTTAGCATTGCAAACTCTCTGTTGCCTCTTCGTAACGTTTCGGTCTCACAGAAACGAGTGAATCGGTCCCACCGAGTTTGCTTGACCAACTCTCTGTAAGCTTATTACCAAAATCGGTTTGATCAAGTTTGTGTAATCGGTCTCACCGAGATTACATTATGCCCTAACCCTAAAGAAATTGGTCCCACCGAGTTGATCATATCGGTCCCACCGAAATGCCTAACGGTCACATTATGAACTAAATCGGTCTGACCGAGTTCTCTCAATCGGTCCCACCGAGTTTGGTAAATTGTGTGTAACAGTTGGATTTTGTGTGGAGGCTATATATACCCCTCCACCCACTCTTCATTCGGGGAGAGAGCCATCAGAACATACCTACACTTCCATCATACATGTTCTGAGAAGAAAACCACCCACTCAAGTGTTGAGATCAAGATATTCCATTCCTACCATATGAATCTTGTTCTCTAGCCTTCCCCAAGTTGCTTTCCACTCAAATCGCTCTTCCACCATATCCAAATCTATGAGGGGCTGTTTGAGTGTTGGGGAGACTATCATTTGAAGAATTTGAGCAAGGGGTTCATCATCAACACACCGTCTATTACCTTTTGGAGAGTGGTGTCTCCTAGATTGATTAGGTGTCACTTGGGAGCCTCCGGCGAGATTGTGGAGTTGAACCAAGGAGTTTGTACGGGCAAGGAGATTGCCTACTTCGTAAAGATCTACCCTAGTGAGGCAAGTCCTTCGTGGGCGATGGCCATGGTGGGATAGACAAGGTTGCTTCTTCGCGGACCCTTCGTGGGTGGAGCCCTCCGTGGACTCATGCAGCCGTTACCCTTCGTGGGTTGAAGTCTCCATCAACGTGGATGTACGATAGCACCACCTATCAGAACCACGACAAAAACATCCGTGTCTTCACTTGCGTTTGCATTCTCCAAACTCCTCCCTTTAACTTCATATGCAATTGTTTTACTTTCCGCTACTATACTCTTAGAATTGCATGTGTAGGTTGATTGCTTGACTTATGCTAAGATGCTAAAATCTGCCAAGAACTTAAAATTGGGAAAAGGCTAGGTTTTATTTGGTCAAGTAGTCAAAGTTGCATGCTTTACTTTCCAATACCTATATACTCTTGTTATGCATGTGAAAGGATCGATGTGGTTGACTAGAGGGGGGGGGGGGTGAATAGGCAACTAACAATTTTTAGCTTTTCTTAACCAATTTAAATTAAGCAACAAAGCAAGTTGTCTAGATATGCTACTTTGATGACAACTTATAGGAAGCAAAGATAACAACCTCACAAGCAAGCTATATAAGATAAACAAGGAAAGCTTGCACAAGTAAAGGGAAGAAAGAACCACAAGTGGAGCCGGTGAAGACGAGGATGTGTTACCGAAGTTCCTTCCCTTTGAGGGGAAGTACGTCTCCGTTGGAGCGGTGTGGAGGCACAATGCTCCCCAAGAAGCCACTAGGGCCACCGTATTCTCCTCACGCCCTCACACAATGCAAGGTGCCGTGATTCCACTAGTGGTGCCCTTGAAGGCGGCAACCGAACCTTTACAAACAAGGTTGGGGCAATCTCCACAACTTAATTGGAGGCTCCCAATGACACCACGAAGCTTCACCACAATGGACTATGGCTTCACGGTGACCTCAACCGTCTAGGGTGCTCAAACACCCAAGAGTAACAAGATCCGCTAGGGATTAGTGGGGGGGGGAGAATCAAATTTCTCTTGGTGGAAGTGTAGATCGAGGCCTTCTCAACCAATCCTGAGCAAATCAACAAGTTTGATAGGCTAGGGAGAGAGATCAGGTGAAAATGGAGCTTGGGGCAACAATGGAGTATTTGGGAGAAGAGGCGAGTCAACAATGAAGAAGAAGACACCTTTATATAGTGGGGGGGGGGACAATCCAACCGTTACCCCCTCACTCAGCCCCGCAGAGAGCGGTACTACCGCTTGGGTGGGCGGTACTACCGCTTAGCAAACGGTACTGCCGTTCGACCCTAGCGGTACTACTGCGCAAGGGGGCTGGGACCCAGAGCGGTACTACCATGGAGGCAGGGCGGTACTACCGCTGGGAAGTGGTACTACCGCCACTACTACCGCAGCTAGTGCCGCAAAACCCGACACGAGAAAGCGCGCACTTGAGTCGAGGCGATAGTAATACGGAGCCGCGGTGGTACTACGGTAGAGTGCTCCAAGCGGTACTACCGCTCTGTGGAGCGGTTTTGCCACTTGAAGTACTTCAGCGGTACTACCGTTGTGGCCCGCGGTACTACCGCTAGGACCAGGAAAAGGTAGATAAGGGGGAAAGTAGAACTCCATTGAGGTGGAAAGGTATGGTGGGTGCGATAAGGAAGTGTACGTGTTGATTCCACCCTAACCTTACCAAAGCGGATCCCCTCTTGATAGTACGTGACCCCTACGAAACTAGTCCACCAACAAAGAAACGAAAAGAGCTACACCATCTTGAATCGAACACCGAGGGGAGATAATCGTCTCGTGCCAAAGAATGAATCTCTGAAAAACTTAGTGTACACGATTAGTACGCAAAAGCATTGTCATCAATCACCAAAACACCATAGGGATAAATATGCCCTTACAATCTCCCCCTTTTTGGTGGACTGATGACAATACAGGATTTGCACAAAACGAGTAATGACAAAGAATAAGCGCAAAACCCACACCCCTAAAATATAGACGAGCTCCCCCTAGATGTGTGCTATCTAGATAAGTGCTTTGGACTGCACGGCACACATACTAGGATCAACGCTCCCCCTATATTTTAGAGACCAACAACCTCAGCAAGATATATGAGAGTATAGTATATAACAGGATAAGCATGCAAGCTATAGGGTACCAAGGTACAGAGATAAGATAAAGGAAGGTAGCATATGTCTCACACCATATGTCGGGAACTGAGGTCTCACTAGCACAAAACCAAACAAAGGAAAATACGAGAAAGCACATCGACGTAAACACAAAGACAACGACACAAATCCCTAAACTCTCTCCCCCTTTGGCATCGAGACACCAAAAGGGCAGAGAGCTAAGCTACGGCTCCAGGTGAGAGCAAGAGAGGGTCTCGAACATCAAAACCCAGTGGGGTCATCTGCACCGTCGTCGTCAGTCGGAAACTGCTCGGCCTCGGAATCTATCCACGGGCAGTGCTGCTGAATCCACTCATCCTCCTCGGTGATCTGGCCCTCAGAACCACTGGCCACAGTCGCACCCAACTAACGCATGAGCTCCTTGTGACGTCCCCTGGCCTTCTTCTCTGCCACATGAGTCATGTACTGACCGTGAGACTCCATGCAAAACAACTTCTTCATCTTCAGCTTGAGCTTCTTTGCCCACGAGGGCTCTGCACCAGACGGCTCATAGTCATCGTCATCATCAGCCTCAGCCTCAGCCTCCTCGGTCTCCATAGTAGCAGCAGAAGATGTACCCCCAAATTTGGGTGCCTGAGTGCCCCAGTTGTCCTTCCTCCTCAGACGCTTGATCTCATGAGACACCAACTCTCCAGTCTCAAGCATAACGTTGGGATGGACATGATCCCAAGCCTTCTCAATAAGCAACATGATGAATGGTCCATAGAACGGGCACTTGCGCTCAGAGACAGCAAATAAGAGCTCAGACCACATCACATGAGAAATTTCCAAGGACTCGCCAGTGTTCTTTTCCTGCTCATGCTGGCAGAAGAGAAGCATGTCCACAAGATAGGAGTGGACCATATCCAGATTCCCAACTCGAGGGAATAGGGTCTCACGGAAGATGCGGTGAAGGATATCCAGATAGGCAGACAACTCATATGTTTCCTTCTTAGTTTCAGGGTTGACCTTCAGAGTGCAGTAGGGCCAGAGAGCTTGCTTGTGGGTGGAGGTAGTGTTGCGATGAGGACGAAAGCCAACAGGAGTCTCAAGCCCATGATCTTCCACCCCAAGTAACTCCATGAAAGCCTTCCACTTGACAGAAAGCAACTTGCCATTGGTCATCCATGTCAGAGTCCTGTCCTCATCAGTCCCTAGGTGGACAGTGGCATAGAATTAAGCCACAATATCTGCATCAAAGTCCTTGTTAAACTGGATGATCTGGAGAATGTTGAGCTGAGAGCACATCTGAAGAGCCTCGCCAAAGTACACAGGATCCTTCTCCATGTACTCCGTGTCGATGGAGCGCACATTAACATAAAGATTCTTCTTGGCCTTGAGCACATCAAAGAAGATGGCAAACTGAAAGTGGTTCCAGAACGGACGGTTGGCCAAATTGGGTTCTTGATATTCTTCATAGGGATTGCGGCGACGCCTTGCCCAGAACTCCTTGGCACTCATTTGGGGCACAGTTTTGCCCTTTGGCTTCGACGTGGACTTCTTCTTGAGTTAAGGTGGAGGTGGAGCACTAGATGAACCTCCTGCTGACTCAGATGTGCGGTAGCGCTCCGAGGTGGCATGATTGGGGTTGATACGGCGAGCTTGAGGCTCGGGATGTTCATCACCTGGAACCAAACACAAAAACACGCGAAACAACCAGAAAGAACAAGCATAAGCCAACAAGCACACCAAAAGGGATCAAGGAATGGAAGAAAAATGATTGAATGTGGTAGGCAGCGGTAGTACCGTGACCTGCAAGCTGTAGTACCGCCCAAGCGGTAGTACCGCTCCAAAGGGAGCGGTAGTACCGCTCGAGGCGGGGGAACAACAGTTCCCTACTACCGTGGTCAGATCCGGCACTACCGGCCTGTCAAATTCAAAAATATTACTACCATACTCTAATCTAGACAGTCTAGTTGCCTTCTCCAACCTACTCAAGCCTAGATTTAGCCAAAAATCTAGAGATGCAACCACTATTGCCCCTAAAACACAAGATCTGAAAAAGAGACAAAAGGAGAGAAGGAACGGGGACAATACCGACATCCATGGCAAGAGAACGAGGTGGGGATCGACTCCACCGAAGGAAATGGAGAGGAACGCCCCGGAGGAGAAGATCCGCCGGAGCCCTCCCGCGGCGATGCGCTGCTGGAGAGAGGAAGAGGAACGAGGGGGCGAGCGAATGGGTATGGGGATAAACCTCCCTCTTTCCCGATATAACCCCCTGGTCCTACCCCGCAGCGGTAGTACCACGCTGGGGGCGGTAGTACCACGCACCACCAGCAGTAGTACCGCCCAGCACGCCACAGCAACTATACCACATGGCTTAGCTCAAAAAGGAAGGCACAAAAGCAAGGAAAAAGAAAGACCAAAGGAACACACCAGCAAGAGGTCAAGAAACCCCTCTTCAAGAGAGGGCGGTGGCCGCAGCCACCTATGTTTGAGTCAAGAGGTATGGCGCCGCGAAGATTTTAACCTTGGGCCCATGACCAAAACTCGTCCTTGAAGCACAAGTACCATCAAAGATGGTTAATGTGAAAGACTTGATCAATTTATCCATAATGGGGGGAGGGAGAGTTCATTGAGAGAACAACACTCCCCCAATGTCCATGCCTACACCTAGATTAGACAATATGAAGAGTATGGTGGGGCGTGCACGTGCTCAAGCCACATTGCTCAAATCAATGATATTTAGCTCATGCCTTAACTCGCGAAATCTTGCTTCATCCAAAGGCTTCGTGAAGATATCTGCAAGGTTATCATGAGTGTTGACATAGTGAAGCTCGATTTCTCCTTGCCGAATATGATCCCGGATGAAGTGATACTGAATCTCAATATGCTTTGTCTTGAAATGTTGCACCGGGTTAAGAGAAATCTTGATGGCACTTTCATTGTCACACCAAAGAGGCACTTTGTCACAAGTGACACCGTAATCCTTTAAAGTTTGCCTCATCCATAGGAGTTGAGAACAACAACTTCCAGCTACCACATACTCTGCTTCGGTGGACGAGAGAGACACACAACTTTGCTTTTTGGACGACCAACTTACCAGAGAGAAACCAAGGAATTGGCACCCTCCAGAAGTGGACTTCCTATCCATTTTGTCTCCCGCCCAGTCCGAATCAGAGAAACCTACAAGGTTGAAGTTTGCTCCTCTTGGGTACCATAAGCCAAAGTTTGGGGTATGAGCCAAATATCGAAAGATTTGCTTGACTGCCACAAAGTGACTTTCCTTAGGTGAGGCTTGAAACCGTGCACAGATTCCCACACTCAACATAATATCCGGTCAAGATGCACAAAGGTAAATCAATGATCGAATCATAGAACGATATACCTTTTGATCCACCGCTTTACCATTGGGATCAATGTCAAGTTGGCACTTGGTTGGCATTGGAGTAGTAGCTGATGGCTTCTCGCCCCTCGTTGGTTACCCCAAGTGTAAGGTTCAGATGTAGCGTAGCGGCAAATTTCCCTTGGCAAAGATACCAAGGATCGAATCCCGTGAGACTCGGAGGGTCGACAAGTAGGTGTCAACGGCCCCAGAAACTTAGCGGTTGACGGGACCTGCACACAGATACAGATAACTTTGCTCCCAACGAGTACAGAGAGGTTGTCAATCCCTCCGGCCTTGTTGTTTACAAAGGATCAAACACAAGAGATAATAATGATATCTATGACTGCAACTAGGAAATAAAAACAGGAAGTAAATAGAAGGTGTGATCAGCGGTGGTAATATGGACCGGGGTCCCATGATGTTCACTAGTGATGTCTCTCTCCCAAAAGACGATAAAACAGCAAAGCAAGGTAAACAAATTACAGCTGGGCAATTGACAGGATTATGTGCGCAAACCAATGCTAACTATGCTGCAAAGAAAGGTAGAGGCTCAAAAGCATGGGCGGTATGCCAAGGCAAGTAGACCGAAATCCATCTGCATCTACTACTAATCATCCACCTTGAGATATCTATCCAGAACATCTCGCTGGTATTAAGTTGCGAATCCCACCCATAGTGTAAACTCAAAGCAACAGACAACTGCATTAAAAGAACTTTGCGTAAAGTAAACAATCCTTGCACCCGCAAGTACAAGCACCGTTGTTTTCTCCCTTGTGGCAACAACACATCCCCTAGACTCATGTTTCTGTCACTCAAGCTAGTCATCAGGGGGCATGAACCCACAATCAAGCATAATGCTCCCTCTTGGAGTTACTACCTACTACTTGGCCAAAGCAATAAACAGCAACGGAGAACATGCAAGAATTACTCAAGAACAAAGATATAAAAGAGGTGAATCAAATATATTACTCAAACACAATCTGAACATAGTCTCATAATCCATCAGATCCCAGCAAACTCAGCAAAGCAACAGCAGAAAGATTACATATGTGCCTCGATCATGTAGGGCAGCTCACGAGGTCTAAATCATGAAGAGCAAAGAGGGGAGGAGAACATCACATAGCTACTGATCATGGCCCATGGTCCAAGGTGGACTACACACGACTCATCCGGGAAGCGTCCATGGTGGTGGAGAAGATCCCGGTGGTGGTTCTCCCCTCCGGCAGGGTGCCGGGAAGAGTTCTCCCGATGCTCCCGATCTTGGAAGCGCTGCGGTGGCGGAACAGAGGCGAGATCGCGAAAAAGGGTTCTGTCCTCGAGGGTTTCGGGACGAGAGGGATATATATGCGAAGGGGGGCAGCCAAAGGCGGAGCAGGGGCCCCAGGCGCCCCCCTGGCGCGGCCAGGGGTGGGGCCGCGCCAGGTGGCCGCCTGGGCCTCCCCTGGCTCCCCTCTGGCCCATCTTTGGTTCTTCGCGAAGCTTCCTGTACGCTGATTTTTCCTGTGTTTTTTCTGGAATTTTTGGAGCACTTTTAATATGGGGGAAACCTGAAATAGAAAAACAACAGAAAACAGGAACCGGCACTGTGGTGCACTGAGTTAATAGGTTAGTCCTTATATGATCAAAGGTGTATGGAAGTGCATCAATATCATAGCAATATCTCACAAAAGAAGCATGGAGCAAGCAGAAATTATAGATACGTTTTGGACGTATCAACATCCCCAAGCTTAATTCCTGCTCGTCCTCGAGTAGGTAAATGATAACAAGCATAATTTCTGTGGTGACATGCTACCAACCATATAAGAACTTTTTAAGTAAAGCAATCAAGGCATGTAATTCAATTCAAGTCATAACAAGCAAGAGTCTATATTAGCGTTGTAACAAGCAACATAAGAACATAAAGGTGCAAGAGCTCTCGCTGTCCGTGACTCGAATGTCTCCAAATGGTGTTTGCGTGCAAGAAAGGGGATAGGGATATACGAGAGAGTAAAACATAGTTTTTGTATTGTTGAGAACTTAATCTACTAAAGTTTCACACTTGGTCTTCTTTGGAATCTTATCTTGACTCATCCCCAGACCACTAGCCAGGTACAAGTCAAAATGATCCACTCCCTTTCAATATTTTGAGCACTCATGCAATGGATGAGCGTAAGCAAGAAGGTTGACACTTAGGATGGCAAAGAGAGAAAAATGATGAAGGGGGAAGACAAAAAGGTGTGAAAGGCTCACATCAATGAGGAGTGATGTGGACAATCATAGGCGAGAGAAAGCCAAATGATAGATATGATGTGAGGAGTAGGGATTACCATGCAACGGATGCACATATGAGCTAAGGTAAGCTCTCCAATGGAACTAGTGGGGGTGCATCCAACTTGCTCGCTCAAGAAGACCTAGAGCTCTTTTGAGGAGGCTCATCATTGGAATATACAAGCCAAGTTCTATAGTGTGAAGGTCCCCACATAGCTATATGCATGAATGATAATCTCTATGGAGTACAAGGTATAAGATGGAGTACGAGTGTGGATCTCTCAAAAGGAATAGCAGTGTGCCCCCTTCTCTCTTTTTATTTCTTTTTCTCTTATTTCTATTTTTTTATTTTTTTGTGGCCTCAATGGCTCTTTCTATTTAACTCTCATTTGTCCTCTTTGGGATCTTTTGATTTTGTCCTCTTTGGGATCTTTTCCTCACTTTAGGGGCAACACTCTATATATTACAAGAAGTATAGAAGATCTTTCACACTTTACAAAAGTACTCAACATAAAGAAGATGAAACTATCATGATGTATGCAAATGTATGCCTCTGCCAGTGTAGCAGGATATGCAATGATACTAGCGCGTCATGTAGCAATGATTAGGGCAAGGCCCAACTAGCATGCGGCTCATCGATCAAGCAAAAGCATGTATGACATGAAGATAAGTCATGAGAAGATGGATGTTGCATGGCAATGTATCTCGGAAAGGCTATGGAAATGCCTTGATAGGTAGGTATGGTGGCTGTTTTGAGGAAGGATATAATGAGGCTTATGATGACAGAGCGTATCGTGCCAAGGATTTGGATGCACCGGCGAAGTATGCGCCAACTCTCGAGGTGAGAAAGGGCAATGCACGTTATCGAAGAGGCTAGAAAAATATGGCTAGGTGGAAGTGTCAACTTTCGAATACTCACATTAGTCCGAAGAACTCATGCACTTATTATCGGTAACTCTCAATCTAATTAGGAGGTTCACAAAGAGACAAGTACCCCGAGGAGGAGTGTATGGGGGTTTGGTTATCCTTGCGCATCCTCGACTCATGGTACGTGAGTGTACTCTAATATTCGATCCCTCCAAAGATTAGTGATCCATCTAGTAGCTAAAGTTCTCAACTATTTTGTAGGTTTTCGAAAATAAACACGGATTGCCCAAAATACGACATCTATCACTAATAGGCTAAAGCTCTTGACACCAAAAGTTCAGACATTACTCATGGCAATACCTCAAAACTATTGCAAGTTACTACTAAAATTAAATAGCAACCTCAGTTACCTACTTTAAGTTAAGACACACAACTCAGTGCAACAGGCAAACTCTCTTAACAAGATAGAGATGAAAACTCAAGAGAGTTCAGCAACCAACTAAACAAAAGCTCTTTAAAAAGAAAAGCATGAAAACTAAGAGCTAAACATGACAGCAGCTATGGAAAGACAAAGAACACACAAAGCAAAGATAAGCATGAAAATCCTATGTTGTGTTCTAGGTTGATGTGGAGCGTGTTTCTCTCCCACACAAAGAAAGCTGGGTTCTAACTTGTTATGAACAGCAAGCAAAGCTAAAGAAAACTAAAAAAAGAAACTAAGAGCAAGACGCTCCAAGCATAGCACATAACGCATGAAGTGATAAAATTATAGTGGAACGAAAGACGAACTGATAATTGTTGATGGAGAAGGGGATGCATGGGAGCATCCCCAAGCTTAGACGCTTGAGTCTTCTTGAATATTTCCTGGGGGTGCACGGGGGCATCCCCAAGCTTGAGCGTTTGACCCTCCTGAATCTTCTTTTATCATCTTCCCTCGCACACTTGAAAACTCCCTTCATACATAACTAATCATAATCTGATTAGCGAGGTTAGTACCCACAATAAAATATTTTTTCCCTACTGGAAATAAAGATAATCTTGAAGAGCTACTGTTTCTTAAGATTGCCAAAAGGTTTTTGCAAAGAAAAAGCAAGCTCAAGGTTTGCAAAACGAAGAAAAGGCAAAACAGGACATAATCTGTGAAAAACAGACCAGCAGGTAGTAAATAATTTTTTCGGGGCACTTCTGCAAGTCAAATCCAAAAACTCATAACAGACGCTCGAAAGCCAATTGTATAGAGCACGCTGTCAAAAAAATTTAGATCAAAAAGATGATCTGGTGATTTTATTCGAATTTTTCTGTCCCAGGACAGAATCTGTTTTCTGGACAGCACGTCACAACTTTTGAACTTTCTTGCAATCGGAGGCTAAACTTGGCACGAAGCTTGAAAAGAAAAGATACAATGATGATGCTACTGTAGTAACAAACATCAAGACACAACAAAATCAAAATAAAACCTAATTCGTTGTGGGCTGCCTCCCAAAAGCGCTTTCTTTTATGCCTTTAAGCTAGGCATGATGCAAAAAGAGAAGATCAAGTTTTATCAAGAGTAAGAGAATAGCTAGCCCATGTAACGGACTCAAAAGGCAACTTAATCTTCTTTCTAGGGAAGTGTTCCATCCCTTTGATGGAAATCTAGAACTTCTGATTCCCTCAAAGCACCAAGTCCTAACATGCTTGACTAAACAGAAAGGACTAGTAACAGAAAAGCAAATAATTTTTTTGTGATTTTTGATAAAGGACACTAAAGCAAAAACTGAAAGGTAAACTAACAAGACTAAAAAGCAAAGATAAAAGATAGTGTGCAACTCCCCTATCTTGAAGAGTGGAGTCCCCGGCAACGGCGCCAGAAACTTGCTTGATGGCTTCTCGCCCCTCGTTGGTTACCCCAAGTGGAAGGTTCAGATGTAGCGTAGCGGCAAATTTCCCTTGGCAAAGATACCAAGGATCGAAACCCGTGAGACTCCGAGGGTCGACAAGTAGGTGTCAACGGCGCCAGAAACTTAGCGGTTGACGGGACCTGCACACAGATACAGATAACTTTGCTCCCAACGAGTACAGAGAGGTTGTCAATCCCTCCGGCCTTGTTGTTTACAAAGGATCAAACACAAGAGATAATAATGATAGCTATGACTGCAACTAGGAAATAAAAATAGGAAGTAAATAGAAGGTGTGATCAGCGGTGGTAATATGGACCGGGGTCCCATGATGTTCACTAGTGATGTCTCTCTCCCAAAAGACGATAAAACCGCAAAGCGAGGTAAACAAATTACAGCTGGGCAATTGACAGGATTATGTGCGCAAACCAATGCTAACTATGCTTCAAAGAAAGGTAGATGCTCAAAATCATGGGCGGTACGCCAAGGTAAGTAGACCGAAATCCATCTGCATTTACTACTAATCATCCACCTTGAGATATCTATCCAGAACATCTCGCTGGTATTAAGTTGTGAATCCCACCCAAAGTGTAAACTCAAAGCAACAGACAACTGCATTAAAAGAACTTTGCGTAAAGTAAACAATCCTTGCACCCGCAAGTACAAGCACCGTTGTTTTCTCCCTTGTGGCAACAGCACATCCCCTAGACTCATGTTTTTGTCACTCAAACTAGTCATCAGGGGGCATGAACCCACAATCAAGCATAACGCTCCCTCTTGGAGTTACTACCTACTACTTGGCCAAAGCAATAAACAGCAACGGAGAACATGCAATAATTACTCAAGAACAAAGATATAAAAGAGGTGAATCAAATATATTACTCAAACACAATCTGAACATAGTCTCATAATCCATCAGATCCCAGCAAACTCAGCAAAGCAATAGCAGAAAGATTACATATGTGCCTCGATCATGTAGGGCAGCTCACGAGGTCTAAACCATGAAGAGCAAAGAGGGGAGGAGAACATCACATAGCTACTGATCATGGACCCATGGTCCAAGGTGGACTACTCACGACTCATCCCGGAAGCGTCCATGGTGGTGGAGAAGCTCCCGGTGGTGGTTCTCCCCTCCGGCAGGGTGCCGGGAAGAGTTCTCCTGATGCTCCCGATCTTGGAAGCGCTGCGGCAGTTGAACAGAGGCGAGATCGCGAAAAAGGGTTCTGTCCTCGAGGGTTTCGGGACGAGAGGGATATATATGCGAAGGGGGGCAGCCAGAGGCGGAGCAGGGGCCCCAGGCGCCCCCCTAGCGCGGCCAGGGGTGGGGCCGCGCCAGGTGGCCGCCTGGGCCTCCCCTGGCTCCCCTCTGGCCCATCTTTGGTTCTTCGCGAAGCTTCCTATACGCTGATTTTTCCTGTATTTTTCCTGGAATTTTTGGAGCACTTTTAATATGGGGGAAACCTGAAATAGAAAAACAGCAGAAAACAAGAACTGGCACTGTGGTGCACTGAGTTAATAGGTTAGTCCAAATATTATCAAAAGTGTATGGAAGTGCATCAATATCATAGCAATATCACACAAAAGAAGCATGGAGCAAGCAGAAATTATAGATACGTTTTGGACGTATCAGTAGCCGGCTTGATATCACTTAGATTAAACCTCTTGAGCATGTCTTGAGTATACTTGGATTGTTTGATGAAGATTCCTTCTCTTCTTTGCTTGATCTCAAACCCAAGGAAGTACTTCAACTCTCCCATCATGGACATCTCAAAATGTGTGGTCATGAGTGCGGCGAACTCATCATTGAAAGCTTTGTTAGGAGAACCAAATATAATATCATCAACATATAGTTGGCAGACAAACAACTCCCCTTTGACCTTCTTAGTAAAAAGACTGGGGTCGATTTTACCAATTTCAAACCCACGATCTTGTAACAACTCGGTAAGATGCTCATACCACGCATGTGGGGCTTGTTTAAGGCCATAGAGTGCCTTATCGAGTTGATACACGTGATTCGGGAACTTGGGATCCTCAAACCCCGGGGGTTGTTTGACATACACCAACTCATTAATAGGACCATTAAGAAATGCACTTTTCACATCCATTTGTTGTAACTTAAAATTATGATGGGAGCATAGGCAAGCAACAAACGAATAGATTCATGGCGAGCAACGGGGGCAAAGGTTTCACCGTAGTCGATACCCTCGACTTGGGAGTAGCCTTGAGCCACTAGACGCGCCTTGTTGCGGATGACAATGCCATGAGCATCTTGCTTGTTCTTAAAGATCCACTTGTTTCCAATGACATTATGGTTCTCCTTTGGCCTCTGCACCAGACGCCACACTTTGTTGTGCTCCAAGTTGTGGAGTTCTTCATGCATGGCATTAAGCCAATCATGGTCTTCGAGCGCCTCATAGACCTTTTAAGGTTCAACACAGGAGACAAAAGCTTGATGAGCACAATAGTTTGCTAATTGTCTACGAGTGCTTACCCCCCTTATGATGCTTCCAAGAATATTCTCCATGTGATGTTCTCTGGAAGCAAGCCTCGAGGCAATTTTTGCAGCACGACGCTCCAATTGCTCTTCAAGTGATAATTGAGGAGCACTGAGTTGATCATCTTGAGCGACGTCAGGAGATTGATCTTGATCTTGAGCTTCCTCTTGATCTTGATCTTGCTCAGAGGGTAGAACTTGGCCTTGTGCATCATTTGGTGGCTCCCCACCATCTTGTGATTGATTTTGCACTTGGCCTTGTTCGTCCGGTTGAGGGCCTTCACTTTGTTCTTCTGAAGCATGTGGGTCTTGGGTTGATGATGGTTCCACTTGTGTGGAACATTGTCCTTCTCCTTCGGCCACAAGGGGTTCCTCAATGGCTAGGATATATCCAACACCCATTCTTCTTATGGCTTGAGGAGGAATTTCATCACCTACATCACAAGTACCACTTTGCTCCACTTAGGAGCCGTTATTCTCATCAAACTATACGTTACTCGTCTCCTCAATGAGTCCATTGGACTTGTTGAGGACACGGTAAGCATGAGAGTTTGTAGCATAACCAACAAATATGCCCTCATGAGCTCTAGATTCAAATTTAGACAAACGAGCACCTTTCTTGAGGATGAAACACTTATACCCGAACACCCGGAAGTACTTGAGATTGGGCTAGTTTCCTGTAATGATCTCATATGGAGTTTTGTTCAAGCCTTTGCGGAGATAGAGTCAATTGGATGCATGACATGCGGTGTTGATGGCTTCGGCCCAAAAGTTGTATGGAGATTTGAATCCCGCCATCATGGTCCTTGCCGCAACCATCAGCGTCCGGTTCTTTCTCTCCGCTACACCGTTTTGTTGAGGGGTATAATGAGCTGCATATTGGTGTTTGATCCCTTCATCACTAAGAAACTCATCCAAGGTGTAGTTCTTGAACTCGGTGCCGTTGTCACTTCGGATCATCAAAATCTTTGCCTCATGTTGTCGTTGAGATTCATTTGCAAAGTTGATGACGGTTTGTTGGGTCTCACTCTTCTTCTTGAAGAAGTATACCCAGGTGTATCTTGAATAATCATCCACAATTACCAAGAAATACTTTCTACCCCCAAGACTATCAAAAGATGGAGGCCCAAAGAGATCCATGTGAAGGAGCTCTAGGGGTCTTTTTGAGTAGATGATAGTAGTAGGAGGGTGAGCCGTCTCATGTAACTTTCCTTCAATGCAAGCCCTGCAAGCACGATCTTTGGCAAAGCTAACATTTGTTAGTCCATGGACATGGTCCCCCTTGATAAGACTTTGCAAAGATCTCATATTGAAATGGGCTAACCGGCGATGCCAAAGCCATCCCACATCAACTTTTGCCATTAGGCATGTCGCGGTCTTAGTGGGTTGCTTCGAGAAGTTAACCACATAAAGACCGTTATCGACATGTCTAACATAGGTTACTTTAAGAGTCTTGCTCCACAAGAGGGCCTCGGTATCAATATCAAAGAATGTAGCAAAGCCCATGAGTGCAAGTTGGCGAACCGAAAGTAAATTGTATGCAAGGGACTCAACAAGCATGACTTTCTCGATCGTGAGATCATGAGAAACAACAACCTTGCCAAGCCCCAATACCTTAGAAGATGAAGCATCACCCCATTCGACGTTGGTGGCCATATATGAATCTAGATTCACATCCACCACCAAGTCTTCGCTTCCGGTCATATGATTTGTGGCTCCACTATCGAGCAACCATGATCCCCCACCGGAAGCAAACTCCTACAAGAGATCAATGCTTGGATTTAGGTACCCATTTGGTAATGGGTCCTTTGAGGTTAGTAACAAGGGTCTTAGGAACCCAAATAGACCATTCAATGTACTCATAAGAAGAACTAACAAATTTAGCAAAGACATGACCATCACTAGCACGACATAAAACATAAGAAGGATTAAAGTCACCGACCTTGTTTGATGGTATGGTGGGGTTTTTCTTGACTCCACCACCCTTCACATTGTTCTTCTTCTTAGAGGCGCCCTCTCCCTCTTTCACAAAGGTTTGTTGGAGAGGGGGAGGTAGCTTGGTCTTGTCATTCTTCTTCTTCTTGGGCTTGAGAATAAACCCAATTCCTTCCTTTGCCACAACCTCCTTTTGATTACTCAAAAGATTGTTGAGGTTCTTCTCACCTTGTATACATGTCACAAGGCCTTTCTCAAGTTGCTTCTTCAACTTGGCATTTCTTCAACAAGATTTACATGCTCGCAACATGGGGTAGTAGCATTTGCATTATCAATCAACACCATGCGAGGAAAGATAGCCTTTTCCTTGTTTAGCGAAACTTGGAGTTTATCATGAGACTCCTTGAGAGAAGCATGCATACCTTTCAAGGCCTTGTGAGCCTTGTCAAGTGTAACAAACTCCTCCTTGAGTCTAGCATGGTCAACCCCAAGTTTTTCCTTCTCGGAGTTAAGCATACGAGAGACAACTAAAGCATGATCGAGATCCTTCTTTAATTTAGCATGATCATCGTTGTGTGACTCCTCAAGAGACAAACGAAGACCACACTCTTCCTCTAGAGCATTAGAGAGATCCGATATTTCATCGACATAGTCTCGACTATGTCCTTCCATTTTAGCAATGGTCTCCTCGTGAGCCTCGATCATGTCATTGGCCTCACCGAGTTGTTCCAAGAGAGCAACAAAATGCTTCTTGGGTTTGCCCTTGAGTTTGCTCATAAACAACTCAAACTCATTCTCTTCCTCCTTAGCTCCCTCACTCTCATCAATACAATCCGTTAATGAAGGATTAGAGATGATGGTAGTGTTGATGTTTGGAGTTACCTTGTTGGTGGCCTTAGCCATGAGACACTTGGCGGTGATGTTCTCATTTGGAGAGTCGAAGAGAGATGTGCGTGGAGTAGTAGCAATAGCAATTGTGGCCATGGTGACCATCTCATCATCTTCATCATTATCATCATCCTCAACATATTCTTCTTGGGCCACCAACCCTTTGGGAGGATTCTTCTTGTTGAAGTTGTTCTTGTTGGGATAAGACTTGGCCTTGTCCTTCCGGATAAGCTTGCCTCCAAAGTCTTCTCTTTTCTCATATGGGCAATCTGCAATGAAGTGGCTTACATTTCCACATTTGAAGCATGTCCTCACTCGTTGCTTGCCCTGGTTGCCACTTGAGTTGTTCTTGTTGAAGTTGGGCCTTGAGTTCTTCTTGTTTCCCCAAAATTGCCGTCAAGCAAGAGGCATGTGCTCATGATAGGCATATTTGGTGTCTTCGGGGCAACAATCATCGTCATCCTCCTCCTCCTCTTCTTCCACACAAGCCTTGGCCTTTAAGGCAAGGTTAGGCTTCTTTGATCATTGAGCTCTTAAAACCGCATTGTCAGCGGTCTTGTCCAAGATCCTCATGGCAATGAACTCATCCAACACTTCATTTGATGACAAATGGTGGAAGTCCGGACTTTGGCGAATGACGGAGGACATGGCCTTATGGTAGGGCATCATGGACTTGAGAAACTTGCGCTTTATCCAATTTTCATCCATGTCCTTTCTCCCATGATCTCGAAGAGAAACCGCGAGAGTGGTTAATCTCCGATAAAGTCCACGAGGATCTTCATCTTCGATCATAGGAAACTCATCGGCTTCATCTTGCACAACTTCATAGTTAGAGCGTTGAATGCTTGCGCTCCCCTTGTACATGGTGCCAACATGCTCCCAAGATTCCTTGGCCATGGTGAAGGGTCGAAGATGAGCAATGTCTTCGGGAGGGATAGCATCTTGAAGTATGCAAAGAACGGACTCGTTGAATTGATGATCCGCAGCTTCTCTTGGAGTTAAGTTGTCGGGATCACGTGGATAAAAACCGTGCTCAATGATTCTCCAAAGATTAGTAGAGCAATGATTTAAATGACGTTTAAAGCAAAACATCCAAGTAGCAAAATCAGAATTTTTTATAAACTTAGGAGGAGGACCAATGGAATTTAAATGCGGAGTAGGAACGAGTCCTCCATAGTGGATAGGAGGAGCGGAGTGGGCAAAAATCCCACTCCCATTCTTAGTAACCGGGACTTGCTCACTACTAGCTTCTCCCTTGTCGGGAATAGCCTCCGACAAGTTGGCAGTGGGACGACCCACTTTCAACGGTGAGGTGGATAATTTGAGTCCCTCTAGCAAATATTTAAACATGCCTTTGACCTCGATCGCTAGTGATTCTTTCAATGTGGTCATCGCCACACTGAACTCCTCACGAGTGACCGAGGCTCCCCCATCGGACGTAGGCAAGGACGTAGTTCCACCGGAATGTTCCTCCGTCTTGACTACGTTGTCACCCATACTCTTTGGACGGTAAAGTCCTTAAAAAGAGACGACGCTCTGATACCAATTGAAAGGATCGATATGGTTGACTAGAGGGGGGTGAATATGCAACTAACAATTTTTAGGTTTTCTTAACCAATTTAAATTAAGCAACAAAGTAAGTTGTCTAGATATGCTACTATGATGACAACTTATAGGAAGCAAAGATAACAACCTCACAAGGAAGCTATATAAGATAAACAAGGAAAGCTTGCACAAGTACAGGGAAGAAAGAACCACAAGTGGAGCCGGTGAAGACGAGGATGTGTTACCGAAGTTCCTTCCCTTTGAGGGGAAGTACGTCTCCGTTGGAGCGGTGTGGAGGCACAATGCTCCCCAAGAAGCCACTAGGGCCACCATATTCTCCTCACGCCCTCACACAATGCAAGGTGCCGTGATTCCACTAGTGGTGCCCTTGAAGGCGGCAACCGAACCTTTACAAACAAGGTTGGGGTAATGTCCACAACTTAATTGGAGGCTCCCAACGACACCACGAAGCTTCACCACAATGGACTATGGCTTCACGGTGACCTCAACCGTCTAGGGTGCTCAAACACCCAAGAGTAACAAGATCCGCTAGGGATTAGTGGGGGGAATCAAATTTCACTTAGTGGAGGTGTAGATCGAGGCCTTCTCAACCAATCCCGAGCAAATCAACAAGTTTGATAGGCTAGGGAGAGAGATCGGGTGAAAATGGAGCTTGGAGCAACAAAGGAGTATTTGGGGGAAGAGGTGAGTCAACAATGATGAAGAAGACACCTTTATATAGTGGGGGGAACAATCCAACCGTTACCCCCTCACTCAGCCCCGCAGACAGCGGTACTTCCGCTTGGGTGGGCGATACTACCGCTTAGCAAGCGGTACTGCCGTTCGACCCTAGCGGTACTGCCGCGCAAGGGGGCTGGGACCCAGAGCGGTACTACCGTGGAGGCAGGGCGGTACTACCGCTGGGAAGCGGTACTACCGCCACTACTACCGCAGCTAGTGCCGCAAAACACGACACGAGAAAGCACGCACTCGAGTCGAGGCGGTAGTTATACGGAGCCGCATCGGTACTACGACAGAGTGCTTCAAGCGGTACTACCGCTCTGTGGAGCGGTACTGCCGCTTGAAGTACTTCGGTGGTAATACCGCTGTGGCCCGCGGTAGTACCGCTGGGACCAGGAAAAGGCAGAGAAGGGGGAAAGTAGAACTCCATTGAGGCGGAAAGGTATGGTGGGTGCGATAAGGAAGTGTATGTGTTGATTCCACCCTAACCTTACCAAAGCGGATCCCCTCTTGATAGTACGGTGACCCCTACGAAACTAGTCCACCAACAAAGAAACAAAAAGAGCTACACCGTCTTGAATCAAACACCGAGGGGAGATAATCGTCTCGTGCCAAAGAATGAATCTCTGAAAAACTTAGTGTACACGATTAGTCCGCAAAAGCATTGTCATCAATCACCAAAACACCGTAGGGATAAATATGCCCTTACATCATGCTTGTTAGGTATTGAGAATGTTTAAACATGTGCTAAAAACTCCACTCCAACCTCAAGTAATTTAAAAGCTGCCACTTTTCTTTGCTAGGAGTCTATTCACCCCCCTCTAGACACCTCTTGTTGATCCTTTCAATTGGTATCAGAGCATTGGTCTCCATTGCTTTGGTTTAATCACCGTTGGAGGAAGATGGATGAGTCTACATTGGGGAGTATTAGACGTAGAGTGCCTATGCTTGATGGAGAGTACTTTCATGAATGAAAAAATGAGATGCTTGAGATCTTCAATGAATATCATTTGAACAAGTATATTGATAATCCATGTATGCCCCCCCATTGATGCTTCGAATCCTACTTTCAATGAGAAACTTGACATGGTTCGAAATCTTAGAACTGTTAATCTTATCACTAGAGGATTGCCTAGAAACTTGCTTGTATGCTTGCCAACTTTTGAATGTGCTTAGACTATATGGAGATTTCTAGAGGAACGATTCCCAAATTATTCCTTCAAAAATCTTGATGAGATTCTCCATAAGTCTATTGCCTTGAATAGGATGAGTACTAGTGATCCTAAGTTTGGTGATTGTCTATTTGAGCTTCGTGAACTCATGCGTGCCAAAGGAGATGTTGGAATTATTAGCAATATCATTTCCGAAGTCATTAGAATTCATAGAGATGAACATTGTTACGGTCATACTTCTAATGAATCACTCTCTCTAGGTGTTGATCAATCACATGACAATGTGGAACATGGATACTATGATGAGGATGATGACAATGACTATGATCTTGATGAACAAATGAGACATTTTCGTCTTATGGCAAATCTTCGTGGCTACGTAGCCGGAGGAAACGAATGGGTGCTTCATAGTGGTTGCACGGATCACATGACCGGAGATAAGGACATGTTTGATGAGCTTGCTAGAAATGATGGTCCACGAAAGTATGTTACTTTTGGTGACAACTCTAAGGGTAAAGTTGTTGGCCTTGGTAAGGTGGCCATATCCAACGATATCTCAATTAAGAATGTCATGCTTGTAGAATCTCTCGGATATAATCTTCTCTCCGTGTCTAGATTAGCTGATTTTGGTTTAAATGTGCTATTCACTCATGTTGATTGCCAATTCTTTCATAGAGATAATCATAATATGGTCTTTACAGGCATTCGTAGAGGTGACCTATACATTGTTGACTTCACTAAGAAAGCCCAACCTCGCACTTGTTTTATTGCTAAATCTTCTAAAGGTTGGTTATGGCATAGAAGGTTAGGTCATCTGGGCATGCGGAATCTTGATAAGCTAATTAAAGGTGATCATATCCTTGGTGTTAAAGATGTTATATTTGACAAGGATAGACTTTGTAGTGCTTACCAAGCAGGAAAACAAGTTGGCGGAAGTCATTCCGTAAAGAACATCATGACTACGAGGAGACCACTTGAGCTACTTCACATGGATCTTTTTGGTCCCAATGCTTACAAAAGCCTCGGTCGTAACTCTTTTGGATTGGTCATTGTTGATGATTTTTCAAGATTTACGTGGGTGTTCTTTCTTGATGATAATTCGCAGGTCCAAAAGATCTTCAAAAACTTCGCTTGGAAGGCCCAAAATCAATTTGAAGTGAAGATCAAGAAGGTTCGTAGCGACAACGGAATGGAGTTCAAGAACGCAAATGTGGATACCTTTCTTGACGAAGAAGGGATTTCACATGAGTTCTCGGCTACGTACACGCCAACAAAATGGAGTTGTTGAGAGGAAGAACTGGACACTCGTCGAAATGGCAAGAACGATGCTTGACGAATACAAGATGCCAAGACACTTTTGTGCGGAAGCGCTTGAGACAGCTTGTCATGCAACCAATTACATATATCTTCACAAGCTTCCCGACAAGATGGCATACGAGCTTCTCACCGGTAATAAACCCCAAGTTGGATACTTTCGAGTATTTGGCTCAAAGTGCTACATTCTTGATAATCATCGTCGTTCTAAATTTGCTCCTAAATCTCATGAAGGTTTCCTACTTGGTTATGGCTCAAACTCTCACACTTACCGTGTCTACAAAAATTTCACACGGAAGGTTGAAGAGACAGTAGATGTGAAGTTTGATGAATCTAATGGCTCGCAAATAGAGCAATTGCCAATTGATGTAGGAGATAAAGATAATTCGGAAGCAATTCAATACTTGTCTATTGGCAAGATCCGTCCAACGGAGGTGAAAGAGAGTACTTCATCTGTCCATGTGGAAGCTTCTACCTCATGACAAGGTGAACCACAAGTTGACTTGGAGGCATCCACAAGCGGGACACGCCATAATGAAGAAATCAAGGAGATGCATCAAGATGAACCTCATCGACCTCCTTCTCCACCTCCACAAGGGGACAACAACACCAACAACAATGAAGAAGGACAAGAATAAGAAGAAGATGAAGAGGATGTTCCACCCCGACCAAGCAAAAGCTTTCACGAGTTAGAGCAAGAATTGCTAGAGATCATCCCATAGAGAAAATCTACAATGATATCCAAACCGGGAGAATCACTTGCTCTAAATCTCGTCTAGCTAACTTTTGTGAACATTACTCTTTCATATCTAACCTTGAACCTATGAAGGTTGAAGATGCTCTTGATGATCCGGATTGGGTAAACGCAATGCACGAAGAGCTACACAACTTTGAGAGAAATCAAGTGTGGACACTGGTCGAGAAGCCCGACAACAACCACAACAGCATCGGTACCAAATGGGTGTTTCGCAACAAGCAAGACGAAGATGGTCAAGTCGTTCGCAACAAAGCATGTCTCGTCGCCCAAGGCTACACTCAAGTCGAAGGTATGGACTACGGTGAGACATATGCTCCCGTTGCTAGACTTGAGTCCATTCGCATCATACTTGCTTATGCTAATCACCATGATATCACCTTGTACCAAATGGACATTAAAAGTTCTTTTCTCAACGGTGAAATTGAGGAGGAAGTTTATGTTAAACAACCTCCCGGCTTTGTCAATCCTAAGAAAACCGATCATGTTTACAAACTTCACAAAGCTCTTTATGGTCTTAAACAAGCTCCTAGAGCGTGGTATACATGTTTGACCAAGTTCCTTATTGAAAAAGGCTTTGAAATTGTAAAAATAGATTCCATTCTTTTTACTAAAAGGGTTAATGGTGAATTATTTGTGTGCCAAATTTATGTTGATGATAACATATTTGGTTCTACTAACCCCCATTTTAGTGAAAGGTTTGGAAAGCTAATGTCGGAAAAGTTTGAGATGTCTATGATGAGTGAACTCAAGTTCTTTCTTGGTTTGCAAATCAAACAAACTAAGGAGAGTACCTTTGTTTCTCAAAGAAAGTATACCAAGGACTTGTTCAAGAAGTTCAACATGCAAGAATGCAAAGGTATGACTACACCCATGCCTACTAGTGGACATCTTGACTTGACTAAGGATGGCGAACCGGTTGATCAAAATTTTTACCGCTCTATGATTGGTTCATTGCTATATCTATGTGCCTCCCGTCCCGATATTATGCTAAGTGTGTGCATGTGTGCACGATACCAAGCGGCCCCTAAAGAATGTCATCTTAAGGCTGTGAAAAGGATAGTGAGATACTTAATTCATACACCAAATTTTGGCATTTGGTATCCTAAGAGGTCCTCTTTTGATCTTGTTGGCTACTCCGATTCGGACTATGCCGGTGACAAGGTTGATAGAAAGTCCACTTCGGGTACTTGTCAATTTCTTGGTAGATCTCTTGTGTCTTGGTCCTCCAAGAAGCAAAACTCGGTATCCTTATCAAGCGTCAAAGCCGAATACATTGACGGTGGTTCATGTTGTGCTCAATTACTTTGGATGACCCAAACTCTTAAAGATTATGGGATCTATGTGAAACATCTTTCATTCCTTTGTGACAATGAAAGTGCTATTAAGATTTCTCATAATCCTGTGCAACATTCTCGAACTAAGCATATTGAAGTTCGTCATCATTTCATTCAAGATCATGTTGCTAAGGGTGATATCAATCTTAAACATGTTCGCACCGATAATCAATTAGCAGATATATTTACTAAACCAATTGATGAGAAAGTGTTTTGCAGGTTGAGAGGTGAATTGAACATTATTGATGCCTCAAACTTGGAGTAGGAACTCCATTTGGATACATGCAAGGCATGAGCCTTTATCTAATCCTTGATATTTATCTTATGATGATGATCATATGTCTTGGATATGTGTACCCTTGCATGTTATCTAACCTTTGTAGGTACTTGGATAAGCCCAAATCCATGAGATTGCAACTCAATCACATCTTGAGCAATCTCTACATCACCAAGTCTCTACAATATGGTGGTTGAAGGCAAGGAAGCATGAAACCCTTCAATATATCCTTTGACAATTTCTATATATCAAATTTCATTTTGTATCAAGTTATCATGATTGTAATTTTGGATACACAAGTGCTCTTCCTTGCAAGACTAACCCATGTAGGAAGATGAACTCAAACTACAAGTGGTGCTGTCAATTCTTGATGAGCTACATCAACCTTGAGCAACCCACACAAGTTCAACTACATGATCAAGACCAATACTACCACCAAAGGTATGTTATTCCATCTTAGAGAAGCTTTACCCCAAGTCATGGGTCAAAGCAGCTCAACAAGATGTGAATACATCGAATGCTTAAACGAAAAATGGCAACCCCATTTTCAGCTTAAACGATGAGTATGACCTATGATCAAGTGTCTTCACTTGACTCCTAAGTCAATATACTCTAACATAGGTGACTTTCTCGCCGACCAATTCTAGATGAAGTTCTCTAGTGTTTCTCTGAGTTTGTGCAACTTCATCCACTGTTTCTTTTCTCTGTTTTTATTCTGCATTTTCTGAATCCAATTCATTGCAAATCCTTCAGTTAATTCCTTGTAAGTCTTTGTGAGATCTTATTTGCCTAGTGAGCTGAGATGAAAAATTGTTCTCTCTGTGTTGAACTCGGACACACCGCTTTGCCTCTCTCGGTCAAACCAAACCATCTCGATGCCACCAAAGAAAACAAGTCGATGTAACCAATTGCAATACTAAGGAGACAATTTGTTATTTGCATTCTGCATATCTGTTCTAGCTCCACTCAATGATACTTGTCCTCTACCAGCATCACATTTTATACACTGCTCTGTGACTCAAGGACCAAACCTATTTTGACTCACACTCCAGAAGATCCCTTCTTGGAAATTGATGTCAAAGGGGGAGAGAGTTCACATCAAAGCTTAAGGGGGAGAGCTTAAGGGGGAGAAAGAGTTCACATCAAATCACATGCCCTAGATGCTTGGTGTTCAAGAGGAGAGAAGTCACATGTCTTTAAGAGGGGAAAGACATGTCTATGTTATTCCTCTGATCTGTTTTGCTCTGATTCTTTTCTCCTACTTTCTTCCATTATCCAATATAAGGTTCAGGGGGAGAAAGACTGCTAGGGAAGAAAGTCTTTGAATTCATTGCATATCTTTTACTTTTGGGAACATGTCTGCATTCTAGAGTACCCAGTACTCACTCTCTACATGTTATCCCAATCTTGGTACTCTTGTGGCTCTCTTGTTGCTCTGTCTAGTAGATGTCCCTATGTTATCTAACCTTGTTTACTCAGGTTCATCCCTTCATAAGCCAGCTCAAGATCACAAGGTAAGTATATGCATCACACTCATGTGCATGAAGATTTCTTGCTAATGTACGTATTGTTTGCAAGAAGGAACCATGAACATGAGGATACACTTCATATATTGATATCATTTGCTCTGATGCATATAGCCAAGATACATGTAACTCATTGCTTGCTCCGTCATGTCTATGCTTTCACAGGCTCTTATATTCCATATTTACATGAGTGCATACATGTAGGGGGAGCCTATGCATGTTACATGTCCTTCCAAAGCTTTACTTGTTACTCTTTATATCTTTATCTAAAACTTTGATGTATGTTGTCATCAATTAGCAAAAAGAGGGAGATTGAAAGCACAAGTGCTCCCTGGGTGATTTTGGTAATTAATGTCAACATATCTCTTGTTGGACTAATGTTTTCATCTAGTATAATTCAGACAAGTTCAACAACTAGAGTGGCATGGACTAGAGGATGTGGAACCCCTTCAAGTTGATAAGGCCAGGGGATTGTCTCAAGCTCAAAGCTCAGGACTCTACATTTTCTATTTCAGTGATCCAAGATCACATTGAGTCCATAGGAAAGCCAATACTATTAAAAGGGGATGAGGTGTTGCTTAATGGCTTGCTTACTCAAGATGCTTAGTGATATGCTCCAAAACCCTCATCCACTCTCTCACATCCACATATGTCCCAAACCAAAAGTCAAACTCGGCCATACCGAAAAGCTCTATCCGGCACCACTGAGTTCATTTGACATAGCCACTGCCAGAAACCCTAATCATTTCGGTCTCACCAACAGGGATCTCGGTCTCACTGAGATGGGAATGTAAACTCTCTGTTTCCTATTTGAAACATTTTGGTCTAACCGAGATGTGAGAATCGGTCTCACAGAGTTAGCATTGCAAACTCTCTGTTGCCTCTTTGTAACATTTTGGTCCCACGGAAACGAGCGAATCGGTCCCACCGAGTTTGCCTGACTAACTCTCTTTAAGCTTATTACCAAAATCGGTCTCACCCAGTTTGTGTAATCGGTCTCACTGAGATTACGTTATGCCCTAACCCTATTGAAATCGGTCCCACCGAGTTGATCATATCGGTCCCACCGAAATGCCTAACGGCCACATTATGATCTAAATCGGTCTGACCGAGTTCTCTGAATCGGTCCCATCGAGTTTTGTAAATTGTGTGTAACAGTTGGATTTTGTGTGGAGGCTATATATACCCCTCCACCCACTCTTTATTCGGGGAGAGAGGCATCAGAACATACCTACACTTCCATCATACATGTTCTGAGAAGAGAACCACCCACTCAATTGTTGAGATCACGATATTCCATTCCTATCATATGAATCTTGTTCTCTAGCCTTCCCCAAGTTGCTTTCCACTCAAATCTCTCTTCCACCATATCCAAATCTGTGAGGAGCTGTTTGAGTGTTGGGGAGACTATCATTTGCAGCATTTGCGCAAGGAGTTCATCATCAACACATCGTCTATTACCTTTTGGAGAATGGTGTCTCCTAGATTGGTTAGGTCTCACTTGGGAGCCTCCGACGAGATTGTGGAGTTGAACCAAGGAGTTTAATTTGTACGGGCAAGGAGATCGCCTACTTCGTGAAGATCTACCCTAGTGAGGCAAGTCCTTCATGGGCGATGACCATGGTGGGATAGACAAGGTTGCTTCTTTGTGGACCCTTAGTGGGTGGAGCCCTCCATGGACTCGCGCAGCCATTACCCTTCATGGGTTGAAGTCTCCATCAACGTGGATGTACGATAGCACCACCTATTGGAACCACGACAAAAACATCCATGTCTTCACTTGCGTTTGCATTCTCTAAACTCCTCCCTTTACCTTCATATGTAATTGTTTTACTTTCCTCTACTATACTCTTAGAATTGCATGTGTAGGTTGATTGCTTGACTTGTGCTATGTTGCTAAAATCTGCCAAGAACTTAAAATTGGGAAAAGGCTAGGTTTTATTTGGTCAAGTAGTCAAAGTTACATGCATTACTTTCCAATACCTATATACTCTTGTTATGCATGCTTGTTAGGTATTGAGAATGTTTAAACATGCGCTAAGAACTCCACTCCAACCTCAAGTAATGTAAAAGCTGGCACTTTTCTTTGCTAGGAGTCTATTCACCCCCCTCTAGACACCTCTTCTCGATCCTTTCATATTCCTGGGCTCCAAGTTTTTTAGGTACTCCATCCTTAAAAGTATAATTATCAAGCATGGTGGATATTTCAACTTCTGGTATTTTTCTCTTATTGGTGATGATGTCTTTCATGTACTTTGCATAAGGAGGCATTTTCAAGAGATCAGTCAAGCAAGTACGCAAACAGACTGGCCTTAGCATTTCAGCAAAGCGTTCAAATTCTTCATCATCTTTATTTTAGTTGACTTGGGTGGAAAGGGCATAGGTTATTGTACCCACAGTTCTCTTTCTTTACCGTGTTTCCTAGCAACAAAGTCTCTTTTATCATATCTTTTATTCTTCGGTTGTGGGCTATCAAGATCAACCGGTGGTTCTACCTCAACATCATTATATGGTTCTCTTTCAAAATTTAATTTAATATCTTCATGAACATCATCATTATCTTTTTCATTATCACCATGTGGATGTTCATTACCAGATTGAGTTTCAACATCAGAGATAGAAAAATCATTATCGTTGTCAAGAGGTTTGCCTACTTCAGGTTCACTAGTAGCATGCAAGGTCCTATCAGTTTTCTTTTTTCCTTTTATTTTTAGTGGGACTAGGTGCAGTGGTGTTGTTTCTTTTTGAATCTTGTTCAGTTCTTTTTGGGTGTCCCTCAGGATAAAGTGGTTCCTGAGTCATTTTTCCTCCTCTAGTTGCAACTCTAACTGCAAAGTCATGTATGTTGCTATTCATTTCATGAAGTAATTATCTTTGAGATTTAGCAACTTGTTCTAGATGGGTTTGTACCATAGCAGCATGTTTTCCTACACCTCTAACATCATTTGAAATTCTAAATAACAAGTCACTCAAGCGAGCAATCATATGAGAATTATATTTCAATTGTTTCATAACATTTGCATTGAAGTGATCTTGTTTCCTAATGTAATTTTCAAACTCATGAAGGCATTGGCTAGGGTGCATATTGTGACGATTATCATTGTCATTGAATTTCATTAGAGATTTTACCTCTACCACCTTAGGCAGAGGTGGTGCATCAAGCCCATGTATTTCTTCAATAGGAGGTAAAATTTTAACATCCTCAGCTTTAATACCTTTTTCCTTCATAGATTTCTTTGACTCTTGCATATCTTCAGGGCTAAGATATAATATACCCCTCTTCTTCGGAGTAGGCGGTGGTTTTGGAACAGTCCAATCATCATAATTTTTCAATATGTTATTCAATAGTTCTTCAACTTGTCCAATGGTTCATTCCCTGAAAACACAACCAGAACAACTATCTAGGAAGTCCCTAGAAGCATCGGTTAGTCCATTATAGAAGATATCGAGTATCTCATTTTTCTTAAGAGGATGATCAGGCAAAGCATTAAGTAACTGGCAAAGCCTCCCCCCAAGCTTGTGGGAGACTCTCTTATTTAATTTGCAAAAAGTTAAATATTTCCTGTAAGGCAGCTTGTTTCTTATGAGCAGGAAAATATTTTTCAGAGAAGTAATAAATCATATCCTAGGGACTACGCACACAACCAGGAGTAAGAGTATTGTACCAAGCTTTAGCATCACCCTTTAATGAGAACAAAAATAATTTGAGAATATAGTAGTAATGGGTTTTCTCATCATGAGTAAAAAGAGTGGCTATGTCATTTAACTTAGTGAGACATGCCACAACAGTTTCAGTTTCATAACCATGAAAGGGATCAAATTCAACCAAAGTGACTAACTCTGGATCGACAGAGAATTCATAATCCTTATCATCAATAAAGATAGGTGAGGTAGCAAACTTAGGATCATATTTCATTCTAGCATTCAGAGACTTTTCTTTATACTTGCTTAACAATTTTTCTAGATCATCGCAATCATTACAAGCAAGAATATCTCTAGTTGTTTCCTCACTCATAACATAACCTTCGGGTACCTTAGGAAATTCATATCTAAGAAGGCTAGTTCTAGCAGGTGTTTCAAAATTTTCAGTTTCAAGCTCATCATCACATTCAACAACATCACGTTGTCTTACTCTAGTAATTTTTTCATCAAGAAATTCACCAAGTGGCACATCATCATCATGCAAGGTTATCGGTGTACTAAAGTAGGGGTACCTTAGTATCCCGAACTTGTGCACGGGCAGTTGCAGCGTCCCGTGGCGGGGGTTGCCGTGCGACCGCCAAGGCCCACAGTGGTTCCTTTGGAGCCATTCAAGAACAAAGTATTCAAGTTGAAGAAACAAGGCCCCGGCAAGAGGAGCTTGCCGGGAAGGACTCTCAAGGCTCAAGATCACTTCTTTGGCATAGGACCCTGGCAAGAGGAGCTTGCCGGGAAGGCCAAACATGGCATTTCAAGAGACTTGCCGCGACGCGCCACGCGTCCCGGCAAGGCCCTGAGAGCGACAAACTCCCAGGCGCGACAAGGTAGCAACCGCGGCAAGGCGCTTGCCGCGGCAAGCTTCCACTAAGTGCCCGCGCTCCAGCTGATCCGACCACGCGTCGCCCTGGGGCCCCTCCAGGAGCACGTGGCAGAAGGCTGTGCAGCATGGGGTACACGGTGGCAAGCAGCGATGACAAGGCCACCGTCGTGGCGGACGGTGGCACCTTGACGGACGCTTTTTACACTGTTTAGGGCGACGACGACGGGCATTTAAAGTCCTTGTCCCCTGCCGTCAGAGTTAGGTATAGAGCACTATGCAACACTGTTCCAACTACCACCCATTTTACGTTTTTACCCTCGACTGCGTTGACACCTGTCGGTGACCCCTTTGACCTATAAAAGGAGGCCCATGCGCAACGTAGAGGAGGTTCCCATCTTCGATCACTCTCACGCTCGGTACTGCTAGCGATTAGCACTGTAGTTCTTCTCGCTCCCGAGCCCAGAACGCAATACAAACCAAGGCAGGAGTAGGGTTTTACGCATCCGTGCGGCCCAAACCTGGGTAAAATGCTCGCGTGACTGCTTCGATCCGCTCTTTGTGCATCCTCCGCCCCCTTGCCGTACCGAAAAGGGGCTCTGGTCCCATAGGTGTTCGTGGGCGATCAGTTTCCCCGACATCTTTGGTGCGCCAGGTAGGGGGAGTGCATCAAGGTTGTGTGAACCTGATCCGGCGTTCACGCGAGCGAAATCTCCACCAACTTCATCGACCTCATCAACATGCCGCCGAAGAAGAACGCTTCGGAGGTAGCAGGCCCGTCCGCGTCGATCCCGCCACCACCGGAGCCAACGGTTGGTGGGGTAGACGCTGGCGGAAGGACGGACGTCGGTGAGGAAACTCACGGCGCTGCCAAGTCCAAGGACAAGACGGACGACCGGGCGCACTCCAAGACCTCGGCGTCCGTACATGCACCGCGCCCGTCTCAGGAGGTGCGGGACCAGCAGCGACGTGGTACTCAAGGTACCATACGCTTGCTGGGACAAGGTCAAGCTGGCGGGTCCCGGGACGTTCAAGGCCAATATGCGCACCAGCATGCCGGCACGGGCAAGGCTGGGTCGCTGGGACGGGACAATGCTCCTTCTAACGTAGTTAGAAGTCCGAGCGTGTCCCGCTCCTCGCACCGTTCGCCTCCGTTACCCTCCACTCCAGCAGAAGCTCTAGCTCGAGCTCAACTGCTCCTCGACTTCCCTCTGGCGGCAGATAAGGCCGACGATTGGAGGGCTACCATCCAGAGCTTGATCGCCTTCGCCAACGGCGACACTCCGCAGCAGCCGACGACGTCGCGGCCGCGGCAAGTTAGCCAGGCGCGGGCTGATGGCGACAAGACAGCCGGGGGTGCGACCACCGTGCACTCCCCGCCCCGAAGGCCAAAATCGCCGACTCGTCGGATCAACATCGACGACGATTCCACTGCGTCGTCAGATCCACGAGCTCGCCGCGATCAGCGCCAAGTCCTAGACGACCGACAGCAAGAGGACGCTCGAACTCGCATCGAGCGTCGAAGAGAAGCGCGACGTCAATCCGACCAGCGCGCTGGGCCCGCTGTCGACATGCACGCGCCCGAAGAACTAGGCGACTTGCCGTATGCGGCGGGTTGTCCTGCGTTCACTCGCGAGCTGCGGCAAGTCCAGTGGCCCAGCATGAAGAACTTCAAGCCCGACGTACCCGAGAAGTACGACGGCAAGACACATCCGTCGGAGTTCCTCAGCATCTACACCATCGCGGTGCAGGCTGCCGGGGGACGAGACGAGCAGATACTCGCAAACTACTTCCCGCTAGTGCTCAAGCCAAACGTCAGATCTTGGCTCATGCACTTGCCGGAGAACTCCATCTCTTCTTGGGCCGACCTGTGCCATCAGTTTGTCGGCGCCTTCACAGGTGGCCACAAGCCCCATGGTCAGGAGAGAGACCTTCACATACTTGCCTAGAAGGAAGGAGAGTCCCTGCGAAAGTACATCCAGAGATTCAGCCGCGTCCAGCACAACATCCCAGACGTCCACCCTGCCGCGGTTATCAGCGTGTTCCACCAGAACGTGCGTAACCGCAGGATGAGGGAGGAAATGGCGATGTGCAAAATCCGAGATGTTAGTGAGCTTTATGCCCTGGCCGACAAGTGCGCACACGCTGAGGAGGGGAGGAGACTCCCCGGGGAGGATGCAGGAGCCGGGGGAACAGATAGCGAGGATGCCGCCCCGGCAAAGAAGAACCGGCGGCGGAATAACAGAAAAAAGAAGAACAAGGAAGTGCTGGTCGTTGAGCAGTCCGGCAAGGAGGCTAGCGCCAAGAAAGCCCAGACTGGTGGCTCCGGCAAGGAGGCTGCCGCTGTGGCGGCCGCCGACAAGCAGGATGGCTCCGACAAGCAGTACTGCAAGATCCACCGCACCCTGCAAGATCCACCGCACCAAGGGCCACGACCTCCAGAACTGCAAAAGGGTCGAGTACCTCGTCGAGCAGCAGAAAGCTGAGTACGAGCGACGTGACAAGGATAAGGCCCAGGGAGGTGGTGTAGAGTCCTGCAAGAAGCGGCCATTTAACGGCCGGGGAGGACGCCGCGGCAAGGCCAAGCAGCGGCAAGGAGATAGACCTCCCCGCGGCCGCGACAAGGACGAAGACGAAGACGACTACGAAGACATGGATGACGGAGATAACAGCGAGCAGGAATTCCAGAAAGCCACAGAAGTTCTGTGCGTTGACTGAGGTGCTTCTCTGCATACTTCCCACCGCCAACTCAAGCAATGGGTGCGGGAAGTCAATGCGGCAGAACCGCCCGTCGAGTCGCGCAAACTTCTGAAGTGGTCCAGCACGCCCATCATCTTTGACATTGAGGACCACCCTGATCGCACAACCGCGGTCGGGTGCTTGCCGATGTTGGTTTCACCAACTATCCGCAACCTCAAGGTCACTAAGATGTTGGTCGACGGCGGGGCCGGCCTGAACCTGATTTCCTCCGCTGTGGTCCGGAAACTTCAAATCCCCGACAGCGAGCTCGAAGAAACTGGCATGTTCCAAGGGATCAACCCGGGAAGGAGCAAGCCGAAGGGGAAGATCACACTGCCAGTGACTTTTGGCGGAGAGCTGAACTTCAGGACTGAGAGGATAACCTTTGACGTTGCCGATATCCCATTGCCTTACAATGGGATACTTGGCCGTCCAACGCTCGCCAAGTTCATGGCAGCCTATCATTATGCCTACAACATGCTCAAGATGTCAGGCCCGATAAGCGTCATCTCTGTCCCCGGCGACAAGAAAGATGCCCTTATCTGTGTCGACAAGATTTACCGGGATGCAGCAGCCGCAACAGAGAGCAAAACACTTGCCGCTGAAGCTCCCGGGGGGGAGAACAAGACCAAGTCCGGCAAGTGCTCTGGGGCCCACTCCGGCAAACGCACCTCTTCGGAGTGCTGCGCTGCCGTCGAGGACGCACCATCGAGCTCCACCGGCAAGTGCAAGAAGGAAATGGCAGCTCCACCAGAGACAAAGAAGGTGTCCGCCAAGGAGGACGACACTGGTGGTACTTTCACCATCAGTGCCACACTTGATCCCAAATAGGAAAGCGCGCTCGTTGCTTTCCTGCGGGCGAATGTCGACGTGTTTGCATGGCAACCGTCTGACATCCCCGGTGTTCCGAGGAAAGTAATTGAGCACAAACTTGCCGTTTGTCCTCACGCGCGGCCCGTCAAGCAGAAGGTTAGAAAACAAGCAGTGGAGCGCCAAGAATTTATCGCTAAAGAAATCAAGAAGCTGGAAGCGGCAGGCCTTGTCAGAGGTGTACTCCATCCCACATGGTTGGCCAATCCTGTCGTTGTGCGTAAGGAAAATGGGAAGTGGAGGCTTTGTATAGACTTCACCGATGTGAATAAAGCTTGTCCCAAAGATCCATTTCCCTTGCCGCGCATTGACCAGTTTGTTGACTCCACGGCCGGATGTGAGTTGCTTTTATTTCTTGATGCATATTCAGGATACCACTAGATATTTATGGCTGAAGAAGATGAGGAGAAGACCGCATTCATTACTCCATGTGGCACTTATTGCTTCATAAGCATGCCTTTTGGATTGAAAAAAGCCGGTTCGACGTTTGCAAGGGTAGTCCACCCAGCTTTTGAGCCACAGATACATAGAAATGTAGAAGCTTACATGGATGATATAGTGGTCAAGAGCAAGGACAAAGCTACCCTGATACAAGACCTAGATGAAACCTTTGCGAATCTGCACAAGATACAACTCAAGCTCAACCCCGAGAAATGCGTGTTTGGAGTCCCCTCCGGCAAGCTTCTCGGGTTCTATGTGTCCCAGAGGGGGATTGAAGCCAATCCCGACAAGATTAAAGCCATCAAGCAGATCGAAGCTTCGAAGCGCGTCAGGGATGTACGAAGGCTAGCCGGCTGTGTGGCTGCTCTCAGCAGGTTCAATTCTAAGTCTGCAGAACGCGCCCTGCCGTTTTTCAAAATCTTGAAAAAGGCAGGTCCAATGAAATGGACTCCGGAAGCGGAGGCGGCGCTGCAGGACTTGAAAAGGTACCTGTCCTCCACTCCAATACTTGTCACACCTAAGCCACAAGAGAAGTTGCTGCTGTACTTAGCAGCAACCAATCAAGTGGTTAGTGCTGCGTTAGTAGAGGAAAGGGAGGCAGATGATGAGCCAACAGCCCCGGCAAGCACATCCAGCGACAAGCAGGGGGCCTCCCCGACAAGCTCTGGTCCCGACAAGGATGGAACGGTCAGATGCAAGAGGAAGTGCGGAAGAAGATGGTGCAGCGACCAATCTACTTTGTCAGCTCCCTTCTGCAAGGGGCTAGGTCAAGGTACTCTAGGGTGCAGAAGCTGCTTTTCGGCCTTCTCATGGCCTCGAGAAAGCTGCGCCACTACTTCCAAGCACACGAGATAACAGTGGTCACTCGCTTTCCGCTGAAGAGGATACTGCAAAATCCAGAAGCAACAGGCAGGATTGTCGAGTGGGCACTGGAGCTGTCAAGCTTTGGCCTCAAGTTTGAAAGTACCTCAACTATCCAAAGCAGAGCATTGGCAGAGTTCATAGCAGAATGGACGCCAACGCCAGACTAAGAGATTCCAGAGACGAGCATCCCCGCCAAGGAAGCAAACAAGGAATGGATAATGTACTTTGATGCTGCCTTCTCGCTACAAGGCGCCGGTGCCGGCGTGCTGCTTGTCGCGCCCACCGGAGAGCACCTCAAGTACGTCATCCAAATGCACTTTCCCAAGGAGCAGGCAACGAACAATACCGCAGAGTATGAAGGTTTGCTTGCCGGCCTCAGAATCACGGCAGAGCTTGGGATCAAGAAGCTGATTGTGCGGGGTGACTCGCAGTTGGTTGTCCGCCAAGTGAACAAGAGCTACCAAAGTCCGTTGATGGAAGCTTACGTCGACGAAGTGAGAAAGCTTGAAGAACACTTTGAAGGCTTACAGATGGAGCACGTTCCACGAGCTCAGAACGACATCGCAGATGGCCTCTCAAAGTGTGCCGCACTAAAGCTACCTGTGGAACCAGGGATCTTTGTGCTCAAGCTAACTCAACCATCTGTAACACCATCGATTGGACAGAGTAAGAAGAGGAAGTTGGTTTCTGGTGACTACTTGCCGGCAGAGCTTCCCGAAGCCGCCGCCAATAAGGTCCCCAAGGTCAACGACAAGATTGCTGAGGAACAGTCTGCTCTTGCAAACCCAAGGGTTTGTACAGTTGAAGCAGGCGTTCCCGACAAGTTTTGCTCCGGCAAGCTTGCCGGGGAATGTCAAGCTCCGGCTGAGCCGCAAGTTCTTGCCGTGGAAGCTGACGTTCCCGCAGCAGCACAGATGCCTTTAGTCCTTGTCGTCGAGCCGCAGGCTCTGACATGGGCAGAACAGATCGTCCGCCATCTCCAGACAGGAGAACTTCCCGAAGAGCCAGAAGAAGCAGAAAGAATAACCCGGCAGTCAAGTATGTATCAGTTTGTTGACATCGAGCTGTACAGAAGAAGACTCAACGGTGTGAAGCTAAAGTGCATCCCCGGGAAGATGGACAGAAGCTGTTGGCAGAAATACATGGAGGCATATGTGGTCACCACATTGGCGCAAGAGCACTTGTCGGCAAGGCATTCCGGCAAGGTTTCTTTTGGCCAGAAGCCCTCCAGGATGCAACTGCACAAGTAACAAAGTGTGAAGCGTGCCAGTTCCATTCCAAACAGATACATCAACCAGCTCAAGCTCTCTAGACAATCCCTTTGTCCTGGCCATTTTCGGTCTGGGGGCTCGACATCCTCGGCCCTTTTCCCCGTGCAGCCGGGGGATTTGAGTACTTGTACGTTGCCATCGACAAGTTCAAAAAGTGGCCGGAAGTGGAACCAGTGAGAAAGGTGACCGCACAGTCAGCAGTCAAGTTCTTCAGATCGATTGTTTGCCGTTTCGGGATCCCTAACAGGATCATCACCGACAATGGTACGCTATTCACAAGTCGCACCTTCATGCAATATGTCCAAGACCTTGGCGCCAAGGTCTGCTTCGCTTCTGTTGCTGACCCGAGAAGCAACGGTCAAGCGGAGAGGGCAAATGTTGAAGTGCTGCGCGGCCTCAAGACAAGGACTTTCGACAGGCTGCACAAGTGCGGAAGAAACTGGATCGAGGAGTTGCCGATGGCTCTTTGGTCAATCAGGACGACACCAAATCGAGCCACCGGGCAGACACCCTTTGCTCTTGTCTATGGAGCAGAGGCAGTTCTCCCCACGGAACTCGTATACGGGTCACCTCGAGTGCTCGCTTATGATGAGCTCGAGCAAGAGCAGCTGCGACAAGATGACGTGCTGCTCCTTGAGGAAGACCGTCTTCAGGCTGCTGTACGAGCTGCTCGATACCAGCAAGCTTTGCGCCGCTACCATAGCCGCAAAGTTAAAGCCAGAAGTCTCGAGGAAGGCGACCTTGTTCTTCGGCGCGTTCAGTCCGCCAAGAATTCTAACAAGTTGACGCCGAAGTGGGAAGGCCCTTATCGGGTGAAACAAGTCACTAGGCCCGGCGCAGTCCACCTAGAGACCAAAGATGGCTAACCGGTGAGCAACTCCTGGAACATTGAGCATCTTCGCAAGTTTTACCCGTAAGGCGCGGTTGCCGTGATCCGCTCCGGCAACCACCTTTTGTACAAGTCTTGCCGCTATTGCATGTAAACCTTTGTACAAAGCCGGGCGCAGACCCCGTGCATCAGTAAAGCTTATGTGCCTCGCACAACTTGTCAATTCATGCCCTTTTTACTTTCTTGCATGTATTATCTGACACTTTGTGCAGCACCTATCCCCGGTAAGCAATAACGAACCACAAGGCCCCATATCTCTGTTTTCTGTTCTTTCTTTTCTCTCAAGCAGAAGAAGTTTCCTCGCGCACAAGTTTGCCGGGGGGGAGGAGATAGTGGTATGGACCAAGTGCCGTTCAAGAGAGCCTTGCCTTACCGGGAAGCGAACAACACAAAAGCTAAGTTGCCAAAGTTTGAGCAATCAAATTTTTTAATTTTTGAGTTATCTTCCTTGAACGACCGCGCTTTGTATGGAAAACCTCTGCGCGGAGGAACCAGCTCGTGGCTAGCCACGCCCTTACTTTGTTTCGAGCACGCTCAACGGCTTAAGTGTGCAGCGACAAGTGTCGCGCCCTTACTTCGTTTTCGAGTTCGCTCAACAACCTAAGTGTGCTGCGACTAGTTGCGGCAAGGTTTCTTGTCGGCAACGGCATTGCCAGCAGGATACTGAAGTTCCGCACTCAGCGCTCGCGGCAAGGGTCCCTACGCCGGCAAGTTCCCTAAAAGCGTTGGGTAAAAGCATACAAAGCAAAGAAGTCAAGTAAAGGAAATAACGTTGTATTAACTACCCAAAATAAGGTTATATTACAAAGCTACTTTTCGCAGTACTAATAGACTGTTGTTCATAACGCAGTTGGCAGCGACAAGGAAAGAAGAGAATAAACGAGACTAATCCGCGCGGTCGCCCTCGACCCTCTTGATGCCGCCCACCTTGTTCACGATAGGCGCGACAAGGGCCTTGAGCACCTCCTGGTCAACATCCGGCGGCAAGGTCCTGAGGACGTTGGTGAGATTGAGGCCCGGGTTGCGGCGCACTATCTTCATCAACACTTTCTCGAGGGCCCCCGCGCAGAGCCGGCGCGACTCGTCCGCCAGCTGCCTTGGGATCCTTTCCCGGAGCTGCTGGAGGGCCGGCGCCACCCCCCTGAAGAACAAACTCAGTTTGGCGTTGTGAGGGAGATTCTCGTCGGTGGAGTACCCGAGGTGCTCCGCCAGCTCCTTGTCGACGTCGGCAGCGGCAGCGACAAGGCCCTCGGTCCAGTGCTCCACCGTCAGCCTGAAGTTGTTTTGGGAGATGGCGGCGCTGTCCAACAGCGCCTTATCAGCCCTGAGCTCCTCCTTCAGGTTCGCCTCCCGCTCTCTGGCGCCGTCAAGCGTTGTGGTGAGGGTGGAAAGCTTCAACTCCAGATCGGCGATGGAGTCCTTGGCGACGGCGAGCTCCTTGCCCTTGTCGGAGAGACGGACCTGCAGCTCGGAGTGGTTGTGGGCGTCCTTCTCCCTCTCAAGCACAAGTGCGGAAACCTTCTCTTCGCTCGTCTTCAAGTTAACCTCCAGTTGCGCCACCCTCGCCTCCAAGTCCCTCTTGGCGGTCTCAGCAGCCGCAGCGGCGTCCTTCGCTTCCTGCAGAGCTCCGCCAAGAGACTGTTCGCGCGCGGCAAGCTCGTCCTCGTGGCTGTCGAGGTCGACCTTCCGCTGCATCAGTTCGCCTTCTCGCCGGGACAACTCCTTGGCGGCGAGCCATTGCTGCTCCTCTGCTTCGGCCTTCTCCAAGATGAAGGCCTGATGCGCCTCGGCAAGCTGCTCTCGCTCCTCCGCCAAGGATCGGAGAGCTGCTTGGTTGTTGGCTCGGAGCTCTTCGGCACGCTTCTCCAAGTCGACGCCTGCCTTGGCGGCCAGAGCCTCTCGGGACTCCAGCTTGGCCTACCGTGCGCGATACAGAGACAAAAGCCTCCACAGAAGCCGCTCCTCCTCGGGCTCGTTGCTGCTGCTTGGCGCGTCGACGAACTTCAGCCCGGCGGAGGCGAGGACCTCCCCGTCGAAGACCTCTCCCTCCGCAGGCGCCCTCGACGTGGACGCCCACGGGAGCTGGATGAAGACTCCGTTGCCGGCCTCCAGGTAGGCGCCTGGCTTAGCCGCGGCAGCAGCAGGATCGGCAGCCGGCGCAGCGCCTGGCGCTCCTGCGGCTTCAGTGCCGTCAGTGCGACTGCCGGTCCCCTCCTCAGCTGCCGCGCCAGCGGCCTTGGCTGCCTCTTCGGCGGCGGGCTCGTCAGCACCGGCCGCCTCCTCGGTAGCGGTGGCATCACCAGTGTTGCCGCGCACGTCCTCCTCGACGGCGACCTCTGTCTCCATCGGCTCTGGGGCGGACGGGTCTGACAGAAGAAAAAAAAAGAAGAAAGAAAAATAGTCAAGCAAATATCCAAAAAGAAGAAAATCACAAGGAGAAAAGTCCAAGGTTTTACCTGTGCGGGCCTCCTCTTCGGTGGGGTTCCTTGCCGGGGAGTTCTCCCTCGGCGGCGTGATGGTAGCTCCCGTCGGCGGAGGGCCGCTGGCGCCGTCCCTTGGCGGCGTACTCGCCCTTGGCGGGGTACTCGCCCTTGGCGGAGTCGCCTCCCTTGCCGGGGAGCTTCCCCTAGGCGGTGCGGTTGGGACGTGCGGCGCGTCGGGGGTGGTCTCCTGGCGCTCCAGATGCTGCTGCTCCGTTTCTGCACGAGTCAGTAAACAAAACATCAACAAAGATAGAAGGCCCAAGCGCGCCCGACAAGCGGAAAATAGACGAAGGACTTACGCTGGGGGCTGCTCTGGAGAACGGCCGTCAGGTCCGACGAGCTTGTCGCAGGCGCACCCCCTGCTGCTGCGGCGGGCTCGTCTTCAATGACGATCACCGGGACTTTGGCCCTCTTCGCCGCCCTTTGGGCCAGAGTCCTGGGAGAAAGACAATATCAGAATTAGGCGAAAGAAATACAAAACAAGAGTCGCGACAACTTACTCCTCTTCCTCCTCGTCGTCGGTGCTGAGCGCCGAGAAATCAAAGTCCGGCTCGCGCGTCCCGGCGCGAGGAGCTGGGGGAGTAGGCTCCCTCGGCCGCTTGGCGGGAGCAGGGGCGACAGTCTGAGAAGACCCTGCTCCGGTTGTCGCCGAAGCACGAGGTGCGGAAGGAGCAGTAGAGCCGGTCCGGGAAGACCCCCCTCCAGTTGCAGTTGAAGCACGAGGCACTCACTTGGCAGCCTTGCTCGTCGCGGTGGCGCCTGTCGGGCGGTGCTGCGGCTGCTAGCCCGCTTGCCGCCCCGCCGCGTCGACGGCCTTGCGGAGGCGCCTCCTTGTCTGAGCTGGAGGACTTGCTGGAGGTGGCGAGCTGCCCGAGGACGAATAAGAGGAATCGAGGCCCAGCGAACCGCCCGAGTCCTCGGCGGGGTCGCTTGACCCGACGCCCTGCTCGGCGGGTCCGCTCGACCTGGCGCCTTGCTCGGTGGGCTCGCTTGTCTCGGCGAGTCGCCCGGCAAGCTTTCCCGCTTTGCGAAGCTCTTCCTCCTCGGCGAGACTTATCGCCTCCGCCGCCTCCGCCTCCTCCACAGTATATCCGAACTCACCCGCGGCCCTGGCTGCCGCAGCCTCTTCCAGCCTAGTGGCAATGTATGCCATTTCCTGGTCGGTGGTGTCGCGGGTGAGTCACCTCTTCTCGTCGGCGTCGACTGGCAGCTCCACCAGGTTGTTGAAGAACGTTTGCACGGCTTCGTCGGAAGGTTCCCGCCAAGTGGGGTCGATCCCATGGGAATCACACAACGGCATCACCGCGCGGATGGCACTGAGCGCCGAGCTATTGCACAATGGGACTACGCCCTACGGCAACGCAAACCACTCCGGGTGGGCGGAGTCGTACTTGAATAGCGCTTGGAGCATTGCATTGATCTCCAAGACAGTGAAGTTGTAATTGAGGCCCGGGCGCAGCCTCATGATGTCTGCCGCATTCTCGAACTCCCAAGCAGCCCTCTTCCTCTCCTGCAAGGGAGCGATGCGGCGGCGGAGAAAGTCTGCCCCGACGGCACCTACAGTGAGCCTGACTTGCCGGAGGCGAAGAATTCGAGTGGTGGCTATCTTCAGCTTGTCGTCCTCAGGGGCCAGGTCACTCCAGTCATTGCCGCGTACTACTGTGACTTGGCACCGGGAAGTGAACTGCTGCGGGTCATCCTCCATAATCCAACACCAGTTGGCCCTCCACTCATCCCACTTGCCGCGGAGCTCCCCCGTCAAGTAAGCCTCTTTCTTATGAAGCCTAAAGATCCAAGAGATCCCGCCAGACAGAGGTGAACCCGACTCGACTCGAGGTATGAAATAATTGCGGAAGAGGGCTACATTGGGGTAAACTCCGACGAAATTTTCACACAGATGTGCGAAAATGGCCATGGTCAAGACGGCGTTTGGGGTGAAGTCAAGGAGATGAAACCCGTAGGTATTCATGATATCGCAGAAGAACTCCGAGAAGGGCGGGCAGAGCCCGCAGTAGAAAAACAGAGCAAAAAAGGCATAGCCACCCAGGAACATCTCGCAGGCCACGGCGGGGAGTACCTTGGTGCGTGGATGCACCTTTGTCTCCCTCGACCAGAAGAGATAGAAGGTTTCCTTCAGCTCCTCCGCATCTAGCTTTGGCTTGAAGACCGCCATCTTCTTCCGCATTGCTGTCAGCCGCTGCGCCTTGGCGGACTTCACGGCCTTCGCCTTCTCGCTCTTCGGGGCCATGGCGAGGACGATGGGGGAAGTCGACGGTGCTGGTGATGCTGGCGGCGGCGGAGAGGGGGGGCGGAGCACTGCTCTCTTTCGACCTTCGGGGAGGAGGGGAGCGGCGGGGGTTTCTGGAGGATGAAGAAGCAACGGGCGAATGGAAAGAACTGCCCCTGCTTCCCCTGCTTTTAGGGGGGGTGGGGGACGTTCCGCATTTCCCCATTAAAGAAACAGGCCACGATCTCTCCCACGACGCCGCGATTGACGCGTGCCGTTAGGGAGGGGCGCGGTGGATACGGAATGGGATACGGCGTGTCGCAGGCCGCGCGTGCCCGTGCACTGTTTTGGACCTGGCCCAACAGCGCTCGGCACCGTGTATGGCCCAGGCCCGGGGGCTCCTGTCGGTGTACTAAAGTAGGGGTACCTTAGTATCCCGAACTTGTGCACGGGCAGTTGCAGCGTCCCATGGCGGGGTTTGTCGTGCGACCGCCAAGGCCCACAGTGGTTCCTTTGGAGCCATTCAAGAACAAAGTATTCAAGTTGAAGAAACAAGGCCCCGGCAAGAGGAGCTTGCCGGGAAGGACTCTCAAGGCTCAAGATCACTTCTTTGGCACAGGACCCTGGCAAGAGGAGCTTGCCGGGAAGGCCAAACATGGCATTTCAAGAGACTTGCCGCGACGCGCCACGCGTCCCGGCAAGGCCCGGAGAGCGACAAGCTCCCAGGCGCGACAAGGTAGCAACCGCGGCAAGCTTCCACTAAGTGCCCGCGCTCCAGCTCATCCGACCACGCGTCGCCCTGGGGCCCCTCCAGGAGCACGTGGCGGAAGGCTGTGCAGCCTGGGGTACACGGTGGCAAGCTGCGATGACAAGGCCACCGTTGTGGCGGACGGTGGCGCCCTGACGGACGTTTTTTACACTGTTTAGGGCGACGGCGACGGGCATTTAAAGTCCTTGTCCCCTGCCGTCAGAGTTAGGTATAGAGCACTATGCAACACTGTTCCAATTACCACCCATTTTACGTTTTTACCCTCGACTGCGTTGACACCTATCGGTGACCCCTTTGGCCTATAAAAGGAGGCCCATGCGCAACGTAGAGGAGGTTCCGATCTTCGATCACTCTCATGCTCGGTACTGCTAGTGATTAGCACTGTAGTTCTTCTCGCTCCCGAGCCCAGAACACAATACAAACCAAAGCAGGAGTAGGGTTTTACGCATCCGTGCGGCCCGAACCTGGGTAAACTGCTCGCGTGACTGCTTCGATCCGCTCTTTGTGCATCCCCCGCCCCCTTGCCGTACCGAAAAGGGGCTCCGGTCCCATAGGTGTTCGTGGGCGATCAGTTTCCCCGACAAAGGTACTAGCATCATCATAAGTATCATTCATACCAGAAGTAGCATCATCAATAACTTCCGACTTGTCAGGAGTAATAGCATGTGGTGGTGTTGCAAGTTTAGTTATAGCAGAAGGTGAATCTAAGGCAGAACTGGATGGCAGTTCCTTACCTCCCCTCATCTTAGAGGAAATTTTTTAGTCTTAGCATCCTTTAGATTCTTCATAGTGATAGATTGATAATAATCCCAAGTGACTCAACAAATATAGATATGCTCCCCGGCAACGACGCCAGAAAAAGTTCTTGATAACCCACAAGTATAGGGGATCGCAACAGTTTTCGAGGGTAGAGTATTCAACCCAAATTTATAGATTCGACACAAGGGGAGCCAAAGAATATTTGTAAGTATTAGCAGCTGAGTTGTCAATTCAAACACACCTGGAGATTAATTATCTGCAGCAAAGTGATCTGTAGCACAATAATATGATAGTTTTGATAGTAGTGGCAGTAGCAATAGTAATGGTAACAGTGATATCAGTAGTTTCGTAACAAGTGCAATAGTAACAATAGCACTGGTAACTTAGCAAGATCAATATAGGATAAATTCGTAGGCATTGGATCGGCAATTTGTTGGATGACATTCATCATGTGACATTCATAACCTAGGGCGATACAACACTAGCTCCATTCCATAAATATAATGTAGGCATGTATTCCGTAAATAGTCATACATCTTATGTAAAGAACTTTCATGACATCTTTTGTCCTACCCTCCCGTGGCAGCGGGATCCATATTGGAAACTAAGGGATATTAAGGCCTCCTTCTAATACAGAACCGGAACAACGCATTAACACACGGTGAATACATGAACTCCTCAAACTATGGTCATCACCGGGAGTGGTTCCAGCTACTGTCACTCCGGGGTTGCCGGGTCATAACACGTAATAGGTGACTATAACTTGCAAGATCAGATCTAAAACATGAATATAATGGTGCTATCATAAACGGTTCAGATCTGAAATCATGGCACCCGGGCCCAAAGTGACAAGCATTAAACATGGCAAAGTCATGGCAACATCAATCTCTGAACATAGTGGATACTAGGGATCAGCCCTAACAAAACTAACTAGATTACACGATGAATCTCATCCAGTACCTCACCGACCAGCGAGCCTACGAAGGAATTACTTACTCCCGGTGGGGATCATCATGGAATTGGCGATGGAGAGGGGTTGGTGATGACGAAGGACGAAGATCCCCTCTCCAAAGCCCCAAACGGACTCCAGATCTGGCCTCCCGATGAAGAACAGGAGGTGGCGGCTGCTCCATCTCATAGATCGCGGTAATTCTTTCTCCCCGATTTTTTCTCCGCAAATGTGAATATTAGTATCAGGGTTGACGTCTGTGGGCCACCAGGTGGGGACAACCCACTTGGGCACGGCAGGAGGGGGGCACCCTGGTGGGTTGTGCCCACCTAGGTGCCCCCCTCTAGTGGTTCTTGGCTCCAGTATTTTTCTTTTGTTATATAAAAAATCCTCGCAAAGTTTCGTCCCATTCCGAAATTTTTTATTTCTGCACAAAAACAACACCATGGTAGTTATGCTGAAAACAACGTCATTCCGGGGTTAGTTTCATTCAAATCATGCAAATTAGAGTCCAAAACAAGAGGAAAAGCATTAGGAAAAGTAGATACGTTGGAGATGTATCAGCCTCTTGGTGAGAATTATGTATTTTTTGTTCCTGGAGATAATTGTAGACTCAAAGCAGGGTGAGGACGTATATAAATGATTGTGAGTAGTTGATGTCTACTACACAACTTTATTCTTGTGGACTCGTGTTGGGCCTCCAAGCACAGAGTTTTGTAGGACAGTAGCAATTTTTCCTCAAGTGGATGACCTAAGGTTTATCAATCCATGGGAGGCGTAGGATGAAGATGGTCTCTCTCAAATAACCCTGCAACCAAATAACAAAGAGTCTCTTGTGTCCCCAGCACACCAAATACAATGGTGAATTATATAGGTGCACTAGTTCGGCGAAGAGATGGTGATACAAGTGTAATATGGATAATAAATATTGATTTTGTAATAGGAAAAAACAGCAAGGTAGCAAGCAACAAAAGTGAGCACAAACGGTATTGCAATGCTTGTAAATGAGGCACAGGGGTTCGTACTTTCTCTAGTGCTATCCCTCAACAATTCTAATATAACCGGATCATATAGCCATCCCTCAACGTGCGATGAAGAATCACTCCAAAATTCTTATCTAGCGAAGAACATAAGAAGAAATTCTTTGTAGGGTACTTAAGCACCTCAAAGTTATTCTTTCTGATTAATCTATCCAAGAGTTCATACTAAAATAACATCAAGTTATCCTTTCTGATCGATCTATCCAAGAGTTCGTGCTAAAATAACACCATATGATACACATCAACCAACTCTAATGTCACCTAGATACTCCAATGTCACCACAAGTGTATGTGAGTAGATTATACGATATGCATCAAACAATTTTAGATTCATAATACTCAATCCAACACAAAGAACCTCAAAGTGTGCCCTGAGATTTCTACAGGAGAAACAAGGACGAAAACGTGCATCAATCCCTATGCATAGATTAACCCAATGTCACTTCGGGAATCCACGAGTTGAGTGCCAAGGCATACATCAACTGCTCTCAAATCCATAAAAGTATTCAATCCGATAACAACAAAATCTCAAAGGGAAAATTCAATCCATCACAACAAGATAGAGAGGGAGAAACACCATATGATCCAACTATATTAACAAAGTTCATGGTACATCAAGATTGTGGAAAATCAAGAACATGAGAGAGAGAGAGTATACACATAGATACTGGTACAAACCCTCAGCCCCGAGGGTGGACTACCCCCTCCTCATCCTGGAGACATTCAGAATGATGAAGATGGCCTCCAGTGATGATTTCCCCCTCTGACAGAGTGCCGGAACAGGGTCTAGATTGGTTTTTCATGGCTACAGAGGCTTGTGGCAGTGAAACTTCTCATCTAGGGTTATTTCTAATGGTTTCTGTATTTATAGAATTTTCCGGCGTCAGTCTTACATCCATATGGGCTTCGAGGGGCTCACTAACCACCATGCCACCACTTTGGCACCTGGCGCGCCTTGGTGGTTAGTGGCCACCTTGTGGCTCTTCTGGCCCTCCCACGAAACTTCGGGGGTCTCTTTTGTTCCAAAAAATCATCAAAAAGTTTTGTTGTATTTGGAGAACTTTTATTTCTGCACAAAAAACAACACCACGATAGTTCTGCTGAAAACAACGTCTTTCCGGGTTAGTACCATTCAAACCATACCAAAACCATATAGAATTGTTGTAAATATGGCATGAATACTTCATAAATTATAGATGCATTGGAGACATATCAGTGTCCCCAAGCTTAATTCCTGCTCATCCTCGAGTAGACTACTTCGGGATGGTCCAATCAGAAACCCTTCGACGAAACTGTGTGCGATGCATTAATCGCAAAACGGTGATGTTGAAAAACCATCAAAAAAAGATGCAAAATGTTTTGATGGTGGATACATTAAGCACGGTTCATATTACAGTTGTGTGTGCGATGAGTGACATACAGTTCACTAGAATGAACCGTGTGCGATGAGCACAACCACAGAAACGGTCAGCTAGGTCAAGCTATGTGCGATACACTGCATACAGTTCACACAGATGAACTGTTTGTGATTAGCCATGCCTAACATAAACGGTCAGACAGATCAAGGTCTATGCGCTAGACGGGCACATATTCTAATTAAAAGAAGTGTGCGCGATAGTAATAATGATCACGCACGGTTGATGGAACAAGTCGTGTGTTAACATCACCGATTGCGGTGCATCATATTGTGCAAACGCCACGCACGCGTTCGAGAACGCGTGCCCACTTTACACCTTCCGCAAATTGTACCGCACTTCAAAATATGAACCATCAATAAATTTGGAACTTGCTTCCCTTCACATTCCCAATTACTGTTCATGCATATCAAAACTTGTTCACACTTCACACCGATCAAAATATAAACGGTTTCCCACTTATAGCGTATTACTGGGGTTATAAATACTTGATACGCCCATTTTGCATCATGTTTTCCTACTGTTATTTATAATGTATTTACGCATAATAATGCCTTTTGGAGTAATTCTAATGCCTTTTCTCTCATAATATGCAAGGTTTACGTCAAGAGGGAGAATACCGGCAGCTGGAATTTTGGACCTGAAAAAGCAACGTTAGGCTACCTATTTTGCACAACTCCAAATGAGCTGAAACTTCACGGGGTTTTTTAATGGAATATTTAAGAATTACTAGAGCAAATAAGTACCATAGGGGGCCCACCAAGTGTTCACAACCCACCTGGGTGCGTCAAACCCCCCAGGTGCGCCCTGGTGGGTTGTGCCCTCCTCGTCCCACCTCCGGTGCCCATCTTTTGGTATATAAGTCATTTTGACCTATTATAATTAAGGAGATGATTTTCGGGACGGAGCGCCACCGTCTCGTGGTGGAACTTGGGCAGGAGCACTTTTGCCCTCCGGCGAAGCGATTCCGCTGGGGGGAACTTCCCTCCCGGAGGGGGAAATCATCGCATCGTCATCACCAACAACCCTCTCATATTTGGGAGGCCAATCTTCATCAACATCTTCAACATCACCATCTCCTCTCAGAGCCTAGTTCATCTCTTGTGTTCAATCTTTGTACCGAAACCTCAGATTGGTACCTGTGGGTGACTAGTAGTGTTTCTTACATCTTGTAGTTGATTACTATATGGTTTATTTGGTGGAAGATTATATGTTCAGATCCATTATGCTATTTAATACCCCTTTGAGCTCGAGCATTTTATCACTTGTGAGTAGTTACTTTAGTTCTTGAGGTCACGGGAGAAATCATGTTGCACGTAATCATATGAACTTGATATGTGTTCAATATTTCGATGATATGTATGTTGTGATTCCCTTACTGGTGTCATGTGAATGTTGACTACATGAAACTTCACCATATTTGGGCCTAAGGGAATGCAGTGTGGAGTAGTTATTAGATGATTGGTTGCTAGAGTGACAGAAGCTTAAACCCTAGTTTATGCCCTACTTCGTAAGGGACCGATTTAGACCCAAATGTTTAATGCTATGGTTAGATTTTATCTTAATATTTTTTCGTAGTTGCGGATGCTCGCGAGGGGGTTAATCATAAGTAGGAGGTTTGTTCAAGTAAGAACAACACCTAAGCACCGGTCCACCCACATATCAAATTATCGAAGTAACAAACACAAATGAAGCCAATATGGTGAAAGTGACTAGATGAAATTTCAGTGTGCCCTCAAGAACACTTTGCTTATTATAAGAAACTATTTTGGCCTATCCTTTGCCACAAAAGGATTTGGCTACCTTGCTGCATACTATTTACCGTTATCGTTACTCTCTCGTTACAAATTATCTTGCTATCAAACTAACTGTTACCGACAATTTCAGTGCTTGCAGACATTACTTTACTGAAAACCACATGTCATTTCCTTCTGCTCCTCGTTGGGTTCGACACTCTTAATTATCCAAAGTACTAAGATTGATCCCCTATACTTGTGGGTCATCAAGACTCTTTTCTAGCGCTGTTGCCGGGGAGTGAAGCGCTCTTAGTAAGTGGAAACCAGTAAGGAAAAATTATTATTACGTGCTGAAATTTACCGTCACTTGTCACTATGGTCCATGGAGAACAATCATTTGAGGGGTTTGTTCGGGGGATCTTCACCTCGAGCGGAAGCATAATTAGTTGCCCCTCAGCCTACTGCACCTACTTAAAATGTTGAATATGAAATTCTGTATGATAGAACAAATGCTAGCTAATTGTAACACCCCATATGTGATACTTTCCATATATGGCAATAAAGCATTTATCATTTTGTTCCTTGTCCTTTCCTTGGGGTTCTTGTCATTTATTCGTTCTTTTGTTTTGCATTGTCATTTTATTTTTCTTATGCATACATGCATTGCTACATCATCACCATGGCATCTTGTTCATCATAGCTTCATTTACTTATCTTTGCTTGTGATGTGAGGTCACCTTGATGGTTGTTGTGTGATGGTGGATCCTAGCCATGCCCATGTTAAACCCCCTCCATCTTCACCTCTTCTCCTTCCTCCTTTTTCCTTCCTTTCTTTAAGTATTTTGCATGTGACTTATCCTACTCCTTTTAATGTTCATCTCCTCCCCATTTCTTTGTTGCTTTGACATGAGTTACCATGCAAAGCCTTGCCCCATTTTAAAGTGATTGGTTAGGTTCAAAAATGACAGAAGTTTGAACCATATTTCAAACTTATTTTATTTTTCTACCTCTAAAAATGCTCAAACCAATTTTATAAAACAGGGCATAAATCCAGGATCATGGGGATATTTTATTTATCTCCTAATTCCTCTTCCTTGAGCCTGTACTTTTTCTTTTATTTTCGGTTTGAGGAAAATAGAAAAGGAAAAGAATTATCACTAGCAGCCGCAACAGTGTAGCCCAGCCAACCTGGGCCTCCTTTCCCTCTCGGCCCAGCTCCAGCCAGCCCGCGCCAGCAGCCCAGCGCGTCCCTGCTGGTTCGCTCCCACGTGGACTCCCAGGCCCCACTTGTCATCGACTGCACCAGTTAGTTCACCCAGCTTTTCTTCCTTCCCTCGCGACGCCATGGGGACCGCGAGCCCGACGATGTCGTCGCACCATTGTGGCTCTGGCCCTCCTTTTAACCCCTCTCTATGTCGAACCCACTCCCTAGGGTTCCTTCTTCCTCATGCCGCCGCCTGGTGAGCTGAGGGCCACCAGATCCGCCGCTTCGTAGCTGTCCCGAGCGCATCTGAGAGCGCGAGCTCGTCGCCGGCGTGCTTCGCATCGACCTCTGCCTCGCCAACCTTGCTGGACTTCTTCTTCGACATCGACTACGTCGTCTACGTCCACTACACGGAGCCGATCTAACTCGCCTGTGACTTCTTCTTCCTCTTCTTCAACTCCGGCAGCCGCAGGTGTTCGATCGTCGCCGTCGTCGACTCCGTCCACCTCCCGGCCAGCTGAACACCTCGCCGTGGTCGTGGTGAGCATCCACACCTCCCCGTGCACTTTTCCCCTTCCTTCATGCCGTCTAGCTTGTAGTTCTTCGTCCACCCGAGCGCGTCGCTGTCGGGACTCGTCTCCGGTGAGTATTCCGACCACCGCAGCTCTTCCTCTGTTGCCCGTCGGGTTCGTCTTGTCGCGTAGATGCTGCCAGCGCTGTCGCCGCTTCGTTTAGGCCTCTGCTTTGTCTCGTTGAGGTCCGTCGGCGCTGCTCTGTTAGTTGCTCGCTGTCGCCGTTGTAGTCGTTGCTAGGTGCTGCGAGTGCACGTCGTGGGTGTGGAGTTCCCCCAGGAACAGACCGCACCACTTCGCTGCATGTAATGGTCGCCGGAGCAGCTCCGACGAGCATCTCCGACATGCTCTGTTTTTCCCCTGCCATTTGCTTCTTCAGTTAACACATAAGGCAGTGTTCGCCTTCTCTGTCAGAAACACTTGCCTAGCCCAGTGCGTCGGCACTTCGTCAGTTAAGCTAGAGGTGGCGGGTTCGTTCCCGCCGGGGGCAGTGGTTTATCCCCCCATTTTTGCTTTTCCTGTGAGGATGACAGTTCGGCCCCACCTATCGGCCTCTCTGCGCTATTCCACCCACACACGCACCCACCACTGCCACCTCAGCGCCTCTGGCCCCACGGGTCAGTGGCTGCGGCTAGATCAGCCTGGGTCAGTTTGACCTTTTTTTGTTTATCTTTTTTGTTTTGTTTTGTTTTTCTTTTTCTGCATTAACTTTGCATAATTAATATCTTTTTAAATATGCATATGATGAAAATGAGTTATATATGAAAACTACTTAGTTTTTTATGTAGAATTTTAATATGCTGTTTGTTGCCATGTTTAAAATATTTAAAATATTGTTTGAACTAATTTGTGTTTAAAATATGCTTAAACTTGTAAAAATCATAACTAAATATCTACAACTCCAAATTTAACGAACTTTATATACATTTGGGGTGGAAAAATGAGTAGATTAATGTGGTGCTGTTGTTTTGCATGTTTAACAACTATTAAACATGTCTATCTCAGATCTGCCCTAATTGCATTTAAATGAATATGGGAGTTTCCGGAAATTGTTGTTTGTTCTTTCCGGCCCATTTAAAATGCTAGCATGTTGCTGTTAGTCCTAGGTGCACCCCTTGCCATGTTAATCAACTCTTAAAACTTGTTGGGAGTTTGTTTAAATAATCTACATACACACTTGTGGCCATGTTAGACTTGTTTCCTTTTTTCTTGTGTTCATACATGTTGTGATCTTGCTATTGCCATGATGCTTGTGCACTCTTTGTGTCCCTAGGAGTTACATCATATCTTATCCATGTCCAGATGCATCATATTCATGTATCATGTGGTTGAGCCTTGCATAATGATTGATTGTGTTCCGGTGTTTGCATTGTTGTGTTGGTTAGAGCCCGGTGATGATTCGGAGTTCGAGGTTCCTTTCGAGACTGAGTTTGAGGAGCAAGGTTACGATCCCTCCGTGGAATCAACAGGCAAGATGACCATTCCCATATATCACTTCTATCTTTGCCTATACTAAATGTCTCGCTCTTTAGATATTGCCTCGATGCCCATTCCTCTTTGTCAGCCCTCCTATTGTTGCCATGAAACTCTCTAACCACCTTCCTAGCAAACCGTTGTTTGGCTAAGTACGCATCGCTCAGCCCCTCTTATAGCGTTGTTAGTTGTAGGTGAAGTTTTTGAAGATTTTGTTCCATGATGAAGTTGTTGTTGGGATAACACAATATATAATACCTGTTAAACTAATTCACCTATATATTGGTAATGGGTGGAAGGCTAAGCCTTTCTGCTTGGTGTTTTGTTCCACTCATGCCACCCTAGGATCTGATAAACCGGTGTTATGTTCCTTGATTTTGCATTTCTAACACGGTTGGGGTTTCTG
>LR738715.1:782376137-782430092 GCA_902687465.1 Secale cereale | reverse complement strand
GCCCCCCCCCCCCCCTTGATAATTCGCTCTGTTTAAAGCTTTTCCAGCAAGGCCCAACATTGGTTTTACATTTGCCTAATAACTAAGATTTGCATAGGGCGTTGCAAACCCGAGTTCTTAATTAACAAACCGGGCCAGTGCTCCCCATGAGTGTTGGTCCAAACTGGGGGTCCTGTAGGGCCACCTTGGGGAAACCCGAGGGCTGGTAAAAACCTGTAGCATCGCCCATCCGGTCGTGGCCTGAGACGAGATACGCCCAGCTACTATCAGGGTGTCGGCACGCCGGGAGGTCTTGCTGGATTATATTTACCTTTGTCGAAATATCTTGAGCACGGGATTCCGAGAATACTCGGGTCTTCCCACTTTGGAGCTGCGACTCCGCGGATCATGAACTTGTGATGGGCTAAGTTGGGACACCCCTGCAGGGTTTGATCTTTCGAAAGCCGTGCCCGCGATTATGTGGCAGATGGGAATTTGTTAATATCCGGTTGTAGATAACTTGACACCTTATTCATGAATACACTACCTATGTGAGTAACCGTGATGGTCTCTTTCCGAAGGGCTTCGGGAAGAGAACACGGTGGGGTTATGTTTGATCTTGAGTAGTTAGGATCAGTTCTTGATCAACTTGGCGATCGTTGGCACTTGTTCTCTTCTCGCTCTAAACTCGCAAGCTAGTGCTTAGTGCTTGCTGCAACCCTTGTTTACAGCCTTTCCACACCTAAGGCTTTGGTAGTTTTGATACCCGGGAATGGGATTGCTGAGTCCTCTGTGGCTCACAGATTCAACACACACCAAATGCAGGTACCGTTGGGAACTATGCAGGAGATGGTTCGGAACTTCACTGGGAGTTCGATGAAGAGCGTGGATGTTACTATGTATCTTATCCCGACGACCAGTAGTGGCTCTCACTAGGAGGATCCGAGCTTGTGTTATTTATGGTATCTTTCTCGTTTGGATTTCGTCCGTAGTCAGACCCTGATGTTATTTGGTTGATGTATGATATTGTATTCGTTGTGTGACATGGCGAGTGTAAGCCAACTATCATTTTACAATTTCGTCCCTGAATTTTACATGAGATGTGCAAAGATACCATACTTGAGATCGTTCTAGTATGCGTTTATGTCCTTAAGTTGTGCCTTGACACGTGGGGAACATAGCCGCATATTGGGCATTACAAGTTGGTATCAGAGCCTTCTCCAACCTAGGAGCCCCCTGATTGATCAAATCATTGACGGTTGAGTCTAGGCACACACAAAAAAAATGTGTGAGTCCTATATATATATATATATATATATATATATATATATATATATATATATATATATATATATATATATATATATATATATATATATATCGGAGAGTAGGATTTCTTTTTACTCCTCATCCCTTCAACGCTCTGGTGAGGACTCCTGGCGTTGTTTTATCTCCTCTACTCTAAAAAATTCACTATTTTTTTAGGATCACGCGAGTATTGTTTGGATTGTTCCGATATCTTTGTGACGAGAACATTGTTCTCGATGCCTCCTATCATTTAGGGGTTGTGGCACTGTCCCGGGGAGTTCAGCTCTGAGGTGTTGTCATCACAAATGTATCATAGCGGTTCTAGAATACTTAAGACGGCCGACATCGAAAACTCTTCTATGCTGTTAGTGGTGAGATAACCCCGACGTCACCTAGTACTTATGGGATAGTTCGGGAGTATTGCCACAGCTAGTATAGTGGATGCTTTTCGAAGGTCCAATGTAAACAGTTTCCGAGGATGACTGGTTATGTGTTGACAGATGGATAAAGTTGGATGTAGGTTAGAGTTGAGTGTGCGGTGCTTCCCCTATATCCCCAACACCAGATTGTATAACCAGAAAGCTTCGGGAATTCATAGGTGGGTTTTTCAAGTATCTCGTAGGTATTCTTCCAACGAGTGCATGGTTTGAGGTTTGGGGTTCAACATCGAGTGAAGAGGTTTCATGGGCGCTGTTCCAATTGGGAGTTGCATCTTAAAGGGTCCTTGGCTATGCTGATCCGAGGATTGCAACACCCCTTGTAACATGTTCCATGGGGCATTCAGCACGAACATGTGGGACGAAACTTCTATCATGTATTTGTTCCATCTGCACCTTGTTGTTTATTTTAGCTTTTGTTCTCCCAAGTGGCTTCTCGATGAGATTGTTGTACCATTAAACTGTGGATTTCATTCGTTCATTTTGTTCTAATGTCCATTGTGAATACTTATGTTGCAAATATCTAGCCGTTGATTCAGCTTACCTGTTTTTGCATCAATGGCTAACGGTTGTCATGTTATTCAGGATGGCTCCTAAGAAGGTTCCCAACCCTAACCAAGAGGGTGAAGAAGAGCGTCCTCCTGAACGTCCTCCTTCCCCTCCTCCTCCGTCTGAGGCATGGAGAGCAATTATGCAAGCGACCAACCAGAACACACAGATGCTCATGCAAATGATGCAGAACTTTCAAGCCAACCAAGCAAATCAAGGCAATCATGGGAACCAAGGCCAATGCAATCTGTTCAATCAACCTCACTTTGTGACACTGAACCAATTCCTGGCAAACCAACCAAAGTCTTTCAGTTACTGTGTGGACCCGCTAGATGCTAAAGATTGGATCACAGACATCAAAAAGCACTTTGAATGCAGTAACATGAGACCTGAGGATTATGTCAAGTTTGCCGCTTTCCAACTCAAAGATCAAGCTGCTGATTGGTGGCAACAGTACAAAGACTCCAGAGGTGATCGTGAGATCTCTTGGACTGACTTCTGCAAAGATTCCCGCTCTCACCACATTCCAACCAGTGTCATTGAAGGCATGCGTGAGCAATTCCGCAACCTGAAGCAAGGCACCATGTCCGTCTATCAATACAATGTCAAGTTCCAGAATCTTGCCCGTTATGTGAAGCAAGACTTCCCCGATGCCAAGAGCAAGATATATCAGTTTCGAGGTGGTTTGAAAGATGAACTCCAACTTGCTCTCACCTTGTTCGAGCCGGATGAATTTGACCAATTCTACAATATGGCTCTCAAGCAGGAGGCGGCTCAGCTCAAGAGTGAAGCTTGCAAAAAGAGGATTAGAGATGCTATTCATTCCTCCTCTTCCTCTCAAGTGGTTGCCAAGCAGCAGAAGTTGTGGCTACCGCCTCCTCTAGTGCTCCGTCCTCCAAACAACAACAAGCACTCAGGTGGTCGTGGTTTCTCCCACCCACCCAATCCAAGCAATCAGTCCAAGCCTCAGTTCCAAGCTTCAAGATCAAGTGGCCCTTATCATCGGCCTCTTTCAGAAGTTACTTGCAGCAAGTGTTCTCAGAAGGGTCACTATGCCAACAAGTGTCCCAACCCAAGGCGCCTTCCGCCTCCTCCACCTGTCAGTACTGCTATTGTCAAGCACAATCCCAAGGTTGCAAGAGTGAATCTGAAGAATGCAGCTCAAGCAGAGAATTCTTTTGATGTGATAATTGGTAATATTTCGGTTAACTCAATACCTGCTAAAGTCTTGTTTGATTCTGGTGCATCATTGTCCTTCATTTCACAACCTTTTGCATCAAAGCACAATGTTGACACCAAAAAATTGCCAAGGGAGTTATCAATTATTTCTCTGGGAAAGCGAATGCATTCTAGCGTGTTTGCTCCGGATATATCTATTCATATGGGTGATCACAGTTTTCTGGTTTCTCCGGTTGTTCTCGGCAACTCCGACATTGATCTTATTCTTGGGATGGATTGGCTCTCCAAGCATGATGCAAACATTGATTGTGCAAACAAGGAGGTCAAGCTAACTCATCCTGACGAAGACGTTATTATCTTCGCAGCTCGAGATAACACAATCAGGCTATTCTCTCTCAATGACAAGGGCGAGATTAATGCCATTTCTCAGATTCCGGTGGTTCGCGAATATGAGGATGTATTCCCCGAAGAGCTTCCAGGCATGCCTCCCAATCGTCAAGTTGAATTCATCATTGAACTTGAACCCGGCATTGAGCCAGCATGTCGGCGTCCGTACAAGCTTTCTCCTGATGAGTTGAAGGAGCTGAAGAAACAACTCGATGAGCAATAACGTATGGGTCTAATCAGGCCTAGTACTTCTCCCTAGGGCGGTGGTGTTCTATTTGTCAAGAAGAAGGATGGCACGGAACGCCTTTGCATTGATTACCGGCCATTGAACAAGAAGACAATAAAGAATAAGTACCCGCTCCCTAATATCAATGAATTGTTCGAGCAGCTCAAAGGAGCAAACTTGTTCAATAAGCTCGATCTCCGGATGGGTTACCATCAGATTCGTATCCGTGAAGAGGATATTCCTAAGACCACATTCAGAACGAGTTTTGGCTCTTATGAATACACGGTCATGTCTTTCGGCCTGGCAAATGCTCCACCCACTTTCTCTTGAATGATGCACCTCATATTCAACCCCTATACCAATGAATTCGTTCTCTTCTATCTGGATGATATCTTGGTATTCTCCAAGAATGAAGAAGACCATGCCAAGCACCTCCGTTTGGTCCTTGACAGGCTCCGTGAGCACAAGTTCTATGCGAAGTTCTCCAAATGTGAATTCTGGCTGGATAAAGTCCTTTATCTTGGCCATATTATCTCTGCCGAGGGCATTTCTGTGAACCCCGAGAAGGTTGAAGCTATTGTCAACTGGGAACCTCCGTAGAATGTCAAGCAACTCCAAAGCTTCCTTGGTCTCGCTAGCTATTGCAGAAGGTTCCTTGAGAACTTCTCCAAGATTGCCAAGCCTCTTTCCAACCTGTTGCAGAAGAATGTCAAGTACTCATGGACTCCTGATTGTGATGTGGCATTCAAGACACTCAAAAGGAAGCTCATTTATGCTCCGGTTCTTACTCCTCTGGATGAGTCCAAGCCTTATGAAGTCTTTCGTGATGCTTCATTGCAAGGTCTTGGTGGTGTTCTCATGCAAGACAAGAAGATCGTGACATACACTTCTTGTCAGTTGAAACCAAATGAGAAGAATTACCCCACACATGATCTTGAGCTAGCAGTAGTTGTACATGACTTGATCACGTGGCGACACCTTTTGTTGGGAAGAAAAGTGGACATCTTCACTGATCACAAGAGCTTGAAGTACATCTTTACTCAGCCAAACCTTAACCTTCGCCAGACTCGTTGGGTTGAGATGATTCAAGAGTACGATCCAAGCATTGAGTATACTCCTGGCAAGTCCAATGTCATTGTAGATGCCTTGAGCAGAAAGGCGTATTGCAACAGTCTCCTTCTCAAACCGTTCCAGCCTGAACTTTGTGAATCTTTCAGGAAGCTCAACCTCCAAGTCATTCTGCAAGGCTTTCTTGCAAACCTTCAAGTTGCTCCTACATCGGAAGATCAAATCCGCGAGGCCCAACTCAGTGATGCTATGGTGCAGAAAGTGAAACATGGTATTGCTAAGGGTACTCCCAAGTACAAGTGCTATCGCGTTGATGAGAAAGACACCTTGGTCTTTGAGGACAGGATCCTGGTTCCCAAAGGTGATCTCAGGAAGCTCATAATGAACGAAGCACATGACTCCCTCCTCTTGATACATTCAGGAAGCTCCAAGATGTACCAAGACCTCAAGCAATCATATTGGTGGACTCGCAGGAAAAGGGAGATTTCCCAATTCGTGAATGAATGTGATGTCTGCAGAAGAGTGAAGGCAGAGCATCAACGTCCAGCCAGACTCCTTCAACCTCTACCTATTCCCGAGTGGATTTCGTCACTGGGTTTCCCAAGTCCAAGAAAGGAAATGATGCTATCTTTGTGGTGATTGACAAACTAACTAAAGTGGCTCATTTTATTCCCGTCAAAGAATCCATCAACGCAGCTCAGCTGGCACAGCTGTACACCTCCAGAATTGTTTCTTTGCATGGCATTCCTCAATTGATATCCTCAGACCGTGGAAGCTTGTTCACTTCCAAGTTCTGGGATTCCTTTCAGTCAGCCATGGGCACAAAGATTCGCTTCAGCACTGCGTTTCACCCTCAGACTAGTGGTCAAGTAGAAAGAGTGAACCAGATCCTCGAAGATATGCTAAGAGCTTGTGTCATCTCCTTCGGTATGAAATGGGAAGATTGCCTTCCATTTACCAAATTGTCCTACAACAACAGCTTCCAAGCAAGTGCCGGCAAAGCTCCTTTTGAAATCCTCTATGGCAGAAAGTGTCGTACCCCTCTCAACTTGTCCGAGACTGGTGAACGTCAACTCCTTGGAAATGATTTGATCTCAGAAGCCGAAGAAATGTGCAAAGTCATACGTGAGAATCTCAAAGCTGCGCAATCGCGTCAAAAGAGCTACTATGATGGCAAGCATCGTGACTTGGCTTTCGACATTGGAGACCATGTCTATCTCTGTGTTTCTCCCATGAAGGGCACTCAGAGGTTCGGTATCAAGGGCAAGCTTGCTCCAAGATACGTGGGCCCTTTCAAGATTCTTGGCAAGAGAGGCGATCTAGCCTACCAACTCGAGCTTCCCTCCAACTTTGCAAATGTCCATGATGTGTTTCACGTGTCTCAACTCCGCAAGTGTTTCAAGACGCCTGAACGCACCATTCCGTTCGAAGAGATTGATCTTCAACAAGACTTGTCTTATCGTGAGCACCCCGTTGCTATCCTTGAAGAAACTGAGTGCAAGACCCGCAACAAGTCCATCAAATTCTTGAAAGTGAAGTGGTCACACAATACCGACCGAGAAGCTACATGGGGGCGAGAAGATCATCTCCGTTCCGAGTATCCCTCCTTCTTTCAGTCCTAGATCTCGGGACGAGATCTTTTTGTAGTGAAGGAGAGTTTGTAACACCCCATATGTGATACTTTCCATATATGGCAATAAATCATTTATCATTTTGTTCCTTGTCCTTTCCTTGGGGGTTCTTGTCATTTATGCATTCTTTTGTTTTGCATTGTCATTTTATTTTTCTTATGCATACATGCATTGCTTCATCATCACCATGTCATCTTGTTCATCATAGCTTCATTTACTTATCTTTGCTTGTGATGTGAGGTCACCTTGATGGTTGTTGTGTGATGGTGGATCCTAGCCATGCCCATGTTAAACCCCCTCCATCTTCACCTCTTCTCCTTCCTCCTTTTTCCTTCCTTTCTTTAAGTATTTTGCATGTGACTTATCCTACTCCTTTTAATGTTCATCTCCTCCCCATTTCTTTGTTGCTTTGACATGAGTCACCATGCAAAGCCTTTCCCCATTTTAAAGTGATTTGGTTAGGTTCAAAAATGATAGAAGTTTGAACCATATTTCAAACTTATTTTATTTTTCTACCTCTAAAAATGCCCAACCCAATTTTATAAAATAGGCAATAAATCCAGGAGCATGGGGATATTTTATTTATCTCCTAATTCCTCTTCCTCGAGCCTGTACTTTTTCTTTTATTTTCTATGTGAAGAAAATAGAAAAGGAAAAGAATTATCAGCAGCAACCGCAGCAGTGCAGCCCAGCTCGAGCGAGCCCGCGCCAGCAGCCCAGTGCGTCCCTCTCCCCCTTTTGCACCCGCACCCCCGCACCCCCGCTTACCCCCGCTAGTTCGCTCCCACATGGACTCCCAGGCATCACTTGTCATCGACTGCGCCAGTTAGTTCACCCACCTTTTCTCCCTCCTCCCGCGACGCCATGGGGACCGCAAACCCGACGCCGTCGTTGCACCATCGTGGCTCTGGCCCTCCTTTTAACCCCTCTCCGTGTCCAACCCACTCCCTAGGGTTCCTTCTTCCTCCTCCCGCCGCCTGGTGAGTTGAGGGCCACCAGATCCGCCGCTCCGTAGCTGTCCTGAGCGCATCTGAGAGCATGAGCTCGTCGCCGGCGTGCTTCCCGTCGACCTCTGCCTCGCCAACCTTGCCGGACTTCTTCCTCGACATCGACTACGCCGTCTACGTCCACTACACGGAGCCGATCTCCTCGCCTGCGACTTCTTCTTCCTCTTCTTCAACTCCGACAGCCGCAGGTGTTCGATTGTCGCCGTCGTCGACTCCGTCCACCTCCCGCCAGCTAAACACCTCTCCGTGTTCGTGCTGAGCATCCACACCTCCCCTTGCACTTTTCCCCTACCATCGCGCCGTCTAGCTCGTAGTTCTCCGTGCACCCGTGTGCATCGCCGTCGAGACTCATCTCCGGCGAGTATTCCGACCACCGTAGCTCTTCCTCTGTTGCCCGTCGGGTTCGTCTTGTTGTGTAGATCCTGCCAGCGCTGTCGCCGCTCTGTTTAGGCCTCTGCTTTGTCTCGTCGAGGTCCGCCACCGCCGCTCTATTAGTTACTCGCCGTCGCTGTTGTAGTCGTTGCTAGGTTTTGCGAGTGCACGTCGTGGGTGCGGAGTTCCCGCAGGAACATACCGCACCACTCCGCCGCATGTAATGGTCGCCGGAGCAGCTCTGACGAGCAGCTCCGACGTGCTCTGTATTTCCCCTACTGTTTGCTTCTTCAGTTAACACATAAGGCAGTGTTCGCCTTCTCTGTCAGAAACACTCGCCTAGCCCAGTGGCTCGGCTCTTCGTCTGTTAAGCTAGAGGTCGCGGGTTTGATCCCGCCGGGGGCAGTGGTTTATCCCCCCATTTTTGCTTTCATGTGAGGCTGACAGTTCGGCCCCACCTGTCGGCCTCTCTGCGCTGTTCCACCCACACACGCACCCACCGCTGCCACCTCAGCGCCTCTGGCCCCATGGGTCAGTGGCTGCGGCTAGATCAGCCTGGGTTAGTTTGACCTTTTTCGTTTCTTTTTCTTTTTCTTTTTCTGCATTAACTTTGCATAATTAATATCTTTTTAAATATGCATCTGATGAAAATGAGTTATATATGAAAACTGCTTAGTTTTTCATGTAGAATTTTAATATGCTGTTGGTTGCCATGTTTAAAATATTTAGAATGTTGTTTGAATTAATTTGTGTTTAAAATATGCTTAAACTTGTAAAAATCATAACTGAATATCTACAACTCCAAATTTAATGAACTTTATATGCATTTGGGTTGGAAAATTGTGTAGATTAATGTGGTGCTGTTGTTTTGCATGTTTAACAACTTTTAAACATGTCTATCTCAGATCTTCCCTAATTGCATTTAAATTGAATATGGGAGTTTCCGGAAATTGTTGTTTGTTCTTTCCGGCCCATTTAAAATGCTAGCATGTTGCTATTAGTCCTAGGTGCACCCCTTGCCATGTTAATCAACTCTTAAAACATGTTGGTAGTTTGTTTAAATAATCTACATACCCACTTGTGGCCATGTTAGACTTGTTTCCTTTTTGCTTGTGTTCATACATGTTGTGATCTTGCTATTACCATGATGCTTGTGCACCCTTTGTGTCCCTAGGAGCTGTATCATATCTTATCCATGTCCATATGCATGATATTCATGCATCATGTGGTTGAGCCTTGCATGATGATTGATTGTGTTCCGGTGTTTGCATTGTTGTGTTGGTTAGAGCCCGTTGACGATTCGGTGTTCGAGGTTTCCTTTCGAGGCTGAGTTTGAGGAGCAAGGTTACAATCCCTTAGTGGAATCAACAGACAAGATGACCATTCCTAGATATCACTTCTATCTTTGCCTATGCTAGATGTCTCGCTCTTTAGATATTGCCTCGATGCCCATTCCTGTTTGTCAGCACTCCTATTGTTGCCATGAAACTCCCTAACCACCTTCCTAGCAAACCGTTGTTTGGCTAAGTACGCATCGCTCAGCCCCTCTTATAGCGTTGTTAGTTGCAGGTGAAGTTTTTGAAGATTTTGCTCCATGATGAAGTTGTTGTTGGGATTACACAATATATAATACCTGTTAAACTAATTTACCTATATATTGGTAATGGGTGGAAGGCTAAGCCTTTCTGCTTGGTGTTTTGTTCCACTCATGCCACCCTAGGATCCGATAAACCGGTGTTATGTTCCTTGATTTTGCTTTCCTAACACGGTTGGGGTTTATGGCCCCCCCTTGATAATTCGCTCTGTTTAAAGCTTTTCCAGCAAGGCCCAACATTGGTTTTACATTTGCCTAATAACTAAAATTTGCATAGGGCGTTGCAAAACCGAGTTCTTCATTAACAAACCGAGCCAGTGCTCCCCATGAGTGTTGGTCCAAACTGGGGGTCCTGCTGGGCCACCTTGGGGAAACCCGAGGGCTGGTAAAAACCTGTAGCATCGCCCATCCGGCCGTGGCCTGAGACGAGATACGTGCGGCTACTATCAGGGTGTCCGCACGCCGGGAGGTCTTGCTGGTTTAGTTTTACCTTTGTCGAAATATCTAGAGCACGGGATTCCAAGAATACTCGGGTCTTCCCACTTTGGAGTTGCGACTCCGCGGATCATGAGCTTGTGATGAGCTAAGTTGGGACACCCCTGCAGGGTTTGATCTTTCGAAAGCCGTGCCCGTGGTTATGTAGCAGATGGGAATGTGTTAATATCCGATTGTAGATAACTTGACACCTTATTCATGAATACACTACCTATGTGAGTAACTGTGATGGTCTCTTTCCGAAGGGCTTCGGGAAGAGAACACTGTGGGGTTATGTTTGATCGTGAGTAGTTAGGATCACTTCTTGATCAACTTGGCGATCGTTGGCACTTGTTCTCTTCTCGCTCTAAACTCGTAAGCTAGTGCTTAGTGCTTGCTGCAACCCTTGTTTACAACCTTTCCACACCTAAGGCTTTGGTAGTTTTGATACCCGGGAACGGGATTGCTGAGTCCCCTGTGGCTCACAGATTCAACACACACCAGATGCAGGTACCGTTGAGAACTATAAAGGAGATGGTTCGGAACTTCACTGGGAGTTCGATGAAGAGCGTGGACGTTACTATGTGTCTTATCCTGATGATCAGTAGTGGCTCTTACTAGGAGGATCCGGGCTTGTGTTATTTATGGTATCTTTCTCGTTTGGATTTTGTCCATAGTCGGACCCTGATGTTATTTGGTTGATGTATGCTATTGTATTCATTGTGTAACGTGGCGAGTGTAAGCCAACTATCATTTTACAATTTCATCCCTGAATTTTACATGAGATGTGCAAAGATACCATACTTGAGATCATTCTAGTATGCGTTTATGTCCTTAAGTCGTGCCTCGACACGTGGGGGACATAGCCGCATACTGGGCATTACACTAATCCTTATGAAGCGGATGGAACCGAACATCCTGATATGCATTTGATATATGTGGATGAAATTTGTGGATTATTTAAGCATGCAGGTTTACCTGGAGATGAAGCTAAGAAGAAGGTTTTCCCTTTATCTTTGAAGGGAAGAGCATTGACATGGTATAGGCTATGCGATGATATTGGATCTCGGAATTAGAATCGGTTGAAACTGGAATTCCACCAAAAATTGTCCTCTGCATCTAGTTCTCCGTGATCGGAATTATATATATAATTTTTGGCATCATGAAGGAGAAAGTATCGCTCTAGCTCGGGGGAGGCTTATGTCAATGTTATATTCATGCCCCAATCATGAGCTCTCGAGAGAAATTATTATTCAGAACTTCTATGCTCGACTTTCTCATAATGATCAATCCATGCTTGATACTTCTTATGCCGGTTCTTTTATGAAGAAGACTATTGAGTTCAGGTGGGATCTCTTAGAAAGAATTAAACGCGACTCTGAATATTGGGAACTCGACAAAGGTTAAGAGTCAGGTATTAAGCTTAACTTTGATTGTGTTAAATATTTTATGAATATTGATGCTTTTCAAAAGTTTAGCACTAAGTATGGACTTGACTCTGAGATAGTAGCCTCTTTTTGTGAAAATTTTGCTACCCATGTTGATCTCCCTAAAGAGAAGTGGTTTAAGTATCATCCCCCTATTAAAGAAGAAATCAAAGAACTAGTAGTTGCTAAAGAAGAAAATATCATTTACAATGTTGATAAAGTTGTTCCTACTGCTTATATTGAGAAACCACCTTTCCCTGTTAAGATAAAGGAGCATGCTAAGGTTTCAGTTGTGGTCCGTAGAAGTAATATTAAAGCACCTAAACCCCCTGAGAAAATCAAAGTAGAACCTAGTGTTGCTATGGTTAAGCATATCTTGGTCAATAATGTTGATGGGCATGTTATTTAGTTTATCGATGAAGCAGCAAGAATTTCTAAACCCGATACAAAAGACAAACATACACCTGTGTAGGCATGCCTGTTGTGTCTGTTAAAATATGAGATCATTGTTATCATGGCTTATGTGATATAGGTGCTAGCGTAAGTGCTATTCCTTTTACTCTCTATTAAGAAATTATGAATGACGTAGAACCCGCTGAAATAGAAGACATATATGTTACTATTAAACTTGCCAATAGAGATACCATCACTCCACTTGAGATTGTTAGAGTTGTTGAGGTCTTGTGTGGGAAAACAAAATATCCTACTGATTTTATGGTCCTTGGTTCCCCACAAGATGACTTTTGTCCCATAATATTTGGTAGACCTTTCTTGAACACCGTCAATGCCACTATGGACTATACTAAACAAACCGTCGGTGTTAGCTTCGGTGATGATTCTCATGAGTTAAATTTTTCCAAGTTTAGTAGAAAACCTCATAAAAAAGAATTGCCTAGTAAAGATGAAATAATCGGTCTTGCTTCTATTTCTGTACCTCCTACTGACCTTTTAGAGCAATATCTACTAGACCATTAAACTTACTTGCATATCTATTACTATACTAATCCTAGACTCCCTAGAAAATCCCACGTTAATTAGAATTTATGAGCCGTTAATTTGGTGGGACCGCATTATAACGGTGTAGATCAACTTGCAAACGAAAAATAAAACTCATCTCAATCTCCATCTTTTTTTCTGTGAGGGATCAATCTTGCAGGTATCTTCTTTTCTACAGTATAAAAATTCTTTCCGTCATCCGGATCCATCGTCTTTTCTCCCGTCGCCGACGAACCCTAGCTACCTACTCGGTTCAGTCTGATTCCCTCAAAAACAATTCTTTCCGTTCGTTGGTAAAAAGTCCCACCAAGCCTGATGTCTTCACGTTCCCTCAAACAAAAAAACAGATCTTCGTCCCTGTATAAAGATAAAAATCTCCCGAACACTAAAAAAAGAGATAAAATCTCCCTTGATCGCTGATGGTCTAGGCTTCCTGTCCTCACGCCACCACCATGACTGCCTTTGGGTGTCATCCGTGGTGGGTTCTTCTCCCCATGCTTGACCCGTTGATATGCACTTCTCCTATGCCGTCAGGTATCCCAGACTTGCATTTGACCATTGGTTTAGATCGATCTATTCGTATCAAATCTATTTTCTGCCAAATCTTTCGTTGGTGTGTACATCACCTAGGCTACAGGCTAGATCGATCTATTTGATTGTTTGCAGATTTGGGTGATAAGTCTTTCCTCGGTGCATCTACCGTGGTTGTCTTTTCCGTGCCTACAACACCCAGGCTATGGCCGCCACTGCCATTGCTATTGAAGGTACCCGTGCCTTCATGACTTAACCTTATTGGTGACGTCATGCCCAATACACTCCATGTTGCCGCTGCGCCATGACGCTGTTTTGCTATCACCTGGATAATAGCACCCTCAGCAATCTCTTGCTCTCTGCCGTGCAGCAACGTTGGACTTCAATTGTGCCTACTAGCAAGCCATCCAGTCCTGGTTGATTTCTTGGCAGCAGATTTTGTGCTTTCTATATAAATCTAGGTGTTCATTGTGATCAGGGTTATTTTCCCATTATGTCCATTTAAACTGTTCTTCTGCAGCTTCAATCATGGATTCGGAATTAATCGCCCTGCCTGATCAACCATGTCGTTTCGATTCCTAATGGCAAGAACCAATTAATTTAGTTCCCCGTGCTTATTATTTAAGGGGTGAGTTAATTACAATACGTTTTGGGTGCTTCTTCAGCACACCTGTTGATAGCAACATTTGAGGTAAAACTCACTCCTGGCATGCCAGCTGATGGTGTTTTTCTTTAATATTTCTACAATATAGTTATTTTATCAACCTTTTGACATGTGCAGTGCGACCTGATAATGTCCATTTATATGCCGGTTCTTATCTGTTCTAGCATGCATCTTACATCCCTAATGCTTCGATGGTATGTGCATATAACTTTCTTTTCTCTCGGATTGATGAGACTTTACACTCAGCGGAACCATTAATATCATGCTCATGAAACTAGCAGTTGTATAAATTTTTCTATAACAATTTTCGTTTGTGTCTTTCTAGCAAGGTTGCTGTCTTCACATCATCTCTTCTCAACAGATCACTGTCCCTAAAAAAACCTCAATATATCACCGAACGTCTAAAGAAAAGGCACAACAAGGCTACCAAATTTGCAATCCTCATGATGCCGCGATACCTATCTTTGGGTGCCCTCAGTAGTGGCTTCTTCTCTGCAAGATTGAGCAATTGACCCTCTCTTCTCCTATTTCGAGATGGTATCATCACAAACGTGTGTTTGGCCTTTGTACCGTGCAGATCCACCCGCACCCTCTCCATTGTTGATCTACCAGTCCTACAGAGCAGGTCGAGTAAGCAGTCCAACGCCGTTGGCCAGCCCATTCCAGTAGTGATGAACATATGTATCGACGGATTTGTCCTGCGTCCATGCCGTTGGGGTATATGCAGCTTCTAAGTGCTAATTTGTGTCTGGGCTTATGATCTTCTCTTACACATTACCAAAAGTTGCATCGTGATTAAATTTATATTGCTTTACTAATTTAAAGCATGTAGGATGATGCTCAGTTCAACAATGGCAGTCGGTTGTCTGTATTTCAGAACTTATTCCATGCACCGAGCCTCTGTAACAACATATTGATAACCTGCCTGTTCCTACATGTGGTTGTGTGAGGCCCCAAAGTGTTAGGTCGATGGTGCAGCGGCTGGCGACAGTGTGCCTGCTGGACGCAGTGGGCAGATAGGAAGAGTATGTCTTGTATCGATATATAGTTTTCTCTATTCAGTTGTTTATGAACGAAATTGGGGATCACGTATTAGATGCATGCATGATGGCTATGTACGTTTTCCTCTCCAGATGGTGTGTCGGACTGCTATTTGGTTGATGACATTATCCATCTGATCCTTTCATTTTTTAGTTTCTTTCCAATATAATAATTGATATGGTTGATTTCTTTACTAAAGGATCTGTTAGCAGTACAGTATGGCTTGCGTTCCAAGTTTGTGATTTTCTTTCAGATTAATATTCTGTAGCTGGCCAATTGATATCTTCACAAACATACATGCTAAGTTGCACATGTTCTCTTCCAATGAAGAGATGAGAAAAATGGAAGTAAGAATCTAGATCTGCATAGAGTAGCAGCTCGTGGCGGCTCTTTCTGACCAACGAGAGGGGTATATAGTTATGCTATGTCATTAAAAGTGTATGGGAATTTTCATGTAATATATGTTACCGAATTATTTTTCAAAGAAGTTTGCGCCATACGAGATTCAGTTTGTAAATATAAAAATGGAGAGGAGTATTCACATGTTTCTTGTTTCTGAAATTCATAGTGAACTTTTTTCATCTATACTATGTTGCCTTCTATAATAGCGTCAGTATAGACGAACCAATCACATGGAATATAAAAACACAAATCAGTGATGTATTGCACTCAGTTGTGTATTCCTTCTGCATGTTCATCAAAATATTCAAATTATGTTACATGGAGTTTAGTTCAAAACTTGACAATAGCATCAAAAAGGTTACCTAACCTGGTACAACCACAAAATATTTTATGCTTGCTCTAGGTTTTGTTGATGGCAATTGATCATTGGTCATCACTCAGTTTTACCAAGGTTAATAATTCTTCACCCTAATATTTGCAAATAAGAATATACAACTTTAGGCTCTATAAATTATGGTGTGCTTTCTAATATATTTTGAAGAGTAATTTTTGAAACTATATTTACATGTTCTCTTTTTTACCCAGTTTGTATAAAAATAGCTAACTTCTGTGAATATTGCATGCATCAAATTGGTACTCCCTCCAATCCAAAATAAGTGTCGCAATTTTGAAGTGAGGTTAGTTCAATACTACAGCACTTATATAGGCGGTACTAATAAGTGCAACTTCAATACATCTACCTAAAATTGGCTATCCCGTGCAGATGCACGGGTTTACGACTAGTGCATGAAATGAATGAAATATATAGAATTTTGTTTGAACAACAACCTCTGCTTAAGCACAACTTACCTATTGAAACAGTAGGAGGCCCTCCTGCACCTAAAGGTGATCCCGTGTTTAAATTAAAGCAATTGCCCGGCACTTTGAAATATGCTTATCTTGATGAGAAGTAGATATATCATGTTATTATTAGTGCTAACCCTTCAGAACATGAAGAAGAAAGATTATTGAAAATTCTGAGGAAGCACCGAGCTGCTATTGGATATACTCTTGATGATCTTAAGGGTATAAGTCCCACTCTATGTCAGCACAAGATTAATATGGAACCTGGTGCTAAACCCACTGTTGATCACCAACGTCAGTTAAATCCTAAGATAAAATAAGTGGTAAGAACGGAAATATTAAAACTTCTGGAAGCAGTTATAATCTATCCCATAGCTGATAGTAGATGGGTAAGTCATGTTCATTGTGTCCCGAAGAATGGAGGTATTACCGTTGTTACTAATAATAAAAATGAACTTATTCCACAAAGAATTGTTACAGGCTATAGAATGATAATTGATTTCAGAAAATTAAACAAAGCAACTAGAAAAGATCATTACCCTCTACCTTTTATTGATCAAATGCTAGAGAGATTATCTAGGCACACACACTTTTGCTTTCTTGATGGATATTCTGGTTTCTCTCAAATACTTGTCTCACAACCTGATCAAGAAAAGACATCTTTTACTTCTCCCTTTGGAACTTATGCTTATGGACGTATGCCTTTTGGTTTATGCAATGCACCTGCTACATTTCAAAGATGTATGACTGCTATATTCTCTGATTTTTGTGAAAAGATTTTTGAGATTTTCATGGATGACTTTTATGTTTTTGGGAAGTCTTTTCATGATTGTTTAAGCAATCTTGATCGAGTTTTGCAGAGATGTGAGCAAACTAATCTTGTCTTGAATTGGGAGAAGTGCCACTTTATGGTTAACACATGTATTTTTTTGGGCCATCAAATTTCTGAAAGAGGAATTGAGGTGGACCAAGCTAAGGTTGATGCAATTGAGAAAATGCCATGTCCTAAAGATATTAAAGGTATTTGTAGTTTCCTTGGTCATGGTGGTTTCTATAGGAGATTTATCAAATACTTTTCTAAAATTTCCAGGCCTCTTAAAAATCTTTTGCAAAAGGATATTCCATTTGTTTTCGATGATGATTGTGTAGAAGCCTTTGAAACACTCATGAAAGCCTTAATTTCTGCACCTATTGTTCAAATACCTGATTGGAACTTACCTTTTGAAATCATGTGTGATGCTAGTGACTATGATGTTGGTGCTATTCTAGGGAAAAGAGTTGATAAGAAAGTAAATGTTATTCACTATGCAAGTAAAACTCTAGACAGTCACAGAGAAATTATGCGACTACAGAAAAAGAATTTCTAGCAGTTGTGTTTGCTTGTGATAAATTTAGATCCTATACTGTGGACTCAAAAGTAATTGTTCACACTGATCATGCTGGTATAAAATATCTTATGGAAAAGAAAGATGCTAAAACTAGACTCATTAGGTGGGTTCTTTTGCTACAAGAATTTGATTTACATATTACTGATAGGAAAGGACCTGAGAACCCTGTAGCTGATAACTTCTCCAGGTTGGAAAATATTCTTTATGACCCACTACCTATTGATGATAGTTTTCCTGATGAGCAATTGACTGTAATAAATGTTTCTAATATCACACCTTGGTATGCTGACTATGGTAATTATATTGTTGCTAAATACATACCTCCTAGCTTCACTTACCAACAAAAGAAAAAAATTATTTTATGGTTTAAGACATTACTTTTGGGATGACCCACATCTTTATAAAGAAGGAGTAGATGGTATTATTAGATGTTGTGTACCTGAGCATGAACAGGCACAAATCCTACGGAAATGTCACTCCGAAGCTTATGGAGGACATTATGTGGGAGATAGAACTGCTCACAAGGTATTCAATCTGGTTTTTATTGGCCTACTCTCTTTAAGGATGCTCGTAAGTTTGTATTATCTTGTCATGAATGTCGAAGAATAGGTAATATCGGTAAGCATCAAGAAATGCCTATGAATTATTCACTTGTTTTTGAACCATTTGATGTTTGGGGATTTGATTATATGGGACCTTTTCCTTCCTCTAATGGGTATACTCATATTCTGGTTGCTATTGATTATGTTACTAAGTGGTTATAAGCCATTCCAACTAGTAGTGTTGATCACAACACCTCAATTAAAATGCTTAAGGAAGTTATTTTCCCAAGGCTTGGAGTCCCTAGATATTTAATGACTAACGGTGGTTCAAACTTTATTCATGGAGATTTTCGTAAAATGCTTGCCAATTATGATGTTAACCATAGAATTGCATCGCCCTATCATCCTCAATATAGTGGTCAAGTTGAACTTAGCAATAGAGAAATAAAATTAATATTACAAAAGATTGTCAATAGGTCTCGAAAGAATTGGTCCAAGAAATTGGTTGATGCACTTTGGGCCAGAACAGTTTATAAAAATCCTATGGGTATGTCTCCTTATAAAATGGTTTATGGAAAGGCTTGTCATTTACCTCTTGAGTTAGAACATAAAGCATATTGGGCTATTAAAGAACTCAACTATGATTTCAAACTTGCTAGTGAAAAGAGGTTATTTGATATTAGCTCTTTAGATGACTCGAGAACCCATGCCTATGAAAATGCGAAGCTTTTCAAAGAAAAAGTTAAGAGGGTGGGATGATAAAAGAATTCAGAAGCCGGAATTCGAAGTGGGTGAATATGTTTTATTGTACAACTCTCATTTTAGATTCCTTACAGGAAAATTCTCTCTAAATGGGACGGACCTTATGTTATCGAAGAGGTTTATCGTTCTGGAGCCATCAAAATTAATAATGCCGAAGGTACGAACCCAAAGGTAGTCAATGGTCAAAGAATCAAACATTACATGTCAGGTACGCCTATTAATATTGAAAGCAATATTATTCAAACCATGTCACCAGAGGAACATATAAAAGAAACCTTGTGAAACACTCCAGAATCGTGAAATAAAGGAGGTACATGATACGGTAAGTAAACAAACTTCGAATAATCCGTAAAAATATTTTTTGTAAGTTTTGGAATATTAGAAAAATTAGGAAAATAAGAAGCAACCAAGAAGGCACCCCTGATGGGCACAAGACACCAGGGCGTGCCTGGCCAGGCGTGCCCTGGTGGCTTGTGCCCACCTCGGGTACCTTCTGGATTCCGTTTTTCTCCCATTTGCTTGTTTCCCAAGATAAAAATTCTTTATATACTCCCCGAACCTATTGACCACCGTATCACGGAGAAACCCTCTGTTCTTCTTTCTTGCTGTTTTCTGACAGATCTAGATCATCATGGCTGCTCGGAGATCTCCAAGGACAAGTTCTTCGAGAGGGTAATTAACCCCTACTTGTCGGAGGTGATGAAGCACCCTCAATCCATTGAGATGCGTGAGGGGGTGCTCCACATCCGAGACGTCCAGGGACCCAAGGGGAAGGGAACCATGGAGGCCAGGCTTGAAGCGATGGAGCAAGAAGTCCTCAAGTGCAAGGGGATGGTGGAACATGGACTTGATGCCAACCACCGCATGATTACGAGTTTTACTTATGACCACAAGGTGGATGGCCGGCCCATTAAGGATGTCATCTTCGCCCTCACCGAGTGGATCAACTTTCAACAACACCAAATCTATGATGTCCAAAACCAAGTCTTTGAATATGAGGCAAGGTTCAAAGGTATAAGTTTGGTTGCCAATTGCAGGACTCGTGAGACTCTTGTTTTATCTTATGATGGTGAGCCATTGCCATGGAAGCCAGAAGACAAGCTCACGACTACCTCATCACCACCACCAAGACCTTCTTCACCATCGAAGGATAATTGAGTATCGGGTATGGGCACTCCCCTTGGCTTGAGCCAAGCTTGGGGGATGTGCCCGAGTATCGTATCACATCACTATATTTTGCCTTTATCTATCTTAGTTTGATCTTTAGTTATCTTTTTGCATTAGTTGAATAAAAGTCTAGTTCAATCTTTCTTTGAATGTTTGCTTAGATATCTATCTATCTAATCATGTGCGAGATATATAATAAAGTTTAGTTTTAGTTTTTCATTGTTTACTTCCTTGTTGCAATAAAAAGAAAGGAAATAAATGAAAAAGATCATATGCTAATCTTATGGTAAGTAATGACATCACATAAGGAAAATTATAAGTAGTAAACTTTACTGAAGGTTGACAAACATAGCAATTGTCAATGATGCAATTCATGAAAGAATTAATAAAGGAAGAGAAGATTCACATGAAAATATACTATCTTGGATATCTTTTGTGAGCCCCCATCAAAATATTATGTGCCAAACGGTTGACGTCGGACAAGGAAGACAACATAATGACTTATGTTTGTTCATATTCACATAGAATTTATATTGTCATAAATCCTTTAACATGTGGTGCTTCCTAAATATCTTTTCTAGACAAAAATCCCGCACTAAGTAGAGATACTACTTGTGCATCCAAAAACCCTTAAACTCAAATATTTTTTCGAGAGTCCACCATACCTACCTATGGATTGAGTAAGATCCTTCAAGTAAGTTGTCATCGGTGCAATAAGGCAATTAAAATTGCTTCTAAATGTGTTAGATCATTTAGTGTAAGAGAAAAATGAGCGTTGTACGAACTTGTGATGGCAAAATAATAAAGGCGACATACTTCATAATAAAGGTTGCCATCATAAGGGGCAATATAACGTGACGTTCTTTTGCACTAACAGATCGATCATACAACAAAAAAAGTGCATGGCAACCTCAGCTTCCCTCTCATTCAAATCATACCAAAACCATATAGAATTGTTGTAAATATGGCATGAGTACTTCATGAATTATAGATACATTGGAGACGTATCATCATCCCCAAGCTTAATTGTTGCATGTCCTCGAGTACACTACTTCAGGATGGTCCAAATTATAGATACATTGGAGACATATCAGCATCCCCAAGCGGAACTTCACATCTAGGGTTATTTCTGATGGTTTCTGTATTTATAGGATTTTCCAGCGTTAGTCTTCGTCCAGATGGGCTTCGAGGGGCCCACTAAACACCAGGCCACCACTTTGGCACCTCGCGCGCCCTGGTAGTTAGCGGCCACCTCGTGGCTCTTCTGGCCCTCCCACGAAACTTTGGGGGTCTCTTTTGTTCCAAAAAATCGTCAACAAGTTTTGTTGCATTTGGAGAACTTTTATTTCTGAAAAAAAAAAACACCACGGTAGTTCTGCCAAAAAACGCCTTTCCGTGTTAGTTCCATTCAAACAATACCAAAATCATATAGAATTGTTGTAAATATGTCATGAATAGTTCATAAATTATAGATATGTTGGAGACGCATTAGCATCCCCAAGCTTAATTCCTGCTCGTCCTCGAGTAGACTACTTCTGGATGGTCCAAACGCGACAGTTCAATCAGAGACCCTTCGACGAAATTATGTGCGATGCATTAATCGCAAAATGGTGATGCTGAAAAACCATCAAAAAAGATGGAAAACGTTTGTGATGGAGGATACATCAAGCACGGTTCATATTATAGTTGCGTGTGCGATGCATGACATAACAGTTCACTCGAATGAACTGTGTGCGATGAGCACAACAAGAGAAACAGTCAGCCAGGTCAAGCTATATGCGATATACTGCATACACATCACACGGATGAACTGTTTGAGATTAGCCACGCCTAACAAAAATGTTCAGACAGATCAAGGTGTGTGCGCTAGACAGGCACACATTCTAATTAAAAGAAGCGTGCGCAATAGTAATAACGAGCACACACGGTTGATGGAACAAGTCGTGTGCTAACATTGCCAATTGTGGTGCATGGTATGGTGCAAACACTACGTACGCGTTCAAGAACTCATGCCCACTTTACGCCTTCCGGTAACCGTACCACACTTCAAAATATGAACCATCAATAAATTTGGAATTTGCTTCCCTTCACATTCCCAATTACTGTTCACGCTGATCAAAACTTGTTCACGGTTCACACCGATCGAAATATAAACGTTTTCCCACTTAGCAGTGTATTAGTGGGGTTATAAATAATTGATACGTCCATTTTGCATCATGTTTTCCTACGGTTATTTATATTTTTTTATGCATAATAATGCCTTTTGGAGTAATTCTAAGGGCTTTTACATCTGTGCCCCTGGTTCCTTAGTTCTACTCATCCATCCCCACGCTCTTAACTTTTGCTCAGTTTTCCCCACTCCCTTGCTCGAAACCATCAGAAGAGGTCATAACGGACGTTGCCGTCGAGTCAGTGCTTTGACCGTTAACTCTGACGAGTGGGGCCGCGTTGCGGGTGTAGCTGTTCAACCATTGGGCCGTGGTTTCGTTGGGTCGTCCCTTGCATTAAACGCCTGCGTGCGCCGCCACGACAGAAGCGTGTTATGCATGCACCCAACAAGCCTGCCTGCATGCGTCGATGCGCCGATCGAGCCTGCATGCGCCGACCGAGCCTCCATGCACTGATGCGTGCCACCCCGATGCACTGACCAAGCCGCTTTCGTGCACGTCAGCCGCCACGGATGCAGCGACGGTCGCTGCCGCTGGTTCCTCTCTTCTCGCACACTTGTCTCCTTGATTTAGAACCCATTTTGCTACGACAAATAAATTAAACAAATATGTTGTGGCTGCATGCACTAGCTAGGTGGCTACATATTTGTGGCTTGTGTAAGAAAAGAAGGGTTCGTTGTGGCTGCATGCACTAGGTGGTTACTAATAAAGCGAGCTCTCTAAGAAAGCAATCAACATACATGTAGATAGGGCCATCAAGCCCATAGCATGATCACATAGTTGAAACTAGGAGGAACATCATAATAGAATAGATAGAAAACTTAATACTAGAACTTGATAAAAGGGCCTACAAGCCCATAGCATCTCTCACATAGTTCAATGGGATTACAACTTAACATAACATAGACTAAAAAAATAGATAGAGGGTTTAGAACTCTAGACGCCGCCTTATCCACCTCTCTCCTTCTCTGGGCACCCTTCATTGTTCCTCCGGGGCGTTGTCGATGGGGTACGGAAGAGTGTGCATGCGGGACGCGGCGGGGAAGATGTTGGTGTACTCCATGAACATGTTGTGGGTGGTGAAAGCGATGAACTCGCAGCCACACCAAAACACCCAGCTGAGGAGGTAGAAGGCGTCGAAGGTATTGGTGAAGTGGGCAAGGAGAGGAACCACCACCCCGTTTTGGATGACCTCCTCGACACGGAACATCCTTGGAGATCCCCGCGGGAGGTGGTGGTAGCCAGACCCGAGGAAGAACTCCGTGAAGTTCCTCGCGGTCCTCCACCTTGATATTTCCCACACACGTAGTGTGCGCTCAATGTAAATGCCTAGAGGGTAGAGCTTCTCCGGCACGATGGGTGGGAAGTGGTAGGTTGGTCCGGTGTACTGCATGGCTAAGGATGTGCTAGAAGAAGGAGAAGTGGTCGAAGAGCAAGAAGGGCAGATGGCAGAGAGGATGGGAGATGGATGAGGGATGGCAGAGGCAGAGGCAGAGGGTGGCTTAAATAGCCGTAGTGCTACGTGTTATTTGGCTGTGGCAATATAGGAGTCAAATGTGAAGTAACCTGTTTTGAAACCAACCGCAACATCGGGAGTGTACACGTGTGGGAAACGGTGGTTTGAAAAAGAAGAAGTAAAAGAAGCTAATTGCACGCGTGGGAATCTGTGGTCATATATATTATATGAGCAAGAGGAGACAATTTTTGAATAGTTTGTGGCCATTTTGCATGATAGAAATAAATTTGTCCCTTAAAAACTGGTCATTTTCTACACAATGTCAATTGATTTCAAACGATGCAAAAATATAGAGCCATCACGTTCACAAAAAGCAGAGCAAATGATACAAAAATAGAGAGCCAGCACGCTCACGAAAATAGACCAAAGGATGCAAAAAAAACGACGCAAATCGACGGTCCAACCAGAGCTTGGTTTCCTTTTGGGCCCAATAACAATGTTTTTTTTTCACGGAGTCAGTGGTGGGCGAGCAGGTGAGCACAACGAATAGTATTTCCTCTCGCGGACCGCCCCACGATCCAACGATGCAGAGCCGTCCTTGTGATCCAACGGCGCGGAGCCTGCACACAGCCAGCCCACCTAGTTCCTTCTAGAAGGCCAGATCTAAGGGATGTCGCTTGGCGTGAGGGTATGATCGGACGGCTGACGTTGAGAGCTAGGGTTAGGCGAAACCCCGTGGGGTTTAGAGGGGTTTTGAGCTGGTCAACGGGGTTTCGAAGGCTTTGACTGAGCATAACTAATTTTAAAAAAATCGAGAAAATATGAAACTTTCGCCGTTCGTCGTTTTATAAGACACACTAATGAGGAAAAATACTAAACTTGGTCTATGGTCATTTTCATGAAAAACCCTAGCTGGCATGATCGAGGTCAAATGAGCACCATCAATTTAAAAAAAATCAAAAAATATAAAACCTACGCACAATGTTGTCTTATGTGACATGTTACCAACCAAAAATCATAAACATGGTCTATGGTCATTTTCATGAGAAAACCTTCACACATATGAGCTATCACCTACATGATTTCATAGAGTTCAAGGAGAGGAGGTGGTGTTACCTTCCGTTTTTGTAAAATTAAAAAAATCAAAAAATTACTAAACCTTTGTTTTAAAGTGAATAAGAAGGATCTGAAGTTAGTTTTCCATTTTCATATTTTAAACATGTTTTTAATAGTTTCTAGATTAAAGCATTTTTTGCAAAAGAAAATTTAAAAAATATGAAGATTAATTAAAAAATAGTGAGACTTCGAATCTAGACTGTATAGATTGAATAGGTGTTAATAAAAAACATTTGGCTCATTTAGAGTAGGTCCAAAAAACTTGATTACAAATGGGCTATTTACCCTAGCCTAGGAGCTTATTTGGAGCACATTTCTCAAATTCAAATTTCTTTGACCTCCTATAAATCACCTCAAATTTTGCACACATGATCTCCTACACAAACATAGATAGTTGATAATACATCTTCATTAAAATGTTGTTTTTTGCTCTGTTATTGGAATATTTGATAAAAGGGAACCCTTGATAAAATGATGGATTGCAGCATATGTGTGATCATTGCAGCACCTGAACTTTCAAAACACTGAAACAAATCACAGGAGATAAATTTAAAAACAAAAAAATACCCAACATAGATAGCCACATGCATATAAAATTCATCGAACCACCAAAAGTTAACCCACAAACACGGGGCCCCACAAACATAGTTCACCAACATAGTACATCAAACAACATAAAGTACTTAAATCACATCGGGGAAGGGGACATAGGACTTTGGCTAGGGCAGCATGATGTCCCATGATCTTGTAGTCCTCGCCATGGATGGCCACATCTTCTGCATGAGCTAGAAGGTGAGTGAAGTGGCCGAACTTTGGCTTTGTCCTGGTGGTGCAGTAGGGGCAGCGCCAAGTTTTGGTCCTGCTCTTGTAGTAGTAACCCACGCCCTTGACCCTGATCTTCTCCTCTTCCTTCTCTTTGAAGGAGGTGAAGTTGCCGCGGTCCACATCCACATCTTCCCCAGAGACATACTCCACACACGAATGAATTAAATTAGTACATTATAGATTCATGGGAATACACCATGTCAACGAACTAAATGAACAATCTAAATTTCAAGTAGGCTTACCTCATACTCTTCGTCGTCACCGTACGCTGGATCGTACGTGTCGTCGAAAGTATAGTCTACCTTCCTCTTCTTCCCCCTACCATCATCCTCCGGAATATACAATTACATCCATCACTAGTAAATACATAGGGCTATATGCATTTTCCATTGTCATGCACACACATTGAAAAACAGAGCTAATATAACTACATATTGAAATTTAGATATGCACACTTGTTCATAGGGCTTGCATTTTCCATTGTCCTGCACACACATTGAACTACAGAGCTAATATAACTACATATAATGGACATATTGTGAACAACAGAGCTAATATAACTTCAATCAAATAACTTCTTAATCAGTCTAATAAGCCCAAATTTGTTCACAACATCTAGCATTTTTGCAACTAATCTAAGCAGAAAAAACAAGTCTAATAAGCATGATAGCATTAAAAAAACCAACCTGTGAGCACTAAAAACAAATCTAATAAGCATCATAGCATTAAAAACCCCAATCTGTTCACAACATCTAGCATTTTGCAACGAATTTATCCAATTCTAAAAACAAATCTAAAAACCCCAATCATTGCAGCACCTAAAATCATAGTTCACAACATCTAGCTAGCATTTATCCAAGAAACCCTAGTCCAAAAACCCCCATCCCCCCAACCCATACAAAAAACCCCAGCCCATCCATCAAACCAACTACTCTAACCATCTGAACTACCGTATGAATCCACAATCTGACGAATGCAACTAACTCTACAAGCTAATATCCTAAAGCAAAGCAAGTGCAAATACCTCCTGCTCCTCACCGGGATGCGCATGGGGGAATCGGGATGGACTACGCCGCTCGTCGCCGTCACCTTCTGCGCTGAGGCGGATCTCGCCACCTCCTTCCCCACATCCACAACAATTGCGAGTTTCCCTGCACCGTCGTGGACGCCGCCGACATCCGCGGTCACCGCGCCCTACTGCTTCACCACTTCTATGGCCGCTGCACCGGCGTCGCCACAAGCTTTGTCCATCGGATAGATGGAGGCGACGAAGGTGAGGAAGAGGATGCGGTGGGGGAGAGCAAGACGGTGCGGTGGAGGCAGTGGAGGAGAGCGAGACGACGCCGGTTGGGGAGAGGAAGATGATGCGGCAGGGAGGGGATTTGGGGGAAATGGTAGGGGCGATGGAGGTGGTTGCCCCTCTTTATATGATGGGACGTTTCAGGCATGTCCACTGACACGTGCTATCCCACGGCCGCGCACGACCGTGCTCTTGCATGCTCCCACCCCCAACGCGGCCCCACTCGTCAGAGTTAACGGTCAAAGTCATTGCCCGACGGCAACGTCTGTTATAACCTGTTCTGAGGCTTTTGGGAAAGGGAGTGGGGAAAAGTGAGCAAAAGTGAATAGAGTGGGGATGAATGAGTAGAGCTAAGGAATCAGGGGAACAGAAATAAAAATCCCTAATTCTAATGCCTTCTCTCTCATAATATGCAAGGTTTACATCAAGAGGGATAATACCGGCAACTGTCATTCTGGACGTGAAAAAGCAACGTCAGGCTACCTATTCTGCACAACTTCAAATGAGCTGAAACTTCATGGGGATTTTTTAAGAAATATTTAAGTATTATTGGAGCAAATAAGTACCAGAGGGGGCCCACCAGGTGGGCACAACCCACTTGGGCGCGCCAGGGCCCCCAGGCGCGCCCTAGTGGGTTGTGCCCTCCCGGGCCCACCTCGGGTGCCAATCTTATGGTATATAAGTCATTTTTACCTAAAATAATTATGGAGAGGATTTGCGGGACGGAGCACTGCCGTCTCAAGGCGGAAGTTGGGCAGGAGCACTTTTGCCCTCTGGCGAAGCGATTCTTTCGGGGGAACTTCCCTCCCGAAGGGGGAAATCATCGTCATCGTCATCACCAACAACCCTCTCATCTTTGGGAGGCCAACCTTCATCAACATCTTCAATAGCACCATCTCCTCTCAAACCCTAGTTCATCTCTTGTGTTCAATCTTTGTACCGGAACCTTGGATTGGTACCTGTGGGCGACTAGTAGTGTTGATTACATCTTGTAGTTGATTACTTTATGGTTTATTTGGTGGAAGATTATATGTTCGAATCCATTATGCTATTTAACACTCCTCTGATCTTGATCATGTTTATCACTTGTGAGTAGTTACTTTAGTTCTTGAGGTCACGGGAGAAATCATGTTGCAAGTAATCATACAAACTTGATATGTGTTCGATATTTCGATGATATGTTTGTTGTGATTCCCTTAGTGATGTCATGTGAACGTCGACTACATGACACTTCACCATATTTGGGCCTAAGGGAATGCATTGTGGAGTAGTTATTAGATGATGGGTTGCTAGAGTGACAGAAGCTTAAACCCTAGTTTGTGCGCTACTTCGTAAGGGACCGATTTGGACCCAAATGTTTAATGGTATGGTTAGATTTTATCTTAATACTTTTCTCATAGTTGCGGATGCTTGCGAGGGGGTTAAACATAAGTAGGAGGTTTGTTCAAGTAAGAAAAACACCTAAGCATCAGTCCACTCACATATCAAATTATCAATGTAACAAACACAAATCAAGCCTATATGGTGAAAGTGACTAGATAAAATTTCTGTGTGCCCTCAAGAACACTTTGCTTATTATAAGATACCGTTTTGTCCTGTCCTTTGCCACAAAAGGATTGGGCTACCTTGCTACATACTATTTACCATTACCATTACTTGCTTGTTACCAATTATCTTGCTATCAAACTATCTGTTACTGACAATTTCAGTACTTGCAGACGTTACCTTGATGAAAACCACTTGTCATTTCCTTTCGCTCCTCGTTGGGTTCGACACTATAACTTATCGAAAGTACTACGACTGATCCCCTATACTTGTGGGTCATCAATACTACCTACATACTCCAGGATGAGTGCACATTCCTCCTCAATCACCCTCCTCTTCATGAGACGAATAAGTCTTTCTTTGTCCTTCCTTGCTTCTGTTGTGGCCCGCGTGATCTGGGTCGAGAAATTACCAGGGAGAGAGGCGAGCATGGAAGCCGAAGCAAGAGAGATGTCCCGCCTCATGACGAAAGCTGCCGACATGTCCCGCCATGCCGCCATAGCAGCACAGAGGTCCCATCGCACCGTCGAAGTAGCGGACTGGTCGGGCCACGCCGTGGAAGCGGCAGATATGTTCCGCCGTGCCGCAACTTCTGTAGAGAGGTCCTCCCGCATCGCTGTGGCCTGGGAAGATTACTCCTGGGCAGGTAAGGACTGTCACAGGCGCTTGCATGCGATGCTCGATAACCTGATGGATCGGATGTCTGGCTGATAGAGGTTGCAGGACGAGATGAATGCCTACTTTGAAAATGCTATCGGTGTCATCTGATGACTAAGGGAGGACAATGTCAAGCTCCTCACCGAGCGCTGATACGTCTCCAACGTATCTATAATTTTTGATTGTTCCATGCTGTTATATTATCATTCTTGGATGCTTTACAATCATTTTATAATAATTTTATATCATTTTTTGGTACTAACCTATTGACATAGAGCCAAGTGCCAGTTGTTGTTGTCTGCATGTCTTTTACATCGCCGGAAATCAATATCAAACGGAGCCCAAACACCGCCAAACATTTTGGAGAATGTTTATGGGCCAGAAGACACCTGATGGGCCAAGGCAGCACCTGGGGAGTGCCTCGAGGGGGGCACAACCCACTAGGGCGCACCAGCCCCCCTGGCGCGCCCAGGTAGGTTGTGCCGACCTCGGTGACCTCCCGCACCACCTCTTTTCTCTATAAATACCACAATATTCCAAAAACCCTAGAGGATTTGACGAAATATTGATCCAGCCGCCGCAGAGTCCAGAAACATCAGATCCAATCTAGACACCATCACAGAGGGGTTCACCACTTTCATTGGTGCCTCTCCGATGATGCGTGAGTAGTTCCTTGTAGACCTACGGGTCCATAGTTAGTATCTAGATGGCTTCATCTCTCTCTTTTTATTCTCAATACAATGGTCTCTTGGAGATCCATATGATGTAACTCTTTTTGCGGTGTATTTGTTGGGATCCGATGAACTTTGAGTTTATGATCATATCTATCTTTTTATATCCATGACAGTTATTTGAGTTTCTTTGATCTCTTATATGCATGATTGCTTATAGCCTCGTATTTCTTCTCCGATATTGGGTTTTGTTTGGCCAACTTGATTTCTTTATCTTGCAATGGGAAGAGGTGCCCGGTAGTGGGTTCGATCTTATGGTGCTTGATCCCAGTGACAGAAGGGGGACCGACAAGATCCATATCTAACGCCATAGATAAACGGATCTTGTCTACATGATGTCATCGTTCTGAATGCATTACTCCATTTTTCCATGAACTTAATACAATAGATGCATGCTGGATAGCGGTCGATGTGTGGATTAATAGTAGTAGATGCAGGTAGGAGTCGGTCTATTAATCCTGGACGTGATCCTATGTAATGATCGTTGCCTGGATATCGTCATGATTATTTGAAGTTCTATCAATTTCCGAACAATAATTTGTTTACCCACCATTTTCTATTTTTCTCGACAGAACCCACTAGTAAAACCTGCGGCCCCGGGGTCTTCTTTCTCATATATTTGCCTTTGCGATCTATTTGCCTTTGCTTTTATTTTAAGATCTATTAAATCAAAAACCCAAAAATAGCTTGCTGCAATTTATCTTATTTATCAACCAATCTACCAATATTTATATCACTCTCACGTTCGTGACCCGAAAGGGATTGACAACCCCTTTAACACTTTGGGTTGTGAGGTGTTGTTATTTGTGTGCAGGTGCTGTTTACGTTGTGTTGCTTGGTTCTCCTACTGGTTCAATAACCTTGGTTTCACATCTGAGGGAAATACCTACCGCCGATGTGCTGCATCATCCCTTCCTCTTTGGGGAAAAACCGACGTAGCTTTAAGCGACATCAAAAGGAATTTCTGGCGCCGTTGCCAGGGAGGATCTTCAACATAACCAGGTTCCTAATCACAAATCTCAACTCCTCGCAATTACATTATTTGCCATTTGCCTCTCGTTTTCATCTCCCCCACTTCACGAACATTTGCCATTTTTATTCGCCATCTTTTCCATTTGTCTTTTTTTGGTCGAATCTATCGCCACTTGTGTTCTTGTTTACAATTGCTCAAAAATGACGCAAGAGAACACAAAGTTGTGTGATTTTGCCAATACCTACAACAATGATTTTATTGGCACTCCGATTGCTCCTCCCGCCACTAGTGCGGAGACTTGTGATATTAATACTGCTTTGTTGAATCTTATCATGAAAGATCAATTTTCGGGCACTCCTAATGAGGATGCCGTGTCCCATCTTAATACCTTCATGGAATTATGCGATATGCAAAAGAAAAGAGATGTGGACAATGATATTGTGAAATTGAAATTGTTTCCATTTTCTTTACGAGATCATGCAAAAATTTGGTTTTCTTCTTTACCTCGCAATAGCATTGATTCTTCAAACAAATGCAAAGATTCTTTGATCACTAAATATTTTCCTCCCGCAAAATTTATATCCCTTAGAACCCAAATCATGAATTTCAAGCAACTTGAACATGAGCATGTTGCACAATCTTGGGAAAGGATGAAAATGATGCTAAGGAATTGCCCAACTCATGGGTTAAATCTTTGGATGATCATACAATTTTTTTATGCGGGATTGAATTTTGTTTATCGAAATCTTTTGGATTCCTTCGTTGGTGGCACTTTTATGGAAATCACTTTGGGTGAAGCCACCAAATGGCTTGATAATATTATGGCGAATTATTCGCAATGGCATACCGAAAGGGCGCCGACAAGCAAAAAGATTAGTGCGGTTGAGATTGATTCTTTGAATGAAAAAGTTGATGCTCTTATGAAAATGGTTGCCAGTAAAAGTTCTCCTATTGATCCTAATGATATGCATTTGTCTACCTTGATTGAGAAAACTAGTGATGCCATAGATGTGAACTTTATCTCTAGAAATAATTTAATAACAATGCTTATAGAGGTAATCTTAATCCTAGGCCTTTTCCTAGTAATTCCTCTAATAATTATGGTAATTCCTATGGAAATCAATCTTACAATAATAATAGGAATACCTCTGATCTAGAGAATAATATTAAAGAACTTATCAATACTCAAAAAGTTTTCAATGCTTCCATAGAAGAAAAATTGAATAAGATCGATGGTATGTCTAGGAGTATCGATAGGATTTCTCATGATGTAGAAAATCTCAAGTTGAAATTTTTTGTGACTAAAGTTGAAGAATCAATTAAATCTCTTTATGTTTATATGGATATAAGTAGGAAAAGAACCGCCATGCTTAGATCTAAACGAGAATTTTTAGAAAAGGCGTTTTCTAGTGTTTGCTTTCATAAAAATGATGAAGACATTAAAATGATTGGTGTTTCTTCCATTGATTCTTTGTTTAGTAAAGTTCAACTTGATGATAAAGGGACTGGAGAAGATTCAACTTTAGCCTGAAGGCGTCCCAATATTTCGGAGGGTGAAAATCTTGTTGAAATTTTTGATAAAAGTGGGTTTAGAGAGGTCAAGACTTTAGCTAGTGATGTGCCCACTATCTTGGATTACAAGGACTTTAATTATGATAGTTATTCCTTGATTGATTGTATTTCTTTGTTGCAATCCATGATTAATTCACCCCATGCCTATGAACAAAATAAAGCTTTTACTAAACATATTGTTGATGCTATGATGAAAGCTTTTGAAGAAAAAATGGCATTAGAAGTTTCGATTCCTAGAAAGTTGCACGATGAATGGGAACCTACCATCAAAAGCAAAATTAAAAATTATGAGTGTTTTGCTTTGTGTGTTTTGGGTGCTTGTGTTTCCACTATTCCGAAATCTCTTTGTGATGTTCTTGGTCTTACCAATATTGAAGATTGCTCTATTAATTTGCATTTGGCGGATTCCACTATTAAAAAGCCTTTGGGAAGGATCAATGATGTTCTTATTCTTGCAATTAGGAGCTATGTACCCATAGAATTTATTGTTCTTGATATCGATTGCAATCCGTCTGCCATATTATACTTGGTAGATCGTTTTTGCGCACTATTGGCATGGTGATTGTCATGAAAGAAGGGAATATTAAATTCCAATTTCCCTTGACAAAGGGGATGGAACACTTCCCTAGAACGAAGATCAAATTGCCTTATGAATCTATAATGAGGGAAACTTATGGAACATCCAACAAGGATAACACTACTTGAAATCTTGGTATTATGCCTAGCTAAGGGCATAAAACGATAGCGCTTGTTGGGAGGCAACCCAATGAATAATTTTTTTTTCTTTTTGCTTGCTGTTATTGAGTGTTTAAAAAATTATGCTACTGGTATGATTGTGTTTTTTGTGATTTAATTAGTGTTTGTGCCAAGAAGAACCGATAGGATCTTCTTGGGTGATAGTTGTTTGATCTTGCTGAAAAAGACAGAACTTTTGTGCTCACAAGAAAAATTCTCATTTTTAACAAAAAAATTCTTTTTAGTTGATTCTTTTTGCAGACGATTAGTATACAAATTACTCATGTGGCCCTATTTTTTCAAGATTTTTAGAGGTCCAGAAGTTTTAGAAACTTCCAGATTACTACAGACTGTTCTGTTTTTGACAGATTCTGTTTTCTTTGTGTTGTGTGCTTATTTTGATGGCTCTATGGTTTTATTTGATGAGTTTTTGCCATAGAAAAGTTGGAATACAGTAGATATAATACAAAAACAAAATATGAATTAGTTTGACACATCACTTATAGTAGTGGTTTGCTTTCTTATACTAACGGATCTCACGAAAGTTTTGTTGAAGTTTTGTGTGATTGAAGTTTTCAACTTTTGGGTTATGTTACGATGGATGAAGGAAGGATGGAAGAGCGTAAGCTTGGGGATTCCCCGGCATCCCAAGATATTATACAAGAATGAGAAACCAACTAAACTTGGGGATGCCCCCGAGTGGCATCCCCGCTTTCTTCCAACACCTATCGGTATTTCACTCAAGACTATATTTTTATTCATCACATGATATGTGTTTTGCTTGGAGCGTCTTGTATGATATGCGTCTTTGCTTGTTTTCTTTTTCTTTTTAAGTCACCAATCCTTGCTGCACTCACTTATTTGAGAGAGCCAAAATTATGCTGTGACTTGTTAGAATTGCTCTCTATGCTTCACTTAAATTTTATGAGCAGTGGACTTGCTCTAGTGCTTCACTTATATCTTTTTGAGCATGGTGTGCTTAATATTTTTGAAGAAATACTCTCTTGCTTCACTTAGATTTATTTGAGTGTTAGTAAAATTTTAAAGAATTTTTTTCTTGCTTCACTTATATTATTTTGAGAGAAAGAAAGAAAAAATATGCTCATGATCTTCACTTATATTTGTTTGAGCTTATCAAAAGCAAAACATGAAAATTAGTCCCAAAGTGATAGATATCTAAGAAGGATATAATAAAAACTTTCATGAAGATCATTGGACAAAATAAACTTGATTCCTTGTAATAGTTTTGAGACATGATGATGTGATATGTGAGTATGTTGATGAGTAATTATGTTCTAGTAAGAATATTAGTGTTAAAGTTTGTGATTCCCTATGCAAGCACGAAAGTCAATAATTATGCAATGAAAGTATATCCTACTAGTGGTGCATTATTTGGTGTTATTTATGCTCAATGTTCGCTTACGAGATTATTTGTTTCATGGTTGGTCACTTCCCAGTCTTTTGCTAGCCTTCATTTTGCACTAAGTATGATCTCTACTTGTGCATCTAAAATCCTTTATCCCGGTTTTGCCACATGAGTCCACCATACCTACCTATATGTGCTATTTCCTTGTCATTCTAAGAAATTTGTATGTGCCATCTCTAATTTTCAAAATAAATTTCCCTTTTGTGTGCCCGTACCGCTCGCGAGGCGGTGAGGGGTGGGCAATATTTTCCATGCTAGATGTGTTATTCTCACGATGAGTGTTTATGCACTTGTCATTGCACGAGAGTAAGGCAAAGGTATTAGGGATGCCCAGTCCCGAAATGAAAAACTAATTTACTTTGTGTTATCAAATAATAAATTCCTTGGAAAGTGTTCGTATGGAAGGCAACCGTGGATTCGGCTAGCCATGTCTTGTGAAATTTTGGTGCAAAAGGAATAAACTTTATTTTCTGTTTGGGAACCGCCTATGATATATCTAGCATGGAAAGTGTTGAGAACCACAAGTCGTCTCGTTGGTGGGAAAAGTATACCTCCCAAAAAAAATTATCTCTCAATTTAAGCTTTGAGATCTCGCACCTCTACAAATCCCTACTTCCCTCTGCGAAGGGTCTTTCTTTTACTTATGCAATTTTTATTTTTGAATTTGAGTCTCCATCTTCTCTTACAAGCACCAACTAGGAAACACTATGATCGTACTTGAGCATTGGATGTAACTAATATGCGAGTGTGTTTCTTGAATGAATCAATGGTTGAGCATAATGGGCTAGGGGTAACTTATTTTAGCATTGATATTTTGGAAGACATGGTTGCTTGTTGATATGCTTGAGTATCTAAATTATTATGTCGAAACTAGACTATTTCTTTGAACCATATAAAAGTCCAAATGTCCATGCTATAAAGAAAAGAACATGATATGACATGATAGGCAGCATTCCACATCAAAAATTCTATTTTTATCACTTACCTACTCGAGGAGGAGCAGGAGTTAAGCTTGGGGATGCTGATACATCTCCAACATATCTACAATTTTTTATTGTTCCATGCTGTTATATTATCATTCTTGGATGTTTTACAGTCATTTTTTTATCATTTTTTGGTACTAACCTATTGACATAGTGTCGGTGTACTAAGATAGGGGTACCTTAGTACCCCAACTTGTGCACGGGCAGTAGCAGCTTCCCGCGGCAGGGCTTACCACGTGCTCGCCAAGAACCGTTCTGGTCCCTATGAAGCCATTCAAGAACAAAGTATACAAGTCAGAAGATCAAGGCCCCGGCAAAAGGAGCTTGCCGGGAAGGCCGCACCAGGCTCAAGGTTATCACTTTAGCACAAGACCCTGGCAAGAGGAGCTTGCCAGGAAGGCCAAGGAACACATACCTCAAGAGATGTCTCGGCGCATCATGCGCCCCGGCAGGACCCGGAGAGCGACAAGCTTCCGGGCCCGGCAAGGTCACGACCCCGGCAAGGTGCTTGCCGGGGAAACCTACGCTGTGTGCCCGCGCTCCAGCTCATCTGCCCACGCGTCGCCCTGGGGCCCTTCCAGGGACGCGTGGCAGACGGCTGTGCAGCCTGGGGCACCCGGTGGCAAGCCACGGTGACGAGGCTACCGCCGTGGCGAACGGGGAAGCATGGACGGACGCTTTTGGGGGCGACGGCGACGGGCATTTAATGCCCTTGTCCCCCACTGTCAAAGTTAGGTGAAGACCACTGTTCATGTACTGTTCATGCACTGTTGCAACTACCACCAAATTTACACTTTTACCCGCCTCTACGTTGACACCTGTCGGTGACCCCTTTGAGCTATAAAAGGAGGCCCATGCACAACGTAGAGGGGGTTCGAAACCTAGACAACTCTCTCGCTCGGTGTAGCTAGTACTGTAGATCTTCAAGCTCCAGAGCTCAAGAACTCAATACAATCTAAGCAGGATTAGGGTTTTACGCGTCCGCGCGGCCTGAACCTGGGTAAAACTGCCCGCGTGTGCTCCTCGATCTGCTCTCCGTGCTCCCTCCGCTCCCTTACCGCAACGTATAAGGGGCTCCGGTCCCATAGGTGCTCGTGGGAAGACTGGAGGGAAACGATCCAGAGTCTCATCGCCTTCGCCAACAACGACGCGCCTCAGCAGCCGGCAACTTCGCGGCCGTGGCAAGTCGACCAAGCGAAGGCCGACGGCGACAAGACCGCCGGGGGTGCAACTACCGTGCACTCCCCGCCGCGGAAGCAGAAATCGCCGCCCCGCCGGATCAACGTCGACGATGACTCCACGGCGTCGTCGGATCCGCGGGCTCGCCGCGATCAGCGCCAAGTCCTAGACGACCGGCGACAAGAGGACGCTCGGACTCGCATCGAGCGTCGACGAGAAGCCCGAAGACAATCAGATCAGCGCGCTGGGACCGCTGTCGACGTGCACGCACCCGGTGAACCAGGCGACTTGCCGTATGCGGCAGGTTGCCCTGCGTTCACCCGTGAGCTGCGGCAAGTCCAGTGGCCCAACATGAAGAATTTCAAGCCCGACGTACCCGAGAAGTACGACGGCAAGACACACCCCTCGGAGTTCCTCAGCATCTACACCATTGCGGTGCAGGCTGCCGGGGGACACGACGAGAAGATACTAGCCAACTATTTCCCGCTTGTGCTTAAGCCAAACGTTCGGTCTTGGCTTATGCACTTGCCGGAGAACTCCATCTCCTCATGGGCAGATCTGTGCCACCAGTTTGTTGGCGCCTTCACGGGCGGCCACAAACCCCACGGCCAGGAGAGCGATCTCCACATCCTCGCCCAGAAGGAGGGAGAGTCCCTGCGCAAATACATCCAAAGATTCAGCCGCGTCGAGCACAACATTCCCGACGTCCACCCTGCCGCGGTAATCAACGCTTTTCACCAGAACGTGCGTAACCCCCGGATGAGGGAGGAGATGGCCATGACCAAGATCCGGGATGTCAGCGAGCTCTATGCTCTGGCTGACAAGTGCGCGCGCGCTGAAGAGGGGAGGAGACTCCCCGGAGAGGATACTGGCGCAGGAGGAAGCGACAGCGAGGATGCCGCCCCGGCAAGGAAAAACCGGCGGCGGAATAACAGAAAGAAGAAGAGCAAGGAGGTGCTGGTTGTCGAGCAGTCCGGCAAGGAGGCTCCCGCCAAGAAGGCACAGGCTGGCGGTTCCGGCAAGGAGCCCGTCCCTGTAGCGGCAGCCGACAAGCAGGACGGCTCCGACAAGCAGTACTGCAAGATCCACCGCACCAAGGGCCACGATCTCCAGAACTGCAAAAGAGTGGAGTACCTCGTAGAACAGCAGAAGGCTGAATACGAGCGTCGCGACAAGGAGAAGGCCCAAGGAGGCGGAGGAGAGCCCAGCAAGAAGCGGCCGTTCAATGGCCGGGAAGGACGCCGCGGCAAGGCCAAGCAGCGGCAAGGTGACAGACCTCCCCGGGGCCGCGACAAGGATGAGAATGAAGACGACGATGATGACATGGAAGAAGGAGAAAACAGCGAGCAGGAGTTCCAGAAGGCCACAGAGGTTCTGTGTGTCGACGGAGGTGCCTCTCTGCACACTTCCCACCGCCAGCTCAAGCAGTGGGTGCGAGAAGTGAATGCAGCTGAGCCGCCCGTCGAGTCACGCAGGCTGCTGAAGTGGTCCGGCACGCCCATCATCTTTGACCTTGAGGACCATCCTGACCGCACAACTGCGGTCGGGTGCTTGCCGATGTTGGTCTCACCAACTATCCGCAACCTCAAGGTCACCAAGATGTTGGTGGACGGCGGGGCCGGCCTGAACTTGATCTCCTCAGCTGTGATCAAGAAGCTACAGATCCCCGACAGCGAGCTCGAGGAAACCGGGTCGTTCCAAGGGATCAACCCGGGAAGGAGCAAGCCGAAGGGGAAGATTACGTTGCCAGTGACCTTTGGCGGGGAGCTCAACTTCAGGACGGAGAGGATTACGTTTGATGTTGCTGATATCCCATTACCATACAATGGGATACTTGGCCGTCCTGCCCTCGCCAAGTTCATGGTAGCTTCCCACTATGCATACAACATGCTCAAGATGCCGGGGCCGATAAGCGTCATCTCTGTCCCTGGCGACAAGAAGGACGCGCTTATCTGCGCCGACAAGATCTACCGGGATGCAGCAGCCGCAGCAGAAAGCAACACACTTGCCGCTGAAGCTCCCGGGGGGAAGAACAAGACCAAGTCCGGCAAAAGCTCTAGATCCCACTCCGGCAAACGCACCTCCTCGGAGTGCTGCGCTGCCATCGAGCTCCACCGGCAAGTGCAAGAAAGGGATGGCAGCTCCACCGGCAACCAAGAAGGTGTCCGCCAAGGAGGACGGCACTGGTGGTACCTTCACCATCAGTGCTGCACTCGACCACAAATAGGAAAGCGCGCTCGTTGCCTTCCTGCGGGCGAATGTTGACGTGTTTGCATGGCAACCGTCTGACATCCCCGACGTTCCAAGGAAGGTAATGGAGCACAAGCTTGCTGTTTGTCCTCACGCGCGGCCCGTCAAGCAGAAAGTCAGGAAGCAAGCCATGGAGCGCCAAGAGTTCATAGCTGAAGAGATAAAGAAGTTAGAAGCAGCAAGCCTGGTTAGAGGCGTAATACATCCCACGTGGTTGGCCAATCCAGTTGTCGTGCGAAAGGCTAATGGAAAGTGGAGACTTTGTATAGACTTCATCGACGTGAACAAAGCTTGTCCCAAGGATCCCTTTCCCTTGCCGCGCATCGACCAAATTGTTGACTCCACAGCTGGATGTGAGATGCTCTCATTCCTTGATGCATACTCAGGTTACCACCAGATATTCATGGCCAAGGAAGATGAAGAGAAGACTACATTCATTACTCCATGCGGCACATATTGCTTCATACGCATGCCCTTTGGATTGAAGAATGCAGGCTCCACATTTGCGAGGGTGGTGCACGCCGCTTTTGAGCCACAGATCTACAGGAATATAGAAGCCTACATGGATGATATAGTGGTCAAGAGCAAGAGCAAAGATACCCTGATACAGGACTTAGAGGAAACCTTTGAGAATCTGCGCAAGATCCAACTCAAGCTGAACCCCGAGAAGTGCGTCTTCGGAGTTCCCTCCGGCAAGCTTCTCGGGTTCTTTGTGTCCCAGAGGGGGATTGAAGCCAATCCCGACAAGATAAAAGCCATTGAGCAGATTGAAGCCCCGAAGCGCGTCAAGGACGTAAGAAGACTTGCTGGTTGTGTGGCTGCCCTCAGCAGGTTCATTTCAAAGTCTGCAGAGCGTGCCCTGCCTTTCTTCAAAATTTTGAAAAAGGCAGGTCCCATGAAATGGACTCCGGAAGCGGAGGCAGCGCTGCAAGACTTGAAAGGATACCTGTCCTCCACTCCGATACTTGTCGCACCTAGACCACAAGAGAAGTTGTTGATGTACCTAGCGGCAACCAATCAAGTGGTTAGTGCTGCGTTAGTAGCGGAGAGGGAGGCGGATGAGGAACCCACATCCCCGGCAAGCGAATCCAACGACAAGCGGGGGGCTTCCCCGACAAGCTCTGGCCCCGACAAGGACAAGTCTGCGCAGGAGCAAGGAGAAGTGCGAAGGAAGATGGTGCAGCGCCCAGTGTATTTCGTGAGTTCCCTTCTGCAGGGGCCAGATCAAGATACTCTGGGGTGCAGAAGTTGCTTTTCGGCCTCCTCATGGCCTCAAGGAAGCTGCGCCATTACTTCCAGGCACACGAGATAACGGTGGTCACTCGCTTTCCGTTGAAGAGGATATTGCAGAATCCCGAAGCAACAGGCAGGATCGTCGAGTGGGCACTGGAGCTGTCAAGCTTTGGTCTCAAGTTTGAGAGTACTTCAACCATACAGAGCAGAGCTTTGGCAGAATTCATAGCAGAATGGACCCCAACGCCAGATGAAGAAGTCCCAGAGACAAGCGTCCCCGTCCAAGAAGCGAGCAACGAGTGGATAATGTACTTTGATGGTGCTTTTTCGCTGCAAGGCGCCGGCGCCGGCGTGGTACTCATAGCGCCCACCGGAGAGCACCTCAAGTATGTTGTCCAGATGCACTTTCCCAAGGAGCAAGCGACAAACAATACTGCTGAGTATGAAGGTTTGCTTGCCGGCCTCAGAATTGCGGCCGAGCTTGGGATCAAGAAGTTGATTGTGCGGGGAGATTCACAGTTGGTGGTCCGACAAGTGAATAAGAGTTACCAGAGCCCTTTGATGGAAGCTTATGTCGATGAAGTGAGGAAGCTTGAAGAACACTTTGAAGGGCTGCAAAGGGAGCACGTCCCACGAGCTCAGAATGATATTGCAGATGGCCTCTCAAAGTGTGCTGCAATGAAGTTACCTGTGGAACCAGGGACCTTCGTGCTCAAGTTAACTCAGCCATCCGTTACACCATCAGTTGGGCAAAACAAGAAGAGGAAGTTGGTCTCCGGCGACTGCTTGCCGGCGGATCTTCGCGAAGCCGCCGCCAAGGTCCCCAAGATCAACAGCCAAGATGCTGAGGAACAGTTTGCTCCTGCAGATCCAAGGGTCTGTACAGTTGAAGCAGGTGTTCCCGACAAGCCTTGCCCCGGCAGGCTTGCCGGGGGACCATCAGCTCCGGCAGAGCCGCAGGTTCTTGCCGTAGAAGCTGAGGTTCCCGCAGCAGCCCTCATGCCTTTAGTCCTTGTTGTTGAGCCTCAGGCTCTAGCATGGGCACAGCAAATAGTCCGCTTTCTGCAAACTGGAGAACTTCCCGACGAGCCAGAAGAGATAGAGAAAATAACCAGGCAGTCGAGTATATGTACCAGTTCGTTGGCAATGAACTGTACAGAAGAAGACTCAACGGTTTCAGGTTGAAGTGCATTTCCAGGGAAGATGGACATAAGCTGTTGGCAGAGATACATGGAGGCATATGTGGCCACCACATTGGCGCAAGGGCACTTGCCGTGAAGGCGTTCCGGCAAGGGTTCTTCTGGCCAGAAGCCCTCCAAGATGCAACTGCACAAGTAACCAAGTGTGAAGCGTGCCAGTTCCATGCCAAGCAAATCCACCAGCCAGCTCAAGCTCTCCAGACGATCCCTTTGTCCTGGCCCTTTCCGGTCTGGGGGCTCGATATTCTCGGCCCCTTTCCCCGCGCAGTCGGGGGCTTTGAGTACTTGTACGTAGCAATCGACAAGTTCACAAAGTGGCCAGAAGTGGAACCAGTGAGAAAGGTGACAGCACAGTCAGCGGTCAGGTTCTTCAGATCGATTGTTTGCCGTTTCGGAATCCCTAACAGGATCATCACCGACAACGGCACACAGTTTACAAGTCGCACCTTCATGCAGTACATCCAAGACCTTGGCGCCAAGGTCTGCTTCGCTTCTGTTGCTCACCCGAGGAGCAATGGTCAAGCGGAGAGGGCCAATGCTGAAGTGCTGCGCGGACTCAAGACAAGGACCTTCGACAGGCTGCACAAGTGTGGAAGAAACTGGATAGAGGAGTTGCCGGCGGCTCTTTGGTCAATCAGGACTACACCAAATCGAGCCACCGGACAGACACGCTTTGCTCTTGTCTATGGAGCAGAGGCAGTTCTCCCCACGGAACTCGTATACGGATCTCCTCGAGTGCTCGCTTATGATGAGCTCGAGCAAGAGCAACTGCGACAAGATGATGCATTGCTCCTCGAGGAGGAACGTCTCCAGGCTGCTGTACGAGCTGCTCGATACCAGCAAGCCTTGCGTCGCTATCATAGCCGCAAGGTCAAGGCCAGGAGTCTCGAGGAAGGTGACCTTGTTCTTCGGCACGTTCAGTCCGCCAAGAATTCCAACAAGTTGACGCCGAAGTGGGAAGGCCCTTATCGGGTGAGACAAGTCACAAGGCCCGGCGCTGTCCGCCTTGAGACCGAAGAAGGCTTACCGGTGAGCAACTCATGGAACATAGAGCATCTTCGCAAGTTTCACCCATAAGGCGCGGTTGCCGTGATCCGCTCCGGCAACCACCTTTTGTACAAGTCTTGCCGCTGTTGCATGTAAACCTTTGTACAAAGCCGGGCGCAGATCCCGTGCATCAGTAAAGCTTTTGTGCTTCGCACTAATTGTCATTTCCATGCTTTTCTTTGCTATTTGCATGCATCATCTGACACCTTGTGCAATGCACATCCCCGGTAAGCATTAGCAAGCCGTAAGGCCCTATACTTGTTTTTCCTCCTCTTTTTCTTTCCCTCTTAAGCAGAAGGAGTATTCCTCGCGCACAAGTTTGCCGGGGGGGAAGGAAGATGGAGGCGTGAACCAAGTACTGTTCAAGAAAGAGAAGCCTTGTCGGGGAACAAACAATCTATGAAAGCTAAGTTACCAAAGTTTGAGTAATTCAAATTTTTCAAAAAATTTAGTTGTCTTCCTTGAACAACCACACTTTGTATGGAAAACCTGTGCGCGGAGGAACCTACCCGTGGCTAGCCGCACCCTTACCTTGTTTCGAGCACGCTCAACGACTTAAGTGAGCTGCGACAAGCGTCGCGCCCTTACTTCGTTTTCGAGTTCGCTCAACAATCTAAGTGTGCTGCGACTAGCTGCGGCAAGGTTTCTTGCCGGCAAAGGTATTGCCAGCAGGCTGCTAAGAGTCCAGCACTCAACGCTCGTGGCAGGGGTCCTTTGCCGGCAAGTTCCCTAAAAACGTAGGGTGGAATACATACAAAGTGAAGGGACCAAAGCAAGGGAGATAACACTGCATTGGTTGCTCAAAATAAGATTGTATATTACAAAGATAACTTGCCGCAATACTAACAGATTCTTGTCCGTAACATGCTTTGCAGCGGCAAAGGAAGCAGAAAGAAAGGAATCTAATCTACGCGGTCGCCTTCACGCCTCGTGATCTTGCCCACCTTGGCGACGATGTGGGCAACCTGCGCCTTCAACGCCTCCTGATCAGCTTCGGGCGGCAAGGTGCGGAGGACATTGACGAGGTTGATGCCGGGGTTGCGGTAGACGATCTTCGACAAGACCCGCTCCATGGTGCCCATGCAGAGCCGACGCGCCTCGTCGGCCAGCTGCACGGGGATCTTCTCCCGCAGCCGCGCAAGCGCCGGCGCAATTCCCCTGAAGAACAGACTCAACTTGGCGCTGTGGGGGAGGTTCTCGTCCGGGGAGTACACGAGATGCTCCGCCCTCAGCGCCATCATCTCCATGTCAATATTGGCAGCGGAGGTGACCAGCTCATCAGTCCACTGCTCCACTGCCCAGTTGAAGTTGTTCTGCGAGACGGCGGCGCTCTCCACCAAGGCCCTTTCCTTGCGGAGATCGTCCTTCAGCTTCGTCTCACGGTCCTGGGCGGCGTCGAGCGAGCCAGTCAGGGTGGAGACCTTCAGCTCCAAGTCAGCAATGGAGTCCTTGGCGGCAGTGAGTTCCTGGCCCTTATCGGAGAGGCGGACCTGCAAATCCGAGTTGGTATGGGCGTCCTTCTCCCGCGCCACGTTGAGCGCGGTGACCCTGTCTTCGCTCACCTTCAGGAACAACTCCAGCTGCGCCACCCTGGCCTCCAGATCCTTCTTGGCAGTCTCCGCGGCAGCGGCGGCGTCCCTCGCCTCCTTCAGGGCCCTGCCGATGGCTTGCTCCCGGACGGTGAGGTCGTCCTCGTGGCTGTCGAGGTCGACCTTCCGCTGGTTGAGCGCTCCCTCCCGCCGAGACAGCTCCTCGACGGCCAGTCGCTGCTGCTCTTCTACCTCAGCCTTCTCAAGGATAAATGCTTGCTGCACCCCGGCAAGCTCTTCACGCTCCTCCGCCAAGTTTCGGAGGGCCGCCTGGTTGGCGGCGCGGAGCTCCACGGCGCGCTTCTCCAAATCAGCTCCAGCCTTGGCAGCCAGAGCCTCCCGAGACTCCAACTTCGCCTGCCTGGCCCGATACAAGGCCAAGAGCCGACGAAGGAGTCTCTCCTCTTCGGGCTCGTCGCTGCTGCCGGGCGCTTCAACGACCTTCAATCCGGCGGAGGCGAGGACCTCTCCGTCAAAGGTCTCTCCCTCCGCGGGTGCTCGAGACGAGGACGCCAACGGGACTTGAATAAAGACCCCGTTGGCGGCCTCCAAGTAGACGCCCGACCGGTCCGCGGAGGCAGAGGGGTCGGCGGCCGGTGCAGCGTCCGGCGCTCCCGCAGCCTCCGGGCCAGCGGTATGGTCGCCGGTCCCTTCCCCAGCTGCGGCATCGGCGGTTGGGGCGGTCTCCTCGACGGTCGGCTCATCGGCTCCAGCCGTTCCCTCAGTGGCAGTGGCGTTGCCGCTGTCGCCGTGCACCTCCTCCTCAGCGGTGGCCTCCGTCTCCATCAGCTCTGGGGCAGGAGGATCTAGTGGAAGAAAAAGAAAAGAAAGAATCAAGCAAATATCCAAAAAGGCAAATTTGAGAAGAAGAAGTCACAAGGGTTACCTTCGCGGACTTCTTCGACGACGGGGTCCCTCGCCGGGGAATTCTCCCTTGGCGGCGGAGTAGTGGCCCCTGCTGGCGGAGGGCCGCCTGCGCCCTCCCTTGGCGGGGTGCTCACCCTTGTCGGGCTGCTCACCCTTGGCGGGGTACTCGCCCTTGGCGGAGTGCCCGTCCTTGGCGGAGCGTTCTCCCTTGTCGGGGAGTTCGTCTTTGGCGGGGAGGGTGGAGCAAGTGGCTCGTCGGGGGCGACCTTCTGGCACTCCTGCGGCTGCGGCTCCACTTCTGCACAAGACAACAAGACATCAACCAAGATGATAACCTCAAGCGCACCCGTCAAGCAGAAAGATAAATACCAGACTTACGCTGGGGGCTGCGCTGGGGGCTGCTCCTCGGAGCAGCAGGCTGATCCGGCAAGCTCGTCGCCGGCGCGTCTCTTGTCGCCGTGACGGGCTCGTCGTCCTCGATATTGACCACAGGGATCTTGGCCCTCTTCGCCATCCGCTGGGTCAAGGTCCTGCGAAGCAAAACAAAAGCAAGATCAGAACCAAGCAAGGAAAATCAAGACAAAATCAAAGAAACTAAAAGAATTGCAAGTACTTACTCCTCTTCTTCTTCGTCGGAGCTGAGGGCGGAGAAGTCAAACTCCGCCTGGCGCGCTTCCGCGCGAGGAGCAGGAGGAGAAGGCTCCCTCGGGCGCTTGGCGGTCTCCGGGGCTGTGGGCTGTGAAGACCCGGCCCCCGTCGTCGCCGAGGACCGAGGGGCAGAAGGAGCACCTGTTCCGCTCCGGGAAGATCCCCCTCCGCTTGGCGCTCGAGCACGGGGCGCCTCCTTGACGACTTCGCTCGTCTTGGTGGCGCGCGTCGCACAGCGCGTCGGCTGCTGTCGAGGCGCCTGTGGCCTCGCCGTCTCAGCTGCCTTGCGGAGGCGCTTCTTCGGTTGCTGCGGAGGGCTTGGCGGAGGCGGAGAGTTCTCCGAGGATGAGGAGGCATCGTCGTCAAGATTCAGAGATCCACCGGAGTCTTCATCGGAATCTCCAGCCTCGGCGTCCTCCTCCTCCTCGGCAGGCCCGCTGGACTCAGTGCCATGCCCGGCGGCCTCGCTCCCCCCGGCAACCTCGCTCGTCCCGGCAAGCTTCACGGAAGGCTCCCCGGCAAACTCCTCGGGCGCAATCTTCAGTAGCTTGAGGATTTCCGCCTCGTCTGCTTGACTCACTGCGTCCGCGGCCTCTGCCTCTTCCACAGTGTATCCAAATTCGCCCGCAGCCGCAGCTGCGGCGGCCTCCTCCATCCTGGAGGCGATGTAAGCTACATCCCGGTCAGTAGTATCCCGGGTGAGGCCCTTCTTCTCCTTGGCGTTGCGGGGCTTCTCGACCAAGTTGTCGAAGAAGGTCAGCACGGTCTCCGGTGGAGGCTCCAGCCAAGTGGGGACGACGCCATGGGAGTCGCACTCGGGCGTCATCGCGCGTATGGAATCGTGGGCAGTGCTGTTGCACAGCGGCACCACTCCCCGGGAAGGTTTGAACCACTCCGGGTGGGCGGGGTCATGCTTGAAGAGCTCCCGAACCATCCCCTTCAACTCCAAGACGGTGAAGTTGTAGTTCAATCCAGGGCGCGGCCTCGTGATGTCTGCCGCATTGCTGAATTCCCAGGCGGGCCTCTTCCTTTCTTGTAAAGGGGCGATGCGGCGGCGGAGGAAATCTGCTCCAACTTCTCCAACAGTCAGATTGGCGACCCGGAGACGAAGGATCCTAATGAGGGCGATCGGAAGCTTGCTGTCCTCCGGGGCCAATTCACTCCAATCACTGCCGCGCACTATGGCAGTCTTGCGCGGCGAGGTAAAGGGCTCAGGATTAGCTTCCAGCACCCAGCACCAATCGGCTCTCCACTCCTCCCACTTGCCGCGGAGCTCTCCCTTCAAGTACGCATCCTTCTTGTTCAGCCTGAAGATCCAGGAGATGCCGCCGGAGAGGGGAGAACCGGACTCTACTCTAGGCGTGAAGAAGTGGCGGAAAAGAGCTACATTTGGATGAACCCCCACATAGTTTTCGCACAGATGTGCGAAAACAGCCATCGTAAGGATGGCGTTGGGGTGAAATCTAGGAGCTGGAGGTCATACGTATTCATTACATCACAAAAGAACTCCGAGTACGGAGGGCACAGACCACAATGGAAGAATGCGGCAAAGTAAAAGTACCCGCCGGGGAACATGTCGACGGCGACGGCGGGGAGGACTCTGGTGCGGGGATGAGCTTTGGTCTCCCTCGCCCAGAACAAATAGTATTTGTCCCGCAGCTCCCTCGCGCCAAGCCTCGGCGCGAAGACCACGCACTTCCTCCGCAGGGCTGCCAGCTTCGCCGCCTGCTCGGACTTCTCCTTCTTGGCCTTGTCGCTCTTCGCCTTGTCGCTCTTCGGAGCCATGGCGGGTGCGGCGAGGAAAGAGGCGAGGAGGTCGACGGTGCCGCGGATGCGGGAGACGGCGGAGGAAGGGAGGGGCTGGGCTCTCTGTCAACCTTTGGGAGGCGGAGGGCGACGGGGGTTTCTGGAGAATCAAGGCGCAATGAAAACGATGGAGGGAACTGCCCCTGCTTCCTCTGCTTTTAAGGGGGAAGTGGGGGACGTTCCGCATTTCCCATTAAAGAACAGGCCACGATCTCTCCCACGACGCCGCAATCGACGCGTGCCGTTAGGGAGAGATGCGGCGGATACGGAAGGGGATACGGCTTGCCGTGGGCCGCGTGTGCCCGTGCACTGTCTTGGGCCTGGCCCAACAGCGCTCGGCACCGTGTGTGGCCCAGGCCCGGGGGCTCCTGTTGGTGTACTAAGATAGGGGTACCTTAGTACCCCAACTTGTGCACGGGCAGTAGCAGCTTCCCGCGGCAGGGCTTACCACGTGCTCGCCAAGAACCGTTCTGGTCCCTATGAAGCCATTCAAGAACAAAGTATACAAGTCAGAAGATCAAGGCCCCGGCAAAAGGAGCTTGCCAGGAAGGCCGCACCAGGCTCAAGGTTATCACTTTAGCACAAGACCCTGGCAAGAGGAGCTTGCCACGAAGGCCAAGAAACACATACCTCAAGAGATGTCTCGGCGCATCATGCGCCCCGGCAGGACCCGGAGAGCGACAAGCTTCCGGGCCCGGCAAGGTCACGACCCCGGCAAGGTGCTTGTCGGGGAAACCTACGCTGTGTGCCCGCGCTCCAGCTCATCTGCCCACGCGTCGCCCTGGGGCCCTTCCAGGGACGCGTGGCAGACAGCTGTGCAGCCTGGGGCACCCGGTGGCAAGCCACGGTGACGAGGCTACCGCCGTGGCGAACGGAGAAGCATGGACGGGTGCTTTTGGGGGCGACGGCGACGGGCATTTAATGCCCTTGTCCCCCACTGTCAAAGTTAGGTGAAGACCACTGTTCATGTACTGTTCATGCACTGTTGCAACTACCACCAAATTTACACTTTTACCCTCCTCTACGTTGACACCTGTCGGTGACCCCTTTGAGCTATAAAAGGAGGCCCATGCACAACGTAGAGGGGGTTCGAAACCTAGACAACTCTCTCGCTCGGTGTAGCTAGTACTGTAGATCTTCAAGCTCCAGAGCTCAAGAACTCAATACAATCTAAGCAGGAGTAGGGTTTTACGCGTCCGCGCGGCCCGAACCTGGGTAAAACTGCCCGCGTGTGCTCCTTGATCTGCTCTCCGTGCTCCCTCCGCTCCCTTACCGCAACGTAGAAGGGGCTCCGGTCCCATAGGTGCTCGTGGGAGGACAGTTTCCCCCGACACATAGTGCCAAGTGCCAGTTGTTGTTTTCTGTATGTTTTTTACATCGTAGGAAATCAACATCAAACGGAGCCCAAACACCGCAAAACTTTTTGGAGAATTTTTATGGGCCATAAGACACCTGATGGGCCAAGGCAGCACCTGGGGAGTGCCCCAAGGGGGGCACAACCCACCTGGGAGCGCCAAGCCCCCCTGGCGCTCCAGGTGGGTTGTGCCCACCTCGGTGGCCTCCCGCACCGCCTCTTTGCTCTATAAATACCACCATATTCTAGAAATCCTAGAGGAGTCGGCGAAATATTCATCCAGCCACCGCAGAGTCCAAAAACAACAGATCCAATCTAGACACCATCACGGAGGAGTTCACCACTTCCATTGGTGCCTCTCCGATGATGCGTGAGTATTTCCTTGTAGACCTACGGTTCTGTAATTAGTAGCTAGATGGCTTCCTCTCTCTCTTTTGATTCTCAATAGAATGGTCTCTTCGAGATCCATATGATGTAACTCTTTTTGCGGTGTGTTTGTTTGGATCTGATGAACTTTGAGTTTATGATCATATATATCTTTTTATATCCATGAAAGTTATTTGAGTTTCTTTGATCTCTTATATGCATGATTGCTTATAGCCTCGCATTTCTTCTCCGATATTGGGTTTTGTTTGGCCAACTTGTTTTCTTTATCTTCCAATGGGAAGAGGTGCCTGATAGTGGGTTCGATCTTACGGTGCTTGATCCCAGTGACAGAAGGGGAACCGGCCCATATGTATCATTGCCACTAAGGATAAAATGACAAGATCCATATCTAACACCATAGATAAACGGATCTTGTCTACATGATGTCATCATTCTTAATGCATTACTCCATTTTTCCATGAACTTAATACAATAGATGCATGCTGGATAGCGGTCGATGTGTGGAGTAATAGTAGTAGATGCAGGCAGGAGCCGGTCTATTAATCTTGGACGTGATGACTATGTAATGATCGTTGCCTGGATATCGTCATGATTATTTGAAGTTCTATCAATTGCCCAACAATAATTTGTTTACCCACCGTTTGCTATTTTTCTCGACAGAAGCCACTAGTAAAACCTGCGGCCCCGGGGTCTTCTTTATCATATATTTGCCTTTGCGATCTATTTGCCTTTGCTTTTACTTTAAGATATACTAAATCAAAAACCCTAAAATACCTTGCTGCAATTTATATTATTTATCAACCAATCTACCAATATTTATATCTCTCTCACGTTCATTAGCCGAAAGGGATAGACAACCCCTATAAACACGTCGGGTTCCGAGGTGTTGTTATTTGTGTGTAGGTGTTGTTTACGCTGTGTTGCTTGGTTCTCCCACTGGTTCGATAACCTTGGTTTCACATCTGAGGGAAATACCTACGCCGCAGTGCTGCATCATCCCTTCCTCTTTGGGGAAAAAAACCGACGTAGCTTTAAGCGACATCAAGCGCGACCTGCTGAGGGCGAATATTTCTGGAATTGTGGAGTAGCAGGAGGAGACCACTGCCTTGATGAAGAGGACGGGCGACATCGTCCAGAAACATATGGATGAGAATGCCATGCTCCGCATCGAGCATGAAAGGCTGGTGGAAGAATTCGTGGCTGTTGTCGAGCAACGTGTTGAGGACATGAAAGAGATCATCACCGCTCGTCGCCAGAACTAGTCTGCGTCGTCCTTATCTTTTTTTTGGCGGGGTGTCTTCCTTTTTCTTCTGCCCTTGTGTCTTTCGGGCGTTGCCGCACGTGTATTTTCTTCTTCCTAAATATGTAACACAATTATAAAATTATTATCCATTGTCATCGTCACTATATTGCCTCCATTATCATCGTCATTATATTTATATCAGTCTTGCTAAATCTTAGTCGCTGATATATATGTCCGTCAGAACTTAAATCAAGATCCGTGCAAAATTTTCTTATCAGATTTCTTTTTTTCTCTTAAATCTCAGTCAAGTGAGACATAGCCACACCATTAAGAGGCTATGGCGCCATTAATGGAGAAGTTGGGAGAGAGGTGCGCGGCGGATGGAGCTCAAAGGGCTCGCCTCTAGATAAGCATGCGCAACGGTCTGTTCGCACACCTCCCGTACTGAAATAGCTACCCCGCACGACGCCTCGTATTCAATAAAAAGGGGACGCATGGCGGTACATAAATGGTTAGTACAACGCCCATGGTTTCAATAATACTTGTGTTTTCGATTGTAATGTGACAACTCTTGTTCTAAAATGACTTTGTTGGTTGTTAATGTGTGCACCTTCTCAATTCGGCCAATTTTTTTACCACAACATGTTGGTGCCATGTCATGCTACCATGCCAAGTTTCATGATTTTCTGATGAGTTTTGGATTTACAGGAATTGAAAAACCAAGCTTCTCAATGTTTCCGACCGAGCCACGATGCCAAGATGTTTGAATTTCATTAAATTGACCCAAAGACACATATGTGATATCTCAACCAATTTTGGTGCACTGGAGCATGTGGTTGTAGTTCAGATTTGAATTTTGCACATTAAATGCCCAGAAACTCGATAATGTATAAAAAGGCCAAATGAAATGGGGATAATTCCAAATTTTAACACGACAGTCATATGGTTCTATGTTGCCTTTGTAAAAAATCAAAAGGGGGGGGGGCAGCGTATGTCATTTCACACACAAAGGTGACACGTTCCCCCTCGGAACCATGAGCCTTCTTGAGAGAAGCTCCTGTTTGCAAGAAGCTTATACCAAAACTTGTCCCAATTCGGACAAAAAAGTACCACAACATGTTGGCGCCATGTCATGACACCATGCCAAGTTTCATAATTTTCAGACGAGTTTAGGTTTACACGAATTTAAAAACCATGCTTCTCAATGTTTCCGACCGAGCCACGGCGCCCACATGTTTGAATTTCACTCCCATTTCTTGCATGGGACCTATAAATTCACCCAAAGACACACATGTGATTTTCAACCAACTTTGGTGCACTGGAGCATGTGCTTGTAGTTCAAATTCGAATTATGCACATTAAATGTCCAGAAACTAAATTAATGTAAAAAAGGCAAAATGAACCCGGAATAATTCCAAAATTCAACACTACACTCATATAGTTCTATTTTTCCTCTGTAAAAAACCAAAGGGGGGGGGGGGTAGGACAGCGTATGTCGTTTCGCACACAAAGGTGACACGTTCCCTCTCGGAACCACGAGCCTTCTTAAGAAAAGCTCAAGTTTGCAAGAAGTTTATACCAAAATTTATCCCAGTTCAGCCAATTTTTTTTACCACAACATGTCGGTGCCATGTCATGACACCATGCCAAGTTTCATGATTTTCAGGCGAATTTTGTATTTAGAGAAATTTAAAAACCAAACCTATCTAAGTTTGCGGCCGAGCCACGACGACCAGATGATTGAATTTCATTCCCATTTCTTGCATGAGACCTATAAATTCCCCAAAGACACACATGTGATTTTTCAACCAACATTGGTGCACTGGAGCATGTGCGTGTAGTTCAAATTTGAATTATTCACATTAAATCCCAGAAACTCAATTAATGTATAAAATGGCAAATTGAACCCGACATAATTCCAAAATTCAACACTACACTCATATATTTCTATTTTGCCTCTGTAAAAAAATCATAGGGTGGTACGATAGTGTATGTCGTTTCGCTCACAAAGATGACACGTCCTCTCTTGAAACCACGAGCCTTCTCGAGAAAAGCTCCGGTTTGCAAGAAGCTTATACCAAAACTTGTCCCAAGCCAATTTTTTTACCACAGCATGTTGGTGCCATGTCATGATATCAGGCCAAGTTTCATGATTTTCGGGCGAGTTTCGGATTTAGAGGAATTTAAAAACCAAGCTTCTCTAAGTTTCTGGCCAAGCCACGGTGCCCAGATGTTTGAATTTCATTCCCGTTTCTTGCATGTGACCTATAAATTCACCGAAAGAGACACATGTGATTTTTCAACAAACTTTGTTGGACTAGAGAATGTGCTTGTTGTTCAAATTTGAATTATGCACATTAAATGCCTAGAAACTCAATTAATGTATAAAAAAGCCAAAACGAACCCAAAATAATTCAAATTTTTAACACGATAGTCATATAGTTGCATGTTCACTGCCTAATAATGATCTCGCAATTCAAACACCACTCTCTTCCTCTGTATAACAATTTTTCCTTTCAAATCAGAATAAAAAAATAGGTACACCACAAACAGTTTACTAGCAAGAATCGTGTGGGATACGATATAAAATATCTTGGCGCACCCTTTTGTTTGTCTTACATAGGAAGCTTTGTCATCTATAGTGCACCACTCGCGCTTGAACCACACTTGCACGCCAGTTTCTCGCGTAACTGAGCGAAGTTTTTCTGCTACTACAGAAATATCTAGCTCCCCACGCCCTCCCCTCGACCAAAAGCCACATTTCCACCGTTCCTCTTTGCTTTTCCAAGTTCAAACCTGCATTATTGCTTACTTGCAGCGCTGCCTCCTCACTGGCGACCCTTCTTCTTGCCGCGCAGCCTCGTTGATATGGTCAGGTAATACACACCTCACACCCATGATCACCCACAAGTATAGGGGATCGCAATAGTTTTTGAGGGTAGAGTATTCTACCCAAGTTTATTGATCCGACAAAAGGGGAGCCAAAGAATATTTGCGAGTATTAGCAGTTGAGTTGTCAATTCAACCACACCTGGAAGACTTAATATCTGCAACAAAGTATTTAGTAGCAAAGTAATAAAGAAGTAACGGTAACGGTGGCAAAAGCAACAATAGCAGTTTTGTAGCAATTGTAACAACAGCAGTAACGAAGCAAGGATCAATATCAAACGAACTCGTAGGCAATGGATCGGTAATGATAGGTGTTGGATGATATTCATCATGTGGCAGTTATACACTACACCACAACACTTGATTGGGGGCAGTTAACTGTCGGGAGAAAAACCTATCTAAGGGCAAAGTATCTGCCGGAACATTAGTTTCTGCCGTTACAATCACCTTAGGGCAGATGAACCGCCGGGAGAACTTGAGTAACAACGGCCTTAAAACTGCCGGTACACTTTACGGCCCACCTACTGCCGGGAGAACTAAATTTCGGCCCATAATCTGCCAGAGACCGCCGTTGACCCGAGACCCAAATAGTATCGGCCCTAAGCGCGCGAACGGAAAAAAAAGCGCGCGACATGGCGAAATTATAGGCCCAAGTAATAGACGCGCCGGCCCTCCCGCTCCACCATACCGCAACACTCGGCCCCCAAATCACGCCCAATCCCCTCCACCAGACCGCAACAGTCCGCCCCCAAATCACGCCCAATCCTTCCACCAGACCGCCGCGGCCGCGCGACTGCTGCCCC
>LR738715.1:782349202-782376057 GCA_902687465.1 Secale cereale | reverse complement strand
CCCGCCCCCAAAGCTTCCCACAGCCGCCGCGCGGCCGCCTTCCACTAAATCCACCGCCGGCATAGCCGCTCACCGTCGCAGATCCTCTACTACCCACAAATCGAGACCCCGATCCACCCCCTCCACCGGACCGCAAGGCCGCCGCTCCCAACCATCCCGTCGCCGACGGCAGCCCTCCAAATGAGCACTTCCGCCGTCGCCCTCCATCACGGCAGCCCCTCCGTCGCCCCAACAACCAATTCACTGCCGCCGACCACTACTGTCATCGCCCCACTCCATAGCGGCGCCGCTGAGCACTCGATTGACACAGAGCACCACCGTCGTCGCCGAGCCACTCCACCGGCGGCCACCATCCTCCGCGGAACGCCTTCCTCGCCACAAACCTACTCTCGCGCTTCCTCCCCGAGCAGGCCTCCCCGGAAGCTTCATCGAGCACCAAGCCGCGTGTCCGCCTCCTCCACACGCGCCCCCGAACCAGCAGGCCGTCGACCCTCCTCAACCTTTCAGTGGACTTCTCATTGCCTCCTGTACAGGTGAGATGTCGTTGCAATTTCTGTGCCCTTTTTGTTCTGAATGTGCAGCTACAGTGTAGAAGTGTAATAATCTTCAAATGTAGCAGCAGTGAACTATTCTGGCAGTTAGAACAAATCATTAATTTGTATTCTCTTTGATCTGATAACAACAACAAAACCATGAGTCAGGCATGTTTGAAGGTTGTTTGGTTGTCTAAAAACAATCACTACAACTGTTAGTAGCCATTCAGATCAAGGACAGGGACCATTGGTGAATAACAAGTGCATATATCATAATTAAATTCGTTGACACCTGACTGTTTAGTTGAGCTTTGGAGGTTATTTTAATTTGAGATGAAACAAAGCTAATTATTTTAAGTCTTTGTTTGTTTAGTTGATGCCCCTACTACCATCTTTGTTTGTGTTTTGTGAAATACCATATGTGGACAGAATAGGTTCTATGCTTTTATGCTATAGATGATGACATTTTTACTGCTATTTTGGTTATTGTATTTTCTGAAATGACATGTTTCAGTTAATTATATTCTGTTGTGTGATGGCATTCCTTCTCCGTTTTGTATTTCTTGTTGCCTGTTCTAGATACTGGCGATATGCGTTTTGTTACTAGATTTTTTCCTGAATAGAAGTATACTTTCGTTCTCATGTTAGGCAATCTTAGTGAAATTGGTCAAGAATGGACAAGAGTTGGATGGATAAATCTAGAAATACACAAGCATATATTGACGGGGTAGGGAAGTTCATAGATTTTGCTTATAGCCATTCAACAAGAAGGAAGTTGTAATCACACAAAAAAATCAGCAGGTCAAATTGTACTTTGTTTATATTTTGTTGCTCTTTGTTGTTTAGGATGACAAAGACACTTTCGCTTATCTGACTTCTTTTTCATACTTACTCAGAAAGGAAAGGATGTGATCCTGTATAATGTTCATCCAGATCATAGTATCCCAGTGGAAAAAGCAACCGTTCTATCAATTGATCGGAGAAAGGTGGTAGGTGGTCAGGAGCTTGGCTCTGAATATTGTGAGGTTGTCGTGAACTATGTCATAAAAAGGGATGCTATACTACCTCGTGGTGTTGGGAACATGACCACCATGGGGCAAGCTCAAGGGCGATGTATCGAATGGCCATACAAGCATGTGAGCTTTTTGTTCTTATGATTGAATTTAACAATTGCTATCATGGTTGATTGCTTAAGAAGCTTTCCTTCTATATATGCAGTTGGAAGTGGACAAGTCCATGGCGAAAGCAGGAATGCGGCCACAAGCAAGCTGAGGTAATATGGATGTTTCTCTGATATTGAATCTTATTCTAGCATGCTAGCTGGGTCGTTAGGGTAGAGTTGTACGCGGCATAATCATAGTTTGTATTTTTGTTTGTATGTTTCCAAGAATTTTCATGCCCTCGACTTTTGTACATTACCGAAGTTTACAAAATAAATATTTCATAGAGTAATTATTGTGCTGAAATATTTTATGCCATTCCTGGAGATTCTGTGTAAATGTTTTTCTCAGTGCTTATCTTTGGATAAATATGATAGCTAGCTGCCTAGCTGATCTAAATAATATTGCTTGTTGTGAGTCCTTCATGATCTGAATAATATTGCTTTGCTATAATGATGAAGTGCAACACATTTAGAAGAGTTACATTTATGCCGATGAGTTAAACTGCAGCATGTCAAAATCTATAATGTTTGATTTGAAATCTGAAACAAGAGATCCGCTTCGAGTCAAAAGGTTCAAATATATAGCTAATTTATATAGTAGGAACTAATGCTATGCTCTTAAATGTAAATTGGAAACCTGGTCTGTTCCTCAAATCAGTGTAGTTCTGTGCACTCACATCCCTACTCTTAACCATCATGTATCACAATGTTAGGCAGTAGCAGAATTTTTTTATGTGTAGTTCAAGCAATTCCTGCTTGATCTAATGATGTAACATTGCTTGCTGTGATGATGAAGAGTTGCACATTTAGAAGAGTTCTATTTGTGCCGACGAGTTAAACTGCAGCATGTCAAAATCTTTAATGTGCTAATTTAAAATCTGGAACGAGAGCTCCATTTTGAGTTTCCTATTTGTTGTAGATTTCCCTACAGAAGTTGATGGAGGTTTGGAAGATCTTGAAGCTGCTGAACATTTGGGAGATTTGGAAGATCTTCAAGCTGCTGAAAATTTGGTAGTTGGTAGAGTGATTATGTGATATGCTTTGTTTGTGGAACCTGGACACTTGCTCTTCTCATTTCGCTGGTTGTTAAGCCACTATATGCTCATTTTAGTTGTGTGCATCCCAGAAACATATGTACTCCTTTTGTGGCACACATTTAGAAAGATATTTGTACTGTACCTTTTGTGGCACAATCCTGCCTACATGTTACTTTGATTGAAGTGTATGGATGCAACATATGTTACTTTGAGTGAAGTGTATGTATAAATTGTGTGATATGTACTGATTGTTTAAACATAATGAAAGTATATGGAATTATGGATGCCTAAAGGTACTTGGTAGTGAAATCTATGCTGGCATAAAAACTGCCGGGTAAACAAGCTTCTGTAGGCAGTGGAACTGCCGGTAACTGATGTTTCATGTACCTTGACCAATCTGCCAGGAGAAAACAGACTGCCGGCAAATAGATGGGCAAGGGCAAAGAAACTGCCGGCAAAAAATTAACTGCCGGGAGAAGTTTTATCCCCGGCAGCCGTTCTCGTGGCGGTTCTATCTGTCGGGAGAACACTGTCCCGGCAGTTTATCTGCCCTTTAAAGTGCTTTCTCCCGGCAGTTATTCTGTCCTTATATCAGTGTTGTGGTGTAGTGATAACCTAGGGTGACACAGAACTAGCTCCAATTCATCAATATAATGTAGGCATGTATTTCGTATATAGTCATGCGTGCTTATGGAAAATAACTTGCATGGCATCCTTTGTCCTACCCTCCCGTGGAATGGAAACTAAGGGATATTAAGGCCTCCTTCTAATAGAGGACCAGAACATAGCATTAGCACTTAGTGAATACATGAACTCCTCAAACTATGACAATCACCGGAAAGAATCCCAATTATTGCCACCTTGGGGTATGCGGATCATAATTCGTAATAGGTGTCTACAACTTGCAGGATCAGATCAAGAACACATGTATATTCATGAAAACATAATAGGTTCAGATCTGAAATCATGGCACTCGGGCCCTAGTGACAAGAATTAGGCATAGCAAAGTGATAGCAACATCAATCTCAGAACATAGTGGATACTAGGGATCAAACCCTAACAAAACTAACTCGATTACATGATAGATCTCATCCAACCCATCACCGTCCAGCAAGCCTACGATGGAATTACTCACACACGGCGGTGAGTATCATGAAATTGTTAATGGAGGATGGTTGATGATGACGATGGCGACGATTTCCCCTCTGGGGAGCCCCAAACAGACTCCAGATCTACCCTCCCGACGAAGAACAGGGGTGACGGCGGCTCCTTATAGTAAAATGCGATGAATCCTTCTCTTAATTATTTTCTCCCAGAACGTGGAGTTGGGGTCGGCGGAGCTTCGTGGGACCCACAAGGCAGGGGGCGCGCCCCACACCCTTGCCGCCAGCTGGTCGGTCCCCTCTGGTAGATTCTTTCGCCCATATTTTTTTTGCATTTTCCAGTAATAATCTCCGTAAATTTTCAGGTCATTCCGAGAACTTTTATTTCTGCACAAAAATAACACCAAGGCAATTCTGCTGAAAACATCGTCAGTCCAGGTTAGTTCCATTCAAATCATGCAAATTAGAGTCCAAAACAAGGGCAAAAGCGTTTGGAAAAGTAGATACGATGGAGACAAATCAACTCCCCCAAGCTTAACCCATTGCTTGTCATCAAACAATTCAGTTGACAAACTGAAAGTGATAAAGAAAAACTTTTACAAACTCTGTTTGATCTTGTTGTTGCAAATATGTCTAGCCAATATTCAGGTTTTCAGCAAATATTATGAACTAACCATATTCACAATAACATTTAGGTCTCACATTTACTCATATCAATGACACAATCAACTAGCGAGGAATAATAATAACGAGATATGTAAGTGGCAACCGTGTGGCAGATTGTAAAACTGCCACACACTCCCGATCTCCTTCCTTTCTTTTCTGCGCCTTCCCGATTTTTTCCTTTTCCGCACGTCCTCCCGATCTCCTCCTTCCTTTTTTGCGCCTTCCCGATTTTTTCCTTTTCCGCACGTCCTCCCGATCTCCTCCTTCCTTTTCCGCGTCTTCCCGATTTTCGGGCAAAAATAATGCTTGGATTGGGATTTGAACTCTGGTATACAAGTAATCAACAAAGGAAGCTAACCACCTCACCCATGACACTCATTGTTGAACAAGCTAAGGGAAATACTGTTTTTGACTTGTTTTGCATTTAATATTTTAGCATTGAAAAACTTTTGTTTCACCTATCAAACCTGGCACATAAACTTTTTCCGTGGTAAATTCTCCATCACCACCACGATAAATGACGCACCACAAACATGATAACTTTTGTATACCACACAGTACATTATGTGTAAGTAGCATGGTCATAAGCACTGAAGGCGTGATAACTTTTGTGAAAGCATCGTGGTAACTTTGATCATTGGGAAGAAATTTGTTGAACCCCGACCGCCGGTAATTTCTGTAAATAGCACGATAACATTCACGCCGTAGAACTGATAATTCAGATACAAAAATCGTGGTAACTTTAACCATTTGCGAAGAAAAATGTGATAATATATACGATAATTTATGTGTAAATAGAGGGTAATATACGCAGCGCACATCTGATAACTGAGGTGGAAACACCATGGTAACTTTGACCATAGGGATGAATTTTTTTTTGAAAAGATACTCCGGTATCTTCTGTGTAAATAGCACGGTACTATACCTCCCTCCCTGGTATTTTTATGTCTAAATAGCACCATGATAGGTTACCACTGCGGGCTTGATAGGTTACCTAGAATCATCATGATACCATTTTGTCCCGGAAAAAAATTGTTCAGAACATCCCCGATATTTTGTGTGTGAATAACTTGATAATATAAGCACTGCATAACCGATAACTTACAATATAAACATGACGGTAACTTTTTACCAAAGGAAAACAAGTTGTTAAAAACATACACTCGCCTCGCGTGGCCTCTTAGATGATCACAACACATAGTGTGCCACGAAAAAGCCACATAATGTTTAGTGTCATGAGGGGCACACGTGCTCGTTGGTTGGCCCAGAAAAACGGCCTACTTTGATTCGCTATAGGCGTGATAAGTTACGCAAAAACATCATGGTAATTTTTGACCTATGGAAAAAGTTACCGAAACACACCCAAGTTTTTTGGTGTAAGTATCATGATAATATACGAACTATAGACCTGGTAACTCATGTACAATCCCCCATGATAACTTTGACCAGGAGCGAGTTTGATGTACACATACCCTGATAACTTATTTATAAGTACCACGGTATTTTACACATCGAAGACCTAATAACTTGTGTATAAAACACAATGGTAACTTTGAAAGGCGTGTAGTTGTTGAAACATAGTACCTGGTAAGTTATATGTAAATAGCACGGTAACTTACGCAACACATGCATAATAACTTGCATGCGAATACCATGGTAACTTTGTCCCGAGGGGAAAACATGGTAATTTTTTGTACTTTTTTGTAGTAACAAAATTGTAAAAAAAAGGGTCAAAATGATTAGTTTCTTTAGTTTGAGCAATAAATACCTAAGGGTGAGTTGGTTGTGGTGGCGCGCCAAGGAGGTGTGGGTTCGAATTCCACATGCGCAATATTTTTGTTAAACATGTTGTAGACGTGAAGAAGTGACAGTTTTCTCAGGGATGGGCGCGCGAAATGTGCCGGAGAAGCAGGTTTCTCGGGCAAGCCTGCAGGGTAGTTCCGGAGAAGACGTGGTCGAAGGAAGGGGGATCGTGTGATACTTTAAAGTGAAAGAAGTAGAGGTGTGGCAGTTTTGCTTATATGGCACACATGTGCCAAATATCACAGTCCTAATAATAAATCTCGGATGACAACACTTTTTCAAAACAATCATAATATAATATCACAAGGTGGCATCTCGCTAGCCCTTTGTGAGACCGCAAAACATAAATGCAGAGCACCCCTGAAGATCAAGGAATGACTTGACATTGTAATTCATGATAAAAGAGATCCAGTCACACTCATACTCAACATCAATTAAAAACAAAATATATTAATGACAGTGGTGCTCTCCAACTGGTGCTTTTTACAAGAGGATAGTGACTCAACAATAAAACTAAATTGGTAGGCCCTTCGTAGAGGGAAGCACGGATTTGTAGAGGTGCTAGAGCTCGAGCTTTTAAAATAGAGATCAATATATTTTTGAGCAGTATGGTTTTATTGTTAATGCAACGACCAAGATGTCTCAATATCTTTCATACTACACACATTATAGGCGGTTCCGAAATAGAATGGTAAAGTTTTACTCCCCCTCCACCATCAAACACACTCCACGGCTTATCCGAAAAAACGGGTGCCGTCCATACCAACAACAATCGGGGGAGCTTTGTTTATTTATATTTTGATTTCATTTTGAGCATGGGACTGGGCATCTCGATTGCTAGCCATTTTCTAATGACAAGCGGAGTCCACTTATTGTGAGAATAACCCACCTAGCATGGAAAATATTGACAACCCCTTGTCGCCACATGAGCGATTTGGGTATACAAAACAGAATTGTATTTGAAGCATTAGAGTTTGGCACATGCAAATTTACTTCGAACGGCGGGTAAATACTGCATAAAGGTAGGTATGGTGGACTCATATGGAACAACTTTGGGTTTATGGATGTGGGTGCACAAGCAGTATTCCCGCTTAGTACAATGTGAAGGCTAGCAAAAGATTGAGGAGCGACCAACTAGAGAGCGATAACGGTCATGAACATGTTTTGAGATTAATCAACATTGAATGCAACCATGGGTAGGATATAAATCATCATGGAGGCTATGTTGATTTTAACTACATGTGTGAACATGTGACAAGTCAAGCCACTTGAATCATTCAAAGGAGGATACCATCCTATCATACTACATCACAACCATTTGAAAAGCATGTTGGCACGCAAGGTAAACCATTATAAACTCCTAGCTAATTAAGCATGTCATGAGTAACTATAATCTCTAATTGTCATTGCAAACATGTGTCATTCATAATAGGCTGAGTCAAGAACAATGAGCTAATCATATTTAAGAAAACAAAATAGGTCGAGTTCATACTAGCTTTTCTCCGTCTCAATCATTTCGTCATATATCATCATTATTGCCTTTGACTTGCATGACCGAACGGTGTGAATAATAATAGGAGTGCACATGCATTGGACTAAGCTGGAATCTGCAAACATTGATTCAAAGGATAAGCCAAGGTAATACGGGCTCTTTGTTTGATCAACAATAATGCATATGAGAGCCACTCATCATTTTCATCGTGGTCTTCTCCTCTCGACCCCCAAAGAAAAGAAAAATAATTTCAAAGAAACACATTGATTTTTTTAGAGTTTTTGTTTTTCAGAAGAAAGTAAAACAAGAATGAGAAAAACTATTTACACAGGAAAGCTCCCAACAAATAAAAGAAGAATCATAAATCTTTTTGGATTTTCTTTTTAATACTACAGACTATCAGAAGGACAAGCAGCAAAGAAAAGAAAAAAGGAAACAAGAAATATTTTTGGGTTTTCCAAATTTTTTAAAACACACAAGAAGAAAGCGAGAAAAATAAACTAACATGGATGATACAATGAAAAAGTATGAACACGGACAACTGGAATGAATGTGTGGACATGAATGTAATGTCAGCGAGAAATACGTACTCCCCCCAAGCTTAGGCTTTTGGCCTAAGTTGGTCTACGGTCATGGCTGGCCTAGCGGATATTCAAAGTTGTAGTCGGTGTCGTACTAGGATGCGGCAGCTATTGCCTGAAGGGCTGCAGCGTGGAGGCGAGCAGCCTCCACCTCTCTCTCGTACTCGTTCGCCTCCTCTCTAGTGATAAAATAACTCCCTGTTACCTGAAGGTTGAAGAACGCAGGAACAGGAAGGGTAATATGGACAACACGTTGCCGGACAAAGATCAGTCGGTAGAAGAGGTGTCACATCCCTAGGTTGCTATGCACTTGGACTAGATTGGTTGTTGCATCATGTCTAAACTTTTCTTTAAACTGGAAATGGGGATGTTCAAACCCTAGCACCAAATGAATTCAACTAGGGTCAAAAATAAAATCATTCCAATGACCCAAAGTGCCTTCATCAATGTTTGATAATTTTGGCAAGGCTTTGAGACCAAACCAAAAATAGTGAACATTTTTGTGGAATATTTTGGGCACTGATTTAAATCATACCATATTTGCATTTGGGCATTTAAATTTACTATATTATTTTAAATGTCCAAATTTTCATGAACTGAAATGTTGGCTGTTGGAAATAATCCAAATAGTGGCCACAAGCAGTCTCATGATTTTTGAAAATGCTCTGGCATTTTTATTAAAGCCAAAACAAATATAAAAAATAGAAAACAAAAACAGAAACCGAAATAGAAAAGAGAGAGAGAGAGACTCACCTGGGCCTCTTACCCGGCCGGCCCAGTGCTGTGCAGCCCAGCTGCTAGTCATCGCCAACCTCTGCCAGAAGGCGGAGGCGAGGGAGGGCACGGCCTACCTGCCTACCTGGCTACCTGGCTCCTCCTCGACACGCCTAGACGACGCCACGGAGACGCCCAAACCGCCTCGACTCTCTCCCTCTCGTTGCCGTCCTCTTCTTCCCCTCTGTCTCCCTCTCACGCGCGTGGCCGAAGCCACCGCAAGCTCGCTGACGAGCACCACCGCGGCCGCCGGCCACCACACACCTCACCAACGTGCCAAGAAGCTCCGCCGCGTCCTCCTCATCCTCTCCACCGAGCTAAAGGACGCCGGGAGGCCCTGCTTCATCGTCTCCGTGCTCGTCTTAAACCTCTGGCCGCTGGCGACCTCGTCGTTGATTCGCGACGTCCGCCGCCTCCCCGAGCTCGCCGAGGCCACCGTCGTGAACTCCTCTCTCTTCCCCCCTAGACGCTCCATTCGAGTAGCCCTCTAACCGCCACCCCCGACGAGCCCGAGAGCTCAGATCCGCCGGCGATGCTGCCGCCATGGCCACAGCCACGGACGCTCAAAACTGAGCGCGTCACCGCACTCAGTGCTTTTCCAGGAGCCCGTAGCCACCTCCATCTTCCCCTCCCGTGCTCCGTAGTGCCGAACCTGAGCTCGACCGAACTCCGGCCGCCGCTCCGCCCATCGCCGCCGTCGCTACACTGCACCCTAGCACCTGCCGCTGCCCCCTTTGGATGCGCTACAACCTGGTGGTCACGCAGGTGCTCTCCGCTGCCGTTTTGGTCATCGGAGGAGCTTTTTCGAGCCGCCCCTCCGTCTCTGCTGTCATCGGCGATGAGCCGCCGGCGAGTTTGCCCTGCTGACCAGCGGTTTGACCTCCCCTGGCTCGCTGACAAGTGGGGCCTGCCCTGTTAATTAACCTAGCTTAGTGGTAATTAAATTGGTTAGTTAGTTAGTCACTGACACGTGGGACCCTGCCCTAACTAATTATAGTTTAGGGTTTATTAGTGTTAACTAACCCTGCTAATTAGCAGAGCCACTGACGTGTGGACCCCACACGTCAGGTTTGACCTGGACGGCGCCCTGTTGACTTGCTGACGTCAGCATGACCTAGTGCTGACGCAGTAACTATTTTCTAGGATTTCAAATAAATCATAAATGATTTATTTATTTCAAAAAATAGCTAAAACTTCTAAAAATCATAGAAAATAATCTATAACTCCAATGAAAATAATTTACATATGAAAAATGATCAGAAAAATCCAAAGAATCTGTTTATTGCATTTTCATGCATGTTTGAACAACTTACAGCCACTGTTTAGGACAATCTGAATAAATGGCATTTGAATAATCACATATCGTGGTTTGAATTTGAACCTTTGGTTCAAACCAACTTCATTTAATATGGTTGCTAGTTGCATTAGCTCAATCAACAGCATATTGCCATGTCATGATCATGCATCATATTGTCGCATTACATTTATTGTGTTCTCTCTTGTTTGCGGGTGTTTGTCCCCTCTTAGTAGACGTGGTTCCGACGATGAGATCAATGACATCGATGAAGAACTATTACTATCTTCAGAAGTGCCAGGCAAGCAAACCCCTATTGAGCATTCCGATACAATCCCACTCTCTTGCTCCTGCTCTCCTTTACTGCATTAGGACAACAACGATTGAACTGCTATTTGCTGCAGTAGCTGAACCCCTTTCCTCTGCATGACCTGTCATTGCCACAGTAAATAGTTGAAACCCACTAGCATGAGTAGGAGTTGTTTGAGCCATGTTGTGCATACTCATTCATGCTTTCTGGTTATGCCTGCTATTGCTTAGAGTTATGTCAGGTCTGATTCATCAGGGATGAATTGGAATGGTGATGAAGTTGTCCTACTGTGTGTGAGCTAAGTGTGTGAACACGATTTGGTAAAGGTAGCGGTGAGAGGCCATGTAGGAGTACATGGTGGGTTGTCTCACTGGGACCGTCCTTAAGAACTGAGTTCTGTGTAAGTTGTCCAATGACTAGCTACTACCACACATTGGGTTCTAGTAACTCAACCCCTCTCGACTTATTAATCAACTAGATCTCTGTCCAGGAGTTGCAACTATTTTCTGGTGTTTGTAGGTAGTGCTAGTAGTCTACCAAGTGGCACCCGGTACAGGTGGGCTTGGGACAGACTAGGTGTAGTGGCACGGTGTACCAAGCGAAGATCCATCCGTCGAGGTGGGTTTGGGAACCCTGTTCACATCGTTTGGGGCCATGAGCGCCACCCTGGCCGGATCTCCTTGCGGATGGAACCCGAATAGGCGATAAACCTGGACTAGAGTCTTGTGTGGTTAGTCAGGTCGTGGCCGACACCCTCGCCAGGCTTCCGCTTGAAGGTCCGAGGTTATGGACTTCTTGGATGCTTACGCAGTACATAGACAAGTGAAAGTGGATACTCTAAAATGCGCAAGATATGCGTGAGTACTATGGATGGTCTCGTAGGGAGACGGGAGCGGATCCATAGTGGTGTATTGATAGGTGAATATGTGGACTCGTGTGCGCCACCACAAAAGACTTACTTCGAGTCGCAGTTCAGGATAGCCACTTAGTCAAAGCTGTCTTGCTACTGTTAAACTCCACTATCCCTTTGTTGATACTGATGCATATGTAGTTAGTTCTGATGTAAGTCTTGCTGAGTACCTTTGTACTCACGTTTGCTTAATTTATGTTTTTTGCAGAGAGACTTCAGTCTCACTAGTAGTTCCGCGTGTACTTCGACGTTTAGCTTGTTACCTCAGCTACGATCTTGTACCCTTGGGAGGGTCTTCTAGATAGCCAGGCTTCTCAGCCTTTTTCATTTGTAGTTGTCTGTACTCAAACATGTTATGCTTCCGTTGCCTGTATGCTTTGTATGTTGGGTCATGAGACCCACTGCTTGTAATAAATGTTATGATGGCTCTTCTGGGCCTTATATATATATGAGTCGTTGAGTTATGTTGTGATGCCATGTTGTACATCACATACTTGCATGTTATGCGTACGTGTAATGTGTATTGCTATGTGTGGGATCCGACACCTAGTTGTTTACCCTTGGTAGCCTATCTTACAGGGAAATGTCTCCTAGTGTTTCCACTGAGCCTTAGTAACTTGCTACTGTTCCGGAACACTTAGGCTGGCCGGCATGTGTCCTTCTTCGTTCCTGTGTCTGTCCCTTAGGGGAAATGTCACGCGTTGTTCCTTTAAGTCCTTGTAGCTTGGTACGACTTGGGTTCATACGTTGATGACCGACACGTTCGTTGCTGGGTCTTGTATGCATGTCTCTGTAATTTAGCGCCACTTTTGGTTTATAACTAGTCATGTCGGCCCGGGTTCTCTGTCATATGGATGCTAGCGACACTATCATATACGTGTGCCAAAATGCGCAAACGGTCCCAGGCCAGGTAAGGTGGCACCCGTGGGGATACTGTGCGTGAGGCCGCAAAGTGATATGATGTGTAACATGCTAGATCGGTGTGACTTAGGATCGGGGTCCTAACAGGTTTGGTATCAGAGCCTGACTGCCTATAGATTACCAAGCCAAACTGGTCGAAGTTGTGTCTAGAAAATCTTTAGTTATATTAATGGAATTGATTGTGGAAGGGAACGTAAGGCTCTTTTTACTCCTTTACCTTATGTCCTTCTGATCTGAGTCACCCTCTTCTTTTCCACGGGGATTAAGAATTAGGACACTCATTCTTTTATCAGGATCACGTTAATGGTGGATTCAACTCTCAGTTCAGTTTCTACTACTTCCGCATGTTGATAGTTGATCCCGGAACCTTGATATTGTGAGGTTAGGTGGTTATGCCATCATCTTTTTGCACGATGTCTCAAGTCTTTTTCGAGCATTTATAGCCGTTATGCTGTCCGAGTTATCCCAAGTTCCTAAATAGTCTTATGCATTTGCAAATCCATTCTTCCCGTTTCGATGCTCCTTTGGGTCAGCTTAACCACACTAATCACCGAGTTGAGGTACTATGTTGCCTCGACATATATGTTGGAGCTATTATTATGACCCTAGGTGTCCTAGAAGATCACCCAGTAATCTAGCAATTCTTTATATTCCCAGTATGATGATTCTGGACATCATTCTCGAAAGCATCCCGTGATGCCATTTAGTTAGTAGGCATTCTATTCCTGGGTTCTTGAACCCAAGATTCTTTCTACTTACCTCATGTTGATAGTGTTGCTCGTTCCTTATGATATTAGTAACCTTGTGATAGTCTTCGAGGTCCGTGGTATGTCATTCTTCCAATACCATGAAACGTTATGGCAGAAGTTCTTTTGAACCAAAAGATCACAACGAGAGTGCTCTTGATGAGTTCTCCATTTCACATTGTGACTCTGCCAATTCAACCTTTCTGCATGGGTTATCAGGACGAAATATGTTGAACTAGTTCGACACGCTAATCTATGCATCCACAACTTAGAAAGTTATATGTTCCTTTGAGTTGTCCCTCTTCAGTTGTATTGCGACCTTCATCTATCAGTTGATAGTCAGGAGTAGTTGTGCACTCGTGTTCATCGATGCCTTTTACTCTTGTGGTCAATCAAGCCATTCTATTCTGGAATGACTAGGAGAAACAAACTCCAGAACCTCATCCATTTCCAGGATTGGGTCAAAGTAGTTGTACTCCGTAGATGAAGAATGCTAATCGAGCTTTTAATCTGTTCTACCTTGGAGTGTTACCCTCTTGCATGTCAAGTGTGTCATGGGAATTACACAACCTCCTATGAACTCTTGATACAGTGATACTTCTCGTCATCATCATTAATTCCTTGGTCCCCGTGTTTTTATAACCAGAATACCGACAAGTGAGTTCTGATGTGTGAAACCAATACTCCTAGGAACTCCATTGCTTGGTAGTTATTGGACGATAATCTCATTCTTAGCGTGCTGGTTACTGAATCATCATTCTAAGATTGATCATGCTACCTAGTCCATCTTTCTGGTGCACTCTTCAATCAATGAGATAGGATTGTATCAATCTCTGGCTCTTTTGATCATACCGTCGTGCCCTGAAAAGCAAGATTGCTCACAAGCTTCATAACATGTCGGTGGTTCGTGATTTTCCGAATATCTTCTCGGAAGTATTACCAGGTTGTTCCCTGACTGTTATGTTGAGTCCGTGATCAAGTTGGTTTCTTGTAAACCACCCTTTTCTCCAAGAATCTGTGTTGGATACCCTGAACTAGTTGGCTAAGCTAAAACAATAACTTGGAGAGTTGGAAGATAAAAGCTTTGCTTGACTTAGTTCATTCCAAAGGGGTATCTTGTGCGTCCGTGTTGAAGAAAGATGATATCCTCATCGACTGACCTTCGTGGTCGGTTGTTGAATCTATTGTCTTGACAAACCTGTATTTGAGTATGGGCTATCGTCAAATCAAATCAGAACCAACGATGTTTGTAATGTTGTCTTACTCGTGGTTGATCCCTCGAGCATACAACATTACATCCTTTGGTCTGACCAATGCTATAACTTTGTTCACATTGTCATGGAATTCCATCTATATGGAAACTTGGATGAACTATTGTTGAGCCCATCGACAACATCCTTATCTTCTCCATGATTTTGTTGGACATTAAGCTAGTGTTGGAAACTTTGTAAGCGTTGCCTTAATGTTCCGTTCATGAGGTATATGTTGGATGAGAGAAGAGATTTTCCCTAATTCATGTGTAATTGATGTAAGTTGCCACCGTGTGTTTGAGAAAGTTTATTTTGCTTCCTCTGGAATTGTCCCAAGTCAGTCATGCACATGTGCGAAGTATTCTATGGTTTGGAGACTTGCAACCTTCATTCCATATGTATCCCTAGCACACCAAGCCACTGATTGAATTGTTCAAGGAAGAGAAGTCTATGCTTGGGATCTAATCCATGGACTTGCGTAGGACTTCGATATCCTCGATGATGGTTCCACACATGAACTCGGTAGTGCTTTATTATAAGACTACTATGTGGTCATGCTTGTCTTGGACAGCGTGTCCACATGTATGTAGCAGAACCAGCTCATGTTTTGGAGCTTGCTGCCGTAGTTCATTTCCCGAGAATCTCGCAACGCCATCTCGTGATTTGTGTTGCAAACTTTCATTTCCAGACATGAGTCTGGAATATCCTGAAACCAACTAGATCCGAATCTCAGGCAGATATGATGGTTGGAACATTTCCAACATTTGCATTTTGTTCTCAGCTTGCGCCTCAGCACCTGTTGTTCGGGATCATCTTCAACAGTCGTCCTGCCATGGGTCCCGTCCATTTCCAATGATAAGCAAAAATAATTCGTCGTGTTGTCTTCAACAAGGTAGTCCACATCATCATTCCTAGTCCGACTATGTCATTCTTTTGGACTCCTTCAAATGATCGCTTGAGTTTTGCCTTAGGCTGGTATAGAGAATTTCCATGATATCTATATCAAAAGTAATTCTTTTTGCCACTTAAGGGAATAATTCTACGAGTCACCTTCTCTAAGGTGCCCCGTCTGGTGATATCGATCACCATCTTCTTTAAATGTGAAATTATTGCCTACCAAGTGAACCTTCATCGTTTGTTTCACTCCATCCCTCTGGATGTGTGTTCCGTGTCTCAGCTCAAGAGATGTTTCAATGTCTCACACCATAAGTTGATCCTGAGTTGTTCGGTCTTCGAGAAGATCGATCCTTCTAGAGTTTTCCCTTTTCTCTCGTTGTCATGTTGGTTGGAGTTCTCATAACAAGACATCGAGGCAAAGATGGTGATCGAATCAACGTTCTCATGAAGTGCAACCTGGACCGTGAAGATTGTGTTAGTTTGCGTTCCCCCTTCATCTTACCCTACACTTGAGTCTCGGGACGAGATTCTTGTTTAGTGGGGGTGAGTTGTCACATCCCTAGCTTGCTATGCACTTGGACTAGATTGGTTGTTGCATCATGTCTAAACTTTTCTTTAAACTGGAAATGGGGATGTTCGAACCCTAGCACCAAATGAATTCAACTAGGGTCAAAAATAAAATCATTCCAATGACCCAAAGTGCCTTCATCAATGTTTGGTAATTTTGGCAAGGCTTTGAGACCAAACCAAAAATAGTGAACATTTTTGTGGAATATTATGGGCACTGATTTAAATCATACCATATTTGCATTAGGGCATTTAAATTTTATATATTATTTTATATGTCCAAATATTCATGAACTGAAATGTTGGCTGTTGGAAATAATCCAAATAGTGGCCACAAGCAGTCTCATGATTTTTGAAAATGCTCTGGCATGTTTATTAAAGCCAAAACAAATATAAAAAATAGAAAACAGAAACAGAAACAAAAATAGAAAAGAAAGAGAGCGAGAGACTCACATGGGCCTGTTACCCGGCCGGCCCAGTGCTGTGTAGCCCAGCTGCCACTCATCCCCAACCTCTGCCAGAAGACAGAGGCAAGGGAGGGCACGGCGCCCGGGCGCCATGCCACCTGCCTGCCTGGCTCCTCCTGGACACGCCTAGAGGACGGCACGGAGACGCCCAAACCGCCCCGACTCTCTCCCTCTTGTTGTCGTCCTCTTCTTCCCCTCTGTCTGCCTCTCACGCGTGTGGCCGAAGCCACCGCAAGCTCGCTGAGGAGCACCACCGCGGCCACCGGCCACCACACACCTCGCCAACGCGCCAAGAACCTCCGCCGCGTCCTCCTCATCCTCTCCATAGAGCTACCAGACGCCGGGAGGCCCTGCTTGGTCGTCACCGCGCTCGTCTTCAACCTCCGACCGCCGGCGACCTCACCATCGATTCGCGACGTCCGCCGCCTCCACGAACTCGCCGAGGCCACCGCCGCAACCGCCGTGAGCTCCTCTCTCTTCCCCCCTAGCCGCTCCATTCGAGTAGCCCTCTAACCGCCACCCTCGACGAGCCCGAGAGCTTGGATCCATCGGCGATGCCGCCGTCGTGGCCACAGCCACGCACGCTCAAAACTGAGTGCGTCACCGCACTCAGTGCTTTTCCAGGAGCCCATAGCCACCTCCATCTTCCCCACCCGTGCTCCCTAGTGCCGAACCTGAGCTCGACCGAACTCCGACCGCCGCTCCATCCATCACCGTTGTCGCTACACTGCACCCCAACACCTGCTGTTGCCCCCTTTGGATGCGCTACAACCTGGTGGTCACGTAGGTGCTCTCCGCTACCGTTTTGGTCATTGGAGGAGCTTTTCTGAGCTGCCCCGCCGTCGCTGCCGTCACCGGCGACGAGCAGCCGACGGGTTTGCCCCGCTGACCAGTGGTTTGACCTCCCCTGGCTCGCTGACAAGTGGGGCCTGCCCTATTAATTAACCTAGCTTAGTGCTAATTAAATTGGTTAGTTAGTTAGTCACTGACACGTGGGGCCCTGCCCTGACTAATTATAGTTTAGGGTTTATTAATGTTAACTAACCCTGTTAATTAGCTGAGCCACTGACGTGTGGACCCCACACGTCAGGTTTGACCTGGACGACGCCCTGTTGACTTGCTGACGTCAGCATGACCTAGTGCTGACGTAGTAACTATTTTCTGGGATTTCAAATAAATCAGAAATGATTTACTTATTTTAGAAAATAGCTAAAACTTCTAAAAATCATAGAAAATAATCTATAACTCTAATGAAAATAATTTACATATGAAAAATGATCAAAAAAATCCAAAGCATCTGTTTATGGCATTTTCATGTATGTTTGAACAACTTACATCCACTGTTTAGGACAATCTGAATAAATGGCATTTGAATAATCACATATGGAGTTTGAATTTGAACCTTTGGTTCAAACCAATTTCCTTTAATATGGTTGTTAGTTGCATTAGCTCAATCAACAGCATATTGCCATGTCATGATCATGCATCATATTTTCGCATTGCATAGACGTGGTTCCGACGATGAGATCGATGACATCGATGAAGAACTATTACTATCTTCAGAAGTGCCAGGCAAGCAAACCTCCATTGAGCATTCCGATACAATCCCACTCTCTCACTCCTGCTCTCCTTTACTGCATTAGGACAATAACGATTGAACTGCTATTTGCTGCGGTAGCTGAACCCCTTTCCTCTGCATCACCTGTCATTGCCACAGTAAATAGTTGAAACCCACTAGCATGACTAAAAGTTGTTTGAGCCATGTTGTGCCTACTCAGTCATGCTTTCTGGTTATGCCTGCTATTGCTTAGAGTTGTGTCAGGTCTGATTCATCAGGGATGAATTGGAATGGTGACGAACATGTCCTACTGTCTGTGAGCTAAGTGTGTGAACGCGATTTGGTAAAGGTAGCGATGAGAGGCCTTGTAGGAGTACATGGTGGGTTGTCTCACTCAGACCGTCCTTAAGAACTGAGTTCTGTGTAAGTTGTCCAATGACTAGCTACTACCACACATTGGGTTCCGGTAACTCGACCCCTCTTGACTTATTAATCAACTAGATCTCTGTCCAGGAGTTGCAACTAGTTTTTGGTGTTTCTAGGTAGGGCTAGTAGTCTACCAAGTGGCACCCGGTACAGGTGGGCTTGGGACAGACTAGGTGCAGTGGCACGGTGTACCAAGCATAGATCCATCCGTCGAGGTGGGCTTGGGAGCCCTGTTCACATTGTTTGGGGCCGTGAGTGACACCCCGGCCGGATCTCCTTGCGAATGGAACCCGAATAGGCGATAAACCTGGACTACAGTCTTGTGTGGTTAGTCAGGTCGTGGCCGACACCCTCGCCAGGCTTCCGCTTGAAGGTTGCCGAGATACACGACGTGTACATGGCGGTAAGTGGTGAGAGCGTGTGTGAAGAAGTACACCCCTACAGGGTTAACATGATCTATTCGAATAGTCGGGTCCGTGGTTATGGACTTCTTGGATGCTTACATAGTACATAGACAAGTGAAAGTGGATACTCTAAAATGCGCAAGATAAGTGTGAGTACTATGGATGGCCTTCTCGTAGGGAGACGGGAGCGGATCCATAGTGGTGTATTGATTGGTGAATATGTGGACTCGTTTGCGCCACCTCAAAAGAGTTACTTGGAGTCGCAGTTCAGGATAGCCACTGAGTCAAAGCTGGCATGCTGCTGTTAAACTCCACCATCCCTTTGTTGATACTGATGCATATGTAGTTAGTTCTGATGTAAGTCTTGCTGAGTACCTTTGTACTCACGTTTGCTTAATTTATGTTTTTTTTCAGAGAGACTTCAGTCACACTAGTAGTTCCGCGTGGACTTCGACGTTTAGCTTGTTACCTCAGCTACGATCTTGTACCCTTGGGAGGGTTTTGTAGATAGTCAGGCTTCTCAGCCTTTTTCATTTGTAGTTGTCAGTACTCAGACATGTTATGCTTCTGTTGCTTGTATGCTCTGTATGTTGGGTCATGAGACCCGCTGCTTGTAATAAATGTTATGATGGCTCTTCTGGGCCTTATATATATGAGTCATTGAGTTATGTTGTGATGCCATGTTGTACAGCACAAACTTGCATGTTATGCGTACGTGTAATGTGTATTGCTATGTGTGGGATCCAACACCTAGTTGTTTACCCTTGGTAGCCTATATTACAGGGAAATGACTCCTAGTGTTTCCACTGAGCCTTGGTAGCTTGCTACTGCTCCGGAACACTTAGGCTGGCCGGCATGTGTCCTTCTTCATTCCTGTGTCTGTCCCTTAGGGGAAATGTCACGCGTTGTTCCTTTAAGTCGTTGTAGCTTGCTACGACTTGGGTTCATACGTTGATGACCGACACGTTTGTTGCTGGGTCATGTATGCCTGTCTCTATAATTTAGCGCCACTTTTGGTTTATAACTAGTCATGTCGGCCCGGGTTCTCTGTCATATGGATGCTAGCGACACTATCATATATGTGTGCCAAAATGCGCAAATGGTCCCGGGCCAGGTAAGGTGGCATCCGTGGGGATACCGTGCGTCAGGCGTAAAGTGATATGATGTGTTACATGCTAGATCGGTGTGACTTAGGATCGGGGTCCTGACAAGAGGGGTTGTCCGTTCCTCAGAGGAAACAGGTAGCACAGAAGAGCATTATAATTAAGGAAAGCAGGTGGTAATTAAATATCATTCGCCTTTATGGGCACCACAAGATAATTAGTTAAACGAGTGGCATAAATTCCACCAAAGAAGGCTCCATCTTTAGCATTAAGATGTAACCTCCTCGCAATAATAGCCCCCAAGTTATATCATTTATCACCCAACACCGCACACTTGAGGATACTAAGATCTGGAACACAAAGGTGGCAATGCTCATGCTTACCGTTAATGCTTCTACCTATAAAGAGAGCAAAATAATATATAGAAGGAAAGTGAATGCTCCCCATGGTAACTTGCATAATATTTCTAGTTTCACCGATAGTGATGTTAGCAAGGAAATCATTATTCTCAATGTTATGAGGTTCACTAAGGATGCCCCCTTCTTGGAATTTTGCAAGCATCACTAAAATCTTCAAGGTCCATGGCAAATGATTTATCATAAAGATCAAATAAAATAGTATGGCTATTGCGCTGGGATGTAAACTTAAATCTTCACACAAATGAATCAGTGAGGTGAGAGTACTGCCGACACTTATCTGACACGAAGTCCTTCAGGCCGGCATTATGCACGTATGCATCAAATTCCTCCTTGAAACCTGCATGAACCGTGAATTGATCTGATGGACATTCACAGGGCCGTACTTGAGCTTCTCTTGGTTGTTCAAGGTCTGGCTCACGTATCGCGAGCCTTGGGGCTTGCTTCCTCGAGGAACCACCTTGGTATATCTTCCTAGACATTTTTCTTCATCTGGAAAATTTCTGAAATTTTTAGCGACTCCATATAAAAGTGAACCAAACTCAACAAAATTGATAGCAACTACCCCTACAAGTATCTAGAGGCTATATCATGCATAAAAACTACTTTTGACCATATAAATTTGACATGCAAGCTCAAGAACAAGGTCACCATAGCAGGAAACATTTGTAATATATAAAGCACTAGAACAAAAACTAATTGGACCATTGGAGGAGTCACATATCGAAGAACAATCCCACAAAATAGTTTTGTAAATGGAGCTTTGAGCAAGGAGATCGAAAATGGTAGCAAAAATAACTAGAACACATGTTTGAGCAATGGTGGGATTTTTCTGGAGGAAGACGAAGTGGATGGGTGCTGGAATAATTGAGGGGGACACACATGGGACCCACAAGGCATGGGGACACGCCCAGGGGGGTAGGGTGCGCCCTCCACCCTTATGGACCACTGGTGCATTCCCCTGGTGCATTCTAAGTGCCTGAAATTCTAAAATATTCTATTAAAAATCATATTGAATTTCATAGCATTGGGAGAACTTTTATTTTCGGGACATTTTTTTATTGCACGGATAATTCAAAAAACAGACGGATACTACTATTTTTCCTTTATTTAATCTAAGTAACAAAAAGTAAAAAGTGGGTACAGAAAGTTGTGCTTTCTAAATCCATCCATCTTAGGCCTATCAAAAGGAATACATTAATAAGGTTGATCAAGTCTTATTAACAAACTTCTTCCGAGTGACATGAAACCGGAAATTTTTCGAATAACACTAAGTTACCTCAATGGGGATATGCATGTCCCCAACAATAAGAATATCACATTTCTTTTTAACAGTATGAATAGGGAATTCAAAACCTCCAATAGCAATAGTCAAAAAATTTCCAATAGAATTGATGCTATTAACTTGAGGTTGTTTCTTCGGAAAGTGTACCGTATGCTCATTACCATTAACATGAAAGTGACATTGCCCTTGTCACAATTAATAACAGCCCCTGTAGTATTCAAAAAGGGTCTACCAAGGATAATCGACATACTGTCGTCCTCAGGAATATCAAGAATAACAAAGTCTATTAGGATAGTCACGTTTGCAACCACAACAGACACATCCTCACAAATACTGATCGGTATATCAGTTGATTTATCGGCCATTTGCAAAGAGATTTCAGTAGGTGTCAACTTATTCAAATCAAGTCCACGATATAAAGAGAAAGGCATAAAACTAACACCGGCTCCAAGATCACATAAGTAAGTTTTAACATAGTTTCTTTTAATAGAACATGGTATAGTTGGTATTCCTGGATTTCCTAGTTTCTTTGGTATTCCACCCTTAAATGTATAATTAGCAAGCATGGTGAAAATTTCAGCTTCCGGTATCTTTCTTTTATTAGTAACAATTTCTTTCATATACTTAGCATAAGGAGACATTTTCAGAATATTAGTCAAGCGCAAGCGTAAAAAGACATGTCTAATCATCTCACAAAACCGTTCAAATTCCTCATCATCCTTTTTCTTGGATGGTTTAGGAGGAAAGGGCATAGGTTTCTGAACCCATGGTTCTCTTTCTTTACCATGTTTCATAGCAATGAAGTCTCTCTTATCATAACATTGATTCTTTGATTGTGGGTTATCAAGATCAACAACAGGTTCTATCTCCACATCATTATCATTACTAGGTTGAGCATCAGCATGAACACCATCATTAACATTATCACTAGGTTCATGTTCATCACCAGATTGTGTCTCAGCATTAGAAATAGAAATATCGTTACAATTCTTAGGTGTGTCTATCATAGGTTCGCTAGAAGCATGCAAAGTCCTATTAGTTTTATTTTTCTTTTTATTAAAGGGACTAGGTGCATCAACATTAATTTTGTGAGAGTCTTGTTCTACTCTCTTAGGGCGACCTGCGGTATACAAAGGTTCTAGAGTCATTTTACCACCTCTAGTCATAACTCTAACATCATTATCTTTGTTCTTACTATTCATCTCATTAAGCAAATCATCTTATGCCTTAAGTACTTGTTCTACTTGAGTTTTTACCATAAAAGCATGTTTACTAATAAGCTTAAGATCATTAACAGTTCTACACATACAATCACCCAATCGTTCAAGCATATAAGCATTTGTTTCAATTGTCTACTAACATAAGCACTGAAGTTTTCTTATTTAACAATAAAATTATCAAACTCATCCAAGCATTGACTAGTACACTTATTATGAGGAATATCACCTTCATCAAATCTATAGAGAGAATTTACCTCTACCACGTATGTCGGGTTATCAAGACAATGTATTTCTTCAATAGGCGGTAAATTCTTAACATATTAAGCTTTAATACCTTTTTATTTCATACATTTCTTTGCCTCTTGCATATCTTCGGGACTTAGAAACAGAACACCTCTTTTCTTCGGAGTTGGCTTCAGAGGTGGTTTGGGAAGAGTCTAATCATTATCATTGCTCAATATATTATTCAATAATTTTTCAACTTGCTCAACATTTCGTTCCCTAAAAACACAACCAACACAACTATGTAGGTGGTCCCTAGAAGCATCGGTTAGTCCATTATAAAAGATATCAAGTATTTCATTTTCTTGAGAGGATGATCAGGCAAAGCGTTCAATAATTGGAGAAGCCTCCCCCAAGCTTGTGGGAGACTCTCTTCTTCAAATTGCATAAAGTTAAATATTTCCTGTAAGGCAGCTTGTTTCTTATGGGCATGAAAATATTTTTTAGAGAAGTAATAAATCATATCATGGGGACTACGCACACAACCAGGAGCAAGAGTATTAAACTGTATCTTAGCATCACCCATTAATGAGACAGGAAACAACTTAAGAATACAGTAATAGCGAATTTTTTCCTCATTAGAAAATAGGGTGGCTATATCATTCAATTTAGTAAGATGTGCCACAACAGTTTCAGATTCATAACCATGGAAAGGATCAGATTCAACCAAAGTAATTAACTCAGGATCAACAGAGAACTCATAATCCTTATCAGTAACCCGGATAGGAGAAGTAGCAAACCCAGGATCATATTGCATTCTAGCATTCAAAGATTTTTTTCCATTTGCATAATAATTTCTTAAGATCATCTCTATCCTTACAAGCAAGAAAGTCTCTAGCTACCTCTCCTTCCATAACATAACCTTCAGGTATATCAGGCAATTCATATCTAGGTGTGCTAAATCTAAAAGGAGTATCATAATTTCCAGCTTCAAAGACTTCATCAGTTTCAGTAGTTTCATCAATTTTAGCTTTGTCAATATCTCTAACTCTAGCAAGTTGTTCATGAAGAAATTCACCTAGTGGTACATCATCAAGAAAAGTACTAGCATCATCATAAGCATCATTCATAGTAGAAGTAGCATGTGACGCCCCCGATTTGACAGTACGCTAATCATGCACACAAATGTGTACGACCAAGATCAGGGACTCACAGGAAGATAGCACAACACAACTCTAGACACAAATTAAAATAATACAAGCTTCATATTACAAGCCAGGGGCCTCGAGGGCTCGAGTACAGAAGCTTGAAAGCAACAGAGTCAGCGGAAGCAACAATATCTGAGTACAGACATAAGTTAAACAATATTGCCTTAAGAAGGCTAGCATAAACATCAACGATCGAAGAGGCAAGGCCTTCTGCCTGGGACCTTCTAAGTACTCCAAGTTGTCAGTTGTCTCCATGAAGTAGTAGGCTTCGTCAGGGTAGTAGCAGTAGTCGACTGGGGTGGCATCTAGCTCCTGGGATCCGCCATCTGGTTGCAACAACCAGAAAGAAGGAAGAAGGGTGAAAAGGGGGAGCAAAGCAACCGTGAGTACTCATCCAAAGTACTCGCAAGCATCAGATCTATAATAAGTGTGCATCTTTATCAAAGGGGTGAGATGTATATGTGGACTGACTATAGAATGCCAGTATAGAGGGAAATACCTAGCCTATCGAAGACTAGCATCTTCAGGCATCCTCTGGAAACCACCATCTTGCAGCAGTAGAAGGGAGTACATAATAGAATTTTATAATTATCAAGCATGTTGTAACAATATCCATCACACATCTCAGGTATCCATTTCTAGTTGTAATAGATCATGATATAAGAATGAACGTCCCTTACCATGGACACGACTATTTGAATAGATAACTTCCCTGTAGGGGTGCACCACGTTACCCTCATGCTCGATCACCTCTGGCCGAACACACCTTTCTGGTTCAATGCCCGGCCTCGGAAGATCAACATGTCGCAGCCCTACCTAGGCTCAACAGAGAGGTCCCCACCGCTCTACATCCTAAGCACTCCGGGGTCATGGGCCATCGCCCGTTGCACTCCGGGTCGTTATGCGACGAGCCGGGACGAGCACCACCTGATACTGGATGGCACTGGCCCGACATGCCCACAATGCTTAACTAGACGTCTGACAAAGCTTCGGATGATACCACGACGCCGAGGCCCATAACTATTCTCGCATGGCGGTTAGTGCATAAAGGCCAGAGGCCGATTCGGAACAAATACCCAAACCAATAGTGTATTAGGGGCTCGCGAAGACGAGCAGAGACTCACGATAATGTGACCCCGTCACCCCGTCTCGAGGAAATATGGCAAGGGCTAGCCCAGCCCACTCGGGGGCGGCTTGCCTGCCCGGCCGTGCCTCGTAATTATCTCACGGGTGCTTCACGGGCCCGCCCAACTTTCACATCAACTCGCGGGTACCCCTCAGGGCCGTCCCGACTTTAACAAAGGTCTCAAGTAAATTCTGGGTAATCGTGTGTCCAAACATCAAGGGGGAAACCCCGAGGAATCACCCTTGACGGATTCCACTCGATGTAAGCATCAAGGTGAACTTAGGAGGAATCACCCTCGAGGTTCACACTTGAGGTGTTGCACGACAGAGTCGTATTGGGAATGATGAAAGAGGAATCACCCTTGATGACCACGGCCGAATAGCTACACTACAGAGTTATCATTAGGAGTGCGTTACAAGGTATCACCCTCGACACTCGATAGTAACTATGAAGAGTCGTACAACAAAAGGGGCATGATGTGATGTGAGGTGTCGGGCTCTGGTCGTCAATCACATTGATCGAGTCGTCGATGATGAAGCAGGGGCAGCAAGGACAAGGTGGGGTCACGGACGGATCACTTTCCAACCTAAACTAAGAAATTTAGGATAAGTAGGCAGGTAACAATAGCAGTTTACCAAAAGAGGCTATGCATCAAAATAGGAGCAAACAAGAACACTAGCAAAATCTAATGCAAGCATGAGACAGTGGAATAGGTGATATCTGGACGATCAAAGGGGGGCTTGCCTGGAAGCTCCGTTGAAAAGGTCAGGTCGTGAGAGGCCTAGTCGTACCGGGTAGCAGCGTCGGTCTCGGAGTCTACCAGAGAGAAGAGGGGGAAGAAACAATAAATACACAGCAAACAAGTGCATGGCATGACAATAAGCGGTGCTAGGGTGTTCTAACGCGATGTTACACGATACCCGCGAAGGGGGATAACATCCGGGAATGTTTTCCCAGAGTTAGGCATTTTCGGATAGATGAAACGAAGGGGGATGGTTGCATGTTCGCTATGATAGGGATGTGTAGCAGATGAACAGACCGCGTATTCGGATTTGTCTCGTCGTTCTGAGCAACTCACATATATACAACTTTTTCATCCGAGCTACGATTTATTTTCTATGATTTTTCAAAGTTTTAAAAAATATTATGGAATTATTATAAAATCTAAAATGGGGTTATTGCATCAGCATGACGTCATCATGACATCAGCAGTCAACTATGCAGTTGACTGGTCCAACTGGGTAGTGGTGCCCGTTCGTCATTGACTAGTTTAATTAAGCAGGTTTAATTAGACTAAACATGTAATTAAGCTAATTAAGTGGTTAATTAATTACTTAATATTATTATTACTATTATATATATATTTTTAAATCT
>LR738715.1:782335331-782349061 GCA_902687465.1 Secale cereale | reverse complement strand
GCCATAGGCCTAGGGCCTTTGCGGGGTGGGCGTAACGGGCGCGCGGGGGTCGGGCGCACGACCCCTGGCGGGCGCTCGACCCGAGCGGGGGCCCAGCAGGCGCGGCAGCGCGCCAGCGCGGCGCCGGAGAGCTCAAGGGTAGCCGAGCGGGAGAGGGCGGCAGCAGGCGGGGGGAGCAGGACGGGGAAGTTGCGGCTCAGGCGACCGGCGGTGGCAGCAGGTGCGGCCGGCGGCGGAGGGCACGGTTGGCGCAAGTGGGGCTGCAATGGCGAGACGGCAGTCAGCGACGGCCAGAAACGACCGGAAGTGGCAGCAGCGACATAGCAACAGCACAGTAGCAGAGGGGCAACAACAGCTGCAGCAGGGAGAGGGGAGGAGATGCGCGACCCTGGCAGCCGCGGCGCGCGCGGAGGTGAGAGCTCCAGCGGGGAGTCGCAGCGGGTGCAGTGCTGCGGGGCGGCAGCAGAGAGGCGGGGTGGCCGGGGCCACGACAGGCGGTGGCGGCGAGGAGTGGCGCGCGGTGAGGCTAGCAGCAGCAGCAGTGCATCACTGGCAGCCGCGGTGGTAGTGGGCAGCGCAGCAGTGCGAGCGGCAGGCTGCAGGCGGCTGTCGGGGCACGGACAGCACGACTCGCGGTAGAGCGCGGCTAGGCGTGGGCGAGCACGTGATACGTCCATTTTGCATCATGCTTATATGTTGATATTTACTGCATTATGGGATGTTCTTATATGTTTTGTCACAATCCTTATGCCTTTTCTCTCCTATTTTACAAGGTTTACATGAAGAGGGAGAATTCTGGCAGCTGGAATTCTGGGCTGGAAAAGGAGCAAACTCTGGAAACCTATTCTGTACAATTCCAAAAGCCCTGAAACTCAATAGAACGTCGTTTCAGAAAATATAAAAAATATCTGGCGAAAGAAACCCACGAGGGGGCCACCGACTGTCCACGAGGGTGGAGGGTGTGCCCCCCTTCCCAGGGCGGGCGCCCCTGCCTCGTGGGCCAGCCGGCAGGCCCCCGATGCCCATCTTCTACTATACGAGGTGTTTTGACCTAAAAAAATCATAAGGAGGCTTTCGGGACCAGACGCCACCGTCTCGAGGTGGAACCGAGGCGGAAACCAATCTAGGGCCCCGGCAGAGCTGTTCTGCCGGGGATACTTCCCTTCGGGAGGGGGAAATCGTCACCTCCTTCATCACCAACAACTCTCCCATTTTGGGGAGGTCTATCTTCATCAACATCTTCACCAACATCATCTCCTCTCAAACCCTAGTTCATCTCTTGTATCCAATCTTTGGACCCAAACCTCAGATTGCTACCTGTGGGTTGCTAGTAGTGTTGATTACTCCTTGTAGTTGATGCTAGTTGGTTTATTTGGTGGACGATCATATGTTCAGATCTATTATGCATATTAATACCCGTCTGATCATGAACAATATTATGTCTTGTGAGTAGTTACTTTGGTTCTTGAGGACATGGGAGAAGTCTTGCTATTAGTAGTCATGTGAATTTGGTCTTCGTTCGATATTTTGATGAGATGTATGTTGTCTCTCCTCTAGTGGTGTCATGTGAACGTCGACTACATGACACTTCACCATTATTTGGGCCTAGAGGAAGGCATTGGTAAGTAATAAGTAGATGATGGGTTGCTAGAGTGACAGAAGCTTAAACCCTAGTGTCGGTGTACTAGAGTAGGGGTACCCTAGTATCCCGAACTTGTGCACGGGCAGTCGCAGCACCCCACGGCAAGGCTTGCCGGGTGGCCGCCAAGGTCCTCCGTGGTTCCTTTAGAGCCATTCAAGAACAAAGTATTCAAGCCAAGGAGACAAGGCCTCGGCAAGAGGAGCTTGCCGGGAAGGCCATTCAAGGCCCAAGACCCCGGCGAGAGGAGCTTGCCGGGAAGGCCAACCAAGGCATCTCAAGGAACTTGTCGCGACGCGCCACGCGTCCCGGTGAGCGACAAGCTCCCGGACGCGACAAGACAACGACCGCGGCAAGGCGCTTGCCGCGGAAAGCTACCACTCTGTACCCGCGCTCCAGCACATCCACCTACGTGTCGCCTCTGGGACCCTTCCAGGCGTACGTGGCGGGAGGCTGTGCAGCCAGCGGTACGCGGTGGCAAGCGGTGCTGACAAGATTACCATCGTGGCAAGCGGTGGCGTCCCTGATGGCCCCTTTTTGCACTGTTTGGGCGACACAGACGGGCATTTAATGCCCTTGTCCCCTGCCGTCAGGGTTAGGTATGATACACTGTACAGGTAGCTGTACCAACCGCAACACCCTTGCCTACGTTGCCACCTGTCGGTGACCCCTTGAGCATATAAAAGGAGGCCCATGCGCAACGTAGTGGGGGGTTCGAAAACAGAAGAACACTCACGCTCGGTCTCGTTAGCTGCTGGTGTGTACTGTAGCACCCAGCGCTCCCGAGCAAGAACTCAATACAAACCACAAAGCAGGAGTAGGGTTTTACGCATCCGTGCGGCCCGAACCTGGGTAAACTGCTCGTGTGCTTCGCCTCGATCTGCTCTTCGCGCGATCTCCGCCCCCCGCCGAACCGAAAGGGACCCGGTCTGCGGGTCCCATAGGTGCTCGTGGATCAGTTTTCCCAGCATCTTTGGCGCGCCAGGTAGGGGGCGTCGAGGTTGTGTGAACCTGATCCGGCGTTCACACGAGCTAGATCTTCATCATCTTCATCGATATGCCGCCGAAGAAGAAGGCTTCGGAGGCGGCTGCTCCGTCCGCATCGATCCCACCACCGCTGGAGCAAACGGCTGGTGGGGTAGACAGCGGCGGAAGAACGGGCGTCGACGAGGGAGCTCACGGTGCCGCCAAGTCCAAGGACAAAGCTGCGCTGCCCATCGGCGGCGTAGACGGCTCCCACAACGACCGGGCGCACTCCAAGACCTCGGCGTCCGTACATGCACTGCGCTCATCTCAGGAGGCGCGAGACTAGCAGCGTCATGGTACTCACGGTACCATACGTTTGCTGGACCAAGATCGAGCTGGTGGATCTCGGAATGCTCAAGACCAGCATGCACGCCAACACGCCGGCACGAGCAAGGCACGGTCGCCTGGACGGGATACTTCTCCTTCTAACATAGTTAGAAGTCCGAGCATATCCCGCTCCTCACACCATTCGCCACTGCTACCCGCCACTCCAGCAGAAGCTTTGGCACCAGCTCAACTGCTCCTAGACTACCCTCCAACGGCGGACAAGATCGACGACTAGAGGGCCACCATTCAGAGTCTCATCGCCTTCGCCAACGGCGACACTCCACGGCAGCCGAGTAGATCGCAGCCGTGGCAAGTCAGCCAGGCACGGGCCGATGGCGACAAGACCGGTGGGGCTGCAACCACCGTGCACTCTCCGCCCTGAAGGCCAAGATCGCCGACTCGTCGGATCCACCTCGACATCGACTCCACCGCGTCATCGGATCCACGAGCTCGTCGCGATCAGCGCTAAGTTCTTCACGAACGACAGCAAGAGGACGCTCGTACTCGCATCGAGCGCCGAAGAGAAGCGCGGCGTCAATCAGACCAACGCGCTGGGCCCACTGTCGACATGCATGCGCCAGGGGAACCAGGCGACTTGCCGTACGTGGTAGGTTGTCCTGCGTTTACTCGTGAGCTGCGGCAAGTCCAGTGGCCCAGCATGAAAAATTTCAAGCCAGACGTACCAGAGAAGTACGACGGCAAGACGCATCCGTCGGAGTTCCTTAGCATCTACACCATCGCGGTGCAAGCTGCCGGGGGGCGGGATGACAAGATCCTTGCCAACTACTTCCCGCTGGTACTCAAACCCAACGTCAGGTCCTGGCTCATGCACTTGCCGGACAACTCCATATCCTCCTGGGCAGACCTATGCCATCAGTTTGTCGGCGCCTTCACAGACAGCCACAAACCTCATGGCCAAGAAAGTGACCTTCATCTGCTCGCCCAGAAGGAAGGAGAACCCTTGCGCAAGTATATCCAGAGATTCAGCCGTGTACATCACAACATCCCAGATGTCCACCCTGCCGCGGTCATCAGCGCGTTCCATCAGAACGTGCGTAACCGCAGGATGCGGGAGGAGATGGCGATGTGCAAGATCATAGATGTCAGTGAGCTGTATGCCCTGGCCGACAAGTGTGCATGTGCTGAGGAAGGGAGGAAACTCCCCGGAGAGGATGCCGGAGCAGGAGGATCTGACAGCGAGGATGCTGCCCCGGCAAAGAAAAACCGGCGGCGAAACAACAGGAACAAGAAAGGCAAAGATGTGCTAGTCGTTGAGCAGTCCGGCAACGAAGGTGGCGCCAAGAAAGCCAAAGTTGGTAGCTCCGGCAAGGAGATCGCCGCATGCACCAACTGTCAGGCTGTGGCGGCCACCGACAAGCAGGACGGCACCGACAAGCAGTACTGCAAGATCCACCGCACCAAGGGTCACGACCTCCAGAACTGTAAGAGGGTCGAGCAGCTTGTCGAACAGCAAAAGGCTGAGTACGAGCGGCGCGACAAGGAGAAGGCCCAAGGAGGTGCTGGAGGGTCCGGCACAAAGCGCCCCGGCCGGGGAGGACGCCGCGGCAAGGCCAAGCAGCGGCAAGGAGACAGACCTCCCCGCGGCCGCGACAAGGATGAAGACTACGACGACGACGAAGACATGGATGATGTTGAGACCAGTGAGCAGGAGTTCCAGAAAGCCACAGAGGTCTTGTGCATTGACGGCGGTGCTTCTCTGCATACTTCACACCGCCAACTCAAGCAGTGGGAGCGGGAAGTCAATGCGGCAGAACCACCTGTCGAATCACGCAAGCTTCTGAAATGGTCCAACACGCATATCATCTTTGATATTGAGGACCACCCTGATCGCACAACTACGGTCGGGTGCTTGCCGATGTTGTTATCACCAACTATCCGCAACCTCAAGGTCACTAAGATGCTAGTTGACGGCGGGGCCGGCTTGAACCTGATCTCCTCCGCTGTACTCCGGAAACTCCAGATCCCTGACAGCGAGCTCGAAGAGACCGGTACATTCCAAGGAATTAACCCGGGAAGGAGCAAGCCGAAGGGGAAGATCACATTGTTGGTCACATTTGGCAGCGAGTTAAACTTCAGGACTGAGAGGGTCACATTCGACGTTGCCGATTTTCCATTGCCTTACAATGGGATACTCGGCCGTCCAGCACTCGCCAAGTTCTTGGCAGCCTCTCACTACGCATACAACATGCTGAAGATGCCAGGCCCGATAAGCGTCATCTCTATCTCTGGTGACAAGAAGGATGCTCTTATCTGCACCGACAAGATCTACCGGGAAGCAGCAGCCGCAACAGATCGCATGTCACTTGCCGCTGAAGCTCCCGGGGGGGAAGAAGAAGACCAAGTCCGGCAAGAGTTCTGAGGCCCACTCCGGCAAGCGCACCTCTTCGGAGAGCTGCGCTACCGTCGAGGACGCACCATCGAACTCCACCGGCAAGTGTAAGAAGACGATGGCAGCTCCGCCAAAGACCAAGAAGGTGTCCGCCAAGGAGGACGGTACTGGTGGTACCTTCACCATCCGTGCCACGCTTGACCCTAAATAGGAAAGCGCGCTCATTGCTTTCCTGCGGGCGAACGTCGACGTGTTTGCGTGGCAATCGTCTGACATCCTCGGTGTTCCCAGGAAAGTAATTGAGCACAAACTTGCCGTCTGTCCTCATGCGCGGCCCGTCAAGCAGAAAGTCAGGAAACAAGCAGTGGAGCGCCAAGAGTTCATCGCAGATGAAATCAAGAAATTGGAAGCAGCAGGCCTCGTCAGAGGAGTGCTCCATCCTACGTGGTTGGCCAATCCTGTAGTCGTGCGTAAGGCAAACGGGAAATGGAGGCTTTGTATCGATTTCACCGATGTTAACAAAGCTTGTCCCAAAGACCCATTTCCCTTGCCGCGCATTGACCAGATTGTTGACTCCACGGCCGGATGTGACTTGCTTTCATTTCTTGACGCATACTCAGGATACCATCAGATCTTCATGGCAGAAGAGGATGAGGAGAAGACCGCATTCATCACTCCATGTGGCACGTACTGTTTCGTACGGATGCCTTTCGGGTTAAAGAATGCTAGTTCAACATTTGCAAGGGTAGTCCATTATGCTTTTGAGCCACAAATACACAGAAATGTGGAAGCCTACATGGATGACATAGTGGTCAAGAGCAAGGACAGGGCGACTCTGATTCAAGACTTAGACGAGACCTTTGCAAATCTGCGCAAGATCAGCCTCAAGCTCAACCCCGAGAAGTGTGTGTTTGGAGTCCCTTCCGGCAAGCTTCTCGGGTTCTTCGTGTCTCAGCGGGGAATTGAAGCCAATCCCGACAAGATCAGGGCCATTGAGCAGATTGAAGCACCGAAGCGCGTCAAGGATGTATGAAGACTTCCCGGTTGCGTGGCTGCTCTCAGCAGGTTTATCTCTAAGTCTGCTCAGCGCGCCCTGCCATTTTTCAAAATATTGAAAAAGGCAGGTCCAATGAAATGGACTCCGGAAGCGGAGGCTGCGCTGCAAGACTTGAAGAGATACCTGTCGTCCACTCCAATACTTGTCGCACCTAAGCCACAAGAGAAGTTGCTGCTGTATATAGCGGCAACCAATCAAGTGGTTAGTGCTGCGTTAGTAGCAGAGAGGGAGGCAGATGATGAGCCAGCAACCTCGGCAAACGCATCCAGCGACAAGCAGGGGGCTTCCCCGACAAGCTCTGGTCCCGGCAAAGTTGGATCTGCGCAGGCGCGCGAGGAGATACCGAAGAGAATGGTGCAGCGCCCAGTTTACTTTGTCAGTTCCCTCCTGCAGGGGGCTAGGTCAAGGTACTCTCGTGTGCAGAAATTGCTTTTCGGCCTTCTCATGGCCTCGAGAAAGCTGCGCCATTACTTCCAAGCACATGAGATCATAGTTGCCACTCGCTTTCCGCTGAAGAGGATACTACAGAATCCAGAAGCAACAGGCAGGATTGTTGAGTGGGCACTGGAACTGTCAAGCTTTGGCCTCAAGTTTGAGAGCACTTGAACTATCCAAAGCAGAGCATTGGCAGAATTCATAGCAGAGTGGACGCCAACACCAGATGAAGAAATTCCAGAAACGAGCATCCCCGTCAAGGAAGCAAGCAAAGAGTGGCTGATGTACTTTGATGGTGCCTTCTCGCTGCAAGGCGCCGGTGCTGGCGTGCTGCTTGTCGCACCCACTGGAGAGCACCTCAAATACGTAGTCCAGATGCACTTTCCCAAGGAGCAAGCAACAAACAATACCGCAGAGTATGAAGGTTTGCTTGCCGGTCTCAGGATCGCGGCAGACCTTGGGATCAAGAAGCTCATTGTCAGGGTGACTCGCAGCTTGTCGTCCGCCAAGTGAACAAGAATTATCAGAGTCCGTTGATGGAAGCTTACGTTGATGAAGTGAGAAAACTTGAAGAGCACTTTGACGGCCTACAGATGGAGCATGTTCCAAGAGCTCAGAACGACATTGCAGATGGCCTGTCGAAGTGCGCCGCACTTAAGTTACCTGTGGAACCAGGGATCTTTGTGCTCAAGCTAACTCAACTGTCTGTAACACCATCAACTGGACAGAGGAAGAAGAGGAAGTTGATTTCTGGTGACTATTTTCCGGCAAAGCTTCCCGAAGCCGCCGCCAAGAAGGTCCCCAAGATCAACACCAAGAGTGCTGAGGAGCAGTCTGCTCCGGCAAGCACTAGGGTTTGTTCCGTTGAAGCAAACGCTCCCGACAAGTTTTGCTCCGGCAAGCTTGCCGAGGAACATCAAGCTCCGGCTGAGCCACAGGTTCTCGCCGTAGAAGAGGATGTTCCCGCAGCAGCAGATGTGCCTTTAGTCCTTGTTGTCGAGCCACAAGCTCCAGCATGGGCACAGCAGATTGTCCGTTTCCTTCAGACAGGAGAAGTTCCCGAAGAGCAAGAAGAAGCGGAAAGAGTAGCCCGGCAGTCAAGTATGTACCAGTTTGTTGACAACACACTGTACAGAAGAAGACTCAACGGTGTGAAATTGAAGTGTATTCACCGGGAGGATGGACAAAAGCTGTTGGCAGAGATACATGGAGGCATATGTGGTCACCACATTGGCGCAAGAGCACTTGTCGGCAAAGCATTCCGGCAAGGTTTCTTTTGGCCAACAGCCCTCCAGGATGCAACTGCACAAGTAACCAAGTGTGAAGCGTGCCAGTTCCATTCCAAGCAGATACACCAGCCAGCTCAAGCTCTCTAGACGATCCCTTTATATTGGCCATTTTCGGTCTGGGGGCTCAACATCCTCGGCCCCTTTCCCCGCGCAGCCGAGGGCTTTGAGTACTTGTAAGTTGCAATCGACAAGTTCACAAAGTGGCCGGAAGTGGAACTAGTGAGGAAGGTGACACCACAGTCAGCAGTCAAGTTCTTCAGGACGATTGTTTGCCGCTTCGGGATCCCTAACAGGATCATCACCGACAACGGTATGCAATTCACGAGCCGCACCTTCATGCAGTACGTCCAAGATCTTGGCGCCAAGGTCTGCTTCGCTTCTGTTGCTCACCCGAAAAGCAACGGTCAAGCGGAGAGGGCAAATGCTGAAGTGCTGCGTGGACTCAAGACCAGAACTTTCGACAGGCTGCACAAGTACGGAAGAAACTGGATTGAGGAGCTGCCGGTGGTTCTTTGGTCGATCAGGACGACGCCAAATCGAGCCACTGGCCAGACACCTTTCGCTCTAGTCTATGGAGCAGAGGAAGTTCTCCCCACGGAACTCGTATACGGGTCACCTCGAGTGCTCGCTTATGATGAGCTTGAGCAAGAGCAGCTGCGACAAGATGACGCGCTGCTCCTTGAGGAAGATGTCTTCAGGCTGCTGTACGAGCTGCTCGATACCTGCAAGCTTTGCGCCGCTACCATAGCCGCAAAGTTAACGCTAGAAGTCTCGAGGAAGGCGACCTTGTTCTTCGGCGCGTTCAGTCCGCCAAAAATTCCAACAAGTTGACGCCGAAGTGGGAAGGCCCTTACCGGGTGAAACGAGTCACTAGGCCTGGCGCTGTCCGCCTTGAGACCGAAGATGGCTTTCCGGTGAGCAACTCCTGGAACATCGAGCATCTTCGTAAGTTTTACCCGTAAGGCACGGTTGCCGGAACCCGTTCCGGCAACCACCTTCTGTACAAGTCTTGCCGCTGTTGCATGTAATCCTTTGTACAAAGCCGGGCGCAGACCCCGTGCATAAGTAAAGCTCATGTGCTTCGCACATCTTGTCAATTTCATGCTTTCTATTTTCTGCATGTATTATCTGACACTTTGTGCAGCACCTACCCCCGGTAAGCAATAACGAGCCGTAAGGCTCCATATCTTTATTTTCTCTTCTTTCTTTTTCTCAAGCAAAGGAAGGTTCCCTCGCCCACAAGTTTGTCGGGGGGGGGGGGGAAGGAGAAGATAGTGGTATGGACCAGGCGTCGTTCAAGAGAGTTTCGCCTTGCCGGAAAGCAAACAACACAAAAGCTAAGTTGCCAAAGTTTGAGCAATCAGATTTTTAAATTTTTAAGTTATCTTCCTTGAACGACCGCACTTTGTATGGAAAACCTGTGCGCGGAGGAACCAACTCGTAGCTAGTCACGCCCTTACTTTGTTTCGAGTCCCGCTCAACAACTTAAGTGTGTTGCGACTAGAGTCGCGCCCTTACTCTGTTTCGAGTCCGCTCAACAACTTAAGTGTGCTGCGACTAGTCGCGACAAGGTTTCTTGTCGGTAACGTCACCGCCAGCAGGCTACTGATGTTCCGCACTCAGCGCTCGCGGCTAAGGTGCCTGCGCCGGCAAGTTCCCTAAAAGCGTAGGGCAAAAATATACAAAGGAAGGGATCAAGTAAAGGAAATAACATAGCAATAACTACCCAAAATAGAGTTATATTACAAGATAGCTTGTCGCAGCTCTAACAGATTGTTCTCATAACATGATCAACAGCGACAAGAAAAGAAGAAAACGGGCGGCCTAGGCAGCGCGATCGCCCTCGATCCTCTTGATCCCGCTCACCTTGTCCACAATGGGTGCGACAAGGGCCTTGAGCGCCTCCAGATCAGCATCCGGCGGCAGGGTCTTGAGGACGTTGGTGAGGTTGAGGCCCGGGTTGCGGAAGGCCACCTTCACCAACACCTTTTGGAGAGCTCCCGCGCAGATCTTGCACGACTCGTCGGCCAGCCGCTTTGGAGTCATCTCCCGGAGTCGCTGGAGGGCCGTTGCCATGCCTTTGAAGAACAAGGTGAGCTTGGCGCTGGGCTGGAGGTTCTCATCAGAGGGAAACCCGAGATCCTCCCTCCCCAGCTGCGCCAGCTCCTTGTTGATATCTGCAGCAGCGTTCACGAGACCCTCCGTCCAGTGCTCGACGGTCTCCCTGAAAGTGTTCTGGACGGCAGCAGCACTCGCCAGCAGCGCCTTCTTGGCCTTGATCTCCTCCTTCAAGGCCGCCTCCCGCTCCCTGGCGCCGTCCAGCGTCTTGGTCAAAGTGGTCAGCTTCAACTCAAGATCCGCGTTGGAGTCCTTGGCGGCACTGAGCTCCTTGCCCTTCTCGGCGAGACGAACCTGCAGCTCCGAGTTGTTGTGGGCGTCCTTCTCCCGCTCATGCTTGAGCGCGGCAAGCTCTTCACCTCTCGCCTTGAGGTCGGCCTCCAGCTGCGTCACCTTCGCCTCCAGCTCCTTCTTGGTAGCCTCGGTAGCGGAGGCAGCATCCTCTGCTTGCTTAAGGGCTCCGCCGAGTGATTGCTCGCGCGCGGCAAGCTCCTCCTCGTGGCTGTCGAGGTTGATCTTCCGCTGCGCCAGCTCGCCCTCCTGCGCAGATAGCTTCTCAGCGGCAAGCCGCTGTTGCTCTTCGACGTCAGCCTTCTCAAGGAAGAAGGCCTTCTGCTCCTCGGCAAGCTGCTCCCGCTCCTCCGCCAAGGACCAAAGAGCTTCCTGGTGAAGACCCCGGAGCTCCTCCGCGCGCTTCTTGATATCAGCTCCCGCCTTCGCGGCAAGCGCCTCTCGGGACTCCAGCTTGGCCTGCCGAGCGCGTTAGAGCGACAACAGCTTCCGCAGCAGCCAGTCCTCCTCAGGCTCGCCGCTACTGCTGCTCGGCGCATCGACCAGCGTCAGCCCAGCGGAGGAGAGCACCTCTCCGTCGAAGATTTCTCCCTCGACTGGTGCCTTGGAGCTTGACGCCCAGGGGAGATTGATGAAGACGTTCTCGCCGGCCTTCAAATAGACGCCTGGCTGGGGCTCCTCGGAGCCTAACGCTGCGGCAGTGGCGGAGGGATCGGCGGTCGGCGTAGCGCCTGGCGCTCCTGCGGCCTCAGGGCCGTCACTACGATCGCCAGACCCCTCGCCAGCTGCTTCGGCGGCAGCCTTGGCGGCCTCTTCGCCGGCGGGGTCGTCAGCGCCGGCTGCTTCTTCGGTGGCAGCGGCGTCGTCGGTGTTTCCGCGCGTGTTCTCCTCGCCGGCAACCTCAGTCTCCATCGGCTCCGCAGCAGATGGATCTGACGGTCGGAAAAGGGAGAAAAGTCAAGCAAATATCCAAAAAGAAGATTAAAAGAAGAAAAGCCCAAGGGAAGTTTTGAAGCGAGAGGATTACCTGTGCCAGGTTCGGCAGCCGTAGCCTCCGCCACCGGAGGGCCGCTGGTGTTGCCGCCTGCCGGCATCCCACCTGCGCCGGAGAACTCTCCCTTGGGGGCGTAGTCGAAGCAGATGGCATGTGAGGGGCGGTCTCCAGGCGCTCCTGGTGGGGCTGCTCTGCTCCTACACAAACCAAGATCAGATGTCAGCAAAGTAAAGAGTATCCATGCGCGCCTAACGGCGGAAAGCAAACCATATACTTACGCTGGGGGCTGCGCTGGGGGCTGCTCTGGAGAACAGTTGCCGGGTCCGGCAAGGTGCTCTCCGGCAGGGTGGCCTCCGGCAAGGTGGCCTCTGGCAAGGTGGTCTCCGGCAAGGTGGCCTCGGGCGCATCCTCTGCTGTCACTGTGTATTCGTCCTCGATGATAATCACCTCCCATTGACGCGCCGGGACCTTGGCTCTCTTTGCCGCTCTCTGGGCCAGAGTCATGAAAAGGGATAAGTTCGGAGTAAGGCAAAAGAGATACAATACAAAACAGCAAGAATTGAAGGAATACAAGTACAACGAGAATCTTACAATTCTTCTTCCTCGTCGGAGCTGAGCGCGGAGAAGTCGAAGTCCGGCTCACGCCCGGCGCGAGGAGGCGGAGGAGTAGGATCCCTTGGCCGCTTGGCGGGAGCAGTGGTAGTGGTCCGAGACGACCCCGCTCCGGCTGCCGCCGCGGCGTGAGAAGCGGCAGGAGCAGAAGCAGTGGACCGGGAAGACCCCGCTCCAGTTGCCGCAGCAGCGTGAGGTCTTCCGCGGCGACCGTACTTGCCGCGGTGGAGCGTGTCGCGTGGCGCGGCGGCTGTTGACTCGTCTGCCACCCCGCTACGTCCCCGGCCTTGCGGAGACGCCTTCTTGGTGTAGCCGGGGGCTCTGCTTGCGGCGAGCTGCCCGAAGATGAGGAGGAAGAGGAGTCAATCTCCAGCGAGCCGCTCGTATCCTCAGCGGGCTCGCTCGGCTCGACGTCATGCCGCCTCTGCTGCCTCTGCCTCCTCCACGCCGGCAAGCTCCTCTCGCTCGGCAAGGCTTGCCGCCTCTGCTGCCTCTGCCTCCTCCACGATGAACCCGAACTCGCCCGCGGCTGTGTCTGCCGCCGCCTCTTCCAGCTTAGCGGTGATGAGGTCCATCTCAAGATCGTTGGTGGCGCGAGTGAGGCCTTTCTTCTCGTCAGAGCGGATCAGCACTTCTTCCAAGCTGTCAAAGAATGCCTGCACGGCATCATCTACAGGCTCTTGCCAAGTTGGGTCAATCCCGTGCGAGTCGCACAGCGGCATCATTGCGCGAATGCGGCTGAGCGCGGAGTTGTTGCACAGAGGGACGACACTATTCGGCAACCTGAACACTTCGGGATGCTGAGGGTCATACTTGAACAGCTCCGGGAGCATTGCGTGCAGTTCCATGACAGTGAGGTTGAAGTTGAGGCCCGGGCGCAGCCTCATGATGTCCGCCGCATTCTCGAACTCCCAGGCGGGTCTCTTCCTCTCCTGCAGGGGGTGATGCGGTGGCGAAGGAAATCTGCGCCAACTGCGCCTACAGTGAGCCCGGCAAGCCTGAGGCGTAGGATCCGGGCGACGGCAATCTTCAGCCTGTCGTCTTCTAGGGCCACGTTGCTCCAGTCGCTGCCGCGCACTACTGGGGTTTGGCGCCAGGCGGTAAATGGCTGCGGGTTCTCCTCGACGATCCAGCACCAGTTTGCTCTCCACTCCTCCCACTTGCCGCGGAGCTCTCCCTCCAGATAAGCGTCCTTCTTGCCAGCCCTCGAGATCCAAGCGATTCCACCGGATAAAGGCTCTCCTCTCTCAACTCGAGGCATAAAGAAGTGGCGAAAGAGGGCTACATTGGGATAGACTCCGACAAAGTTTTCGTAGAGATGTGCGAAAACTGCCATGGTCAGAACGGCATTGGGGGTGAAGTCAAGGAGGCGGAAACCGTAGGTGTTCATAATGTCGCAGAAAAATTCAGAGAAAGGCGGGCAGAGCCCGCAGTAGAAGAACAAGGCGAAGAAGGGATATCCAGTTGGGGCCATTTTCCAAGCGACGGCTGGAAGTACCTTCGTGCGCGGGTGCGCCCGCGTCTCCGTCAACCAGAAGAGGTAGAAAGTCTCCCTCAGCTCCCTCGCGGAGAGCCTGGGGGGGGGGGGGGGG
>LR738715.1:782220885-782335187 GCA_902687465.1 Secale cereale | reverse complement strand
CAGCCCGCTCCTTTCGCAGCGCTGCGAGCCGCTGCGCCTCGGCCGACTTCGCGCCCTTCCCCTTTTCGGTTTTCGGAGCCATGGCGTAAGTGGTGAGGGAGGTCGACGGCGTTGGTGGTGCTGGTGGCGATGGGGGGCGGAGCGCTGCTCTCTTTCAGCTTTGGGAAGAAGGGGAGCGGCGGAGGTTTTCAAGGTTGGAGTAGCAACGGGCGCATGGGCGAACTGCCCCTATTTCCCCTACTTATAAAGAGGGAGGGGGTGGACGTTCCGCCTTTTCCGAATAAAGAAACCACCCACGATCTATCCCACGACGCCGCAATCAACGCGTGCCGTTCAGGGAGGGCGCGGTGGATACAGAGTGAGATACGGCGTAACCCAGGCCGCGCGTGCCCGTGCCCTGTTTTGGGCCTGGCCCAACAGCGCTCGGCACCGTGTATGGCCCAGGCCCGGGGGCTCCTGTCGGTGTACTAGAGTAGGGGTACCCTAGTATCCCGAACTTGTGCACGGGCAGTCGCAGCACCACGCGGCAAGGCTTGCCGGGTGGACGCCAAGGTCCTCCGTGGTTCCTTTGGAGCCATTCAAGAACAAAGTATTCAAGCCAAGGAGACAAGGCCTCGGCAAGAGGAGCTTGCCGGGAAGGCCATTCAAGGCCCAAGACCCCGGCGAGAGGAGCTTGCCGGGAAGGCCAACCAAGGCATCTCGAGGAACTCGCCGCGACGCGCCACGCGTCCCGGCAAGGCCCGATGAGCGACAAGCTCCCGGACGCGACAAGAAAACGACCGCGGCAAGGCGCTTGCCGCGGCAAGCTACCACTCTGTACCCGCGCTCTAGCACATCCACCTACGTGTCGCCTCTGGGACCCTTCCAGGCGTACGTGGCGGGAGGCTGTGCAGCCAGCGGTACGCGGTGGCAAGCGGTGCTGACAAGATTACCTTCGTGGCAAGCGGTGGCATCCCTGACGGCCCCTTTTTGCACTGTTTGGGCGACACAGACGGGCATTTAATGCCCTTGTCCCCTGCTGTCAGGGTTAGGTATGATACACTATACAGGTAGCTGTACCAACCGCAACACCCTTGCCTACGTTGCCACCTGTCGGTGACCCCTTGAGCATGTAAAAGGAGGCCCATGCGCAACGTAGTGGGGGGTTCGAAAACAGAAGAAAACTCACGCTCGGTCTCGTTAGCTGCTGGTGTGTACTGTAGCACCCAGCGCTCCCGAGCAAGAACTCAATACAAACCACAAAGCAGGAGTAGGGTTTTACGCATCTGTGCGGCCCGAACCTGGGTAAACTGCTCGTGTGCTTCGCCTCGATCTGCTCTTCGCGCGATCTCCGGCCCCCCGCCGAACCGAAAGGGACCCGGTCTGCCGGTCCCATAGGTGCTCGTGGATCAGTTTCCCCAGCACCTAATTTATGCGTTGCTTCGTAAGGGGCTGATTTGGATCCATATGTTTCAGGCTATGGTTAGGTTTACCTTAATACTTCTTTTGTAGTTGCGGATGCTTGCATTAGAGGTTAATCATAAGTTGGAGGCTTGTCCAAGTAAGGGCAGCACCCAAGCACCGGTCCACCCACATACCAAATTATCAAAGTACTGAACGCGAATCACACGATCGTGATGAAAAGTAGCTTGACGATAATTCCCATGTGTCCTCGGGAGCACTTTACCTTATATAAGAGTTTGTCCAGGCTTGTCCTTTGCTACGAAAAGGATTGGGCCACCTTGTTGCACCTTATTTACTTTTACCTTTTGTCATTTGCTACCAATTACCTTATCACAAAACTATTTGTTACCTATAATTTTAGTGCTTGTAGAAAATACCTTACTGAAAACTGCCTATCATTTCCTTCTGCTCCTCGTTGGGTTCGACACTCTTACTTATCGAAAGGACTATAATAGATCCCCTACACTTGTGGGTCATCAAGACTCTTTTCTGGCGCCGTTGCCGAGGAGTGAAGCACCTTTGGTATGTGGAATTTGGTAAGGAAAAATTTATATAGTGTGCTGAAATTTATTGTCACTTGTTACTATGGCTCAAAGTCCTTTGAGGGGCTTGTTCGGTGTATCTTCACCTCGAGCAGAAGAGCAAAGAGTTGCTCCTCAACCTACTGCACCTATTGAAAATGTTTTCTTTGAGATTCCTTCGGGTATGATAGAGAAACTGCTTGAAAATCTCTTTACAGGAGACGGAACACTGCATCCCGATTTACATCTAATCTATGTGGATGAAGTTTGTGGATTGTTTAAGCTTGTAGGTATGCCCGAGGATGTTATCAAGAAGAAGGTCTTCCCTTTATATTTGAAGGGAGATGCATTGACATGGTTTAGGCTATGCGATGATATGGGATCGTGGAACTATAATCGTCTGAAGTTGGAATTTCATCAGAAGTTCTACCCTATGCACTAGGTTCATCGTGATCGTAATTATATTTATAATTTCTGGCCTCGCGAAGGAGAAAGCATCGCTCAAGGTTGGGGGAGGCTTAAGTCAATGTTATATTCATGCCCCAATCATGAGCTCTCAAGAGAAATGATCATTCAAAAATTTTATGCACGGCTTTCTCATAATAATCGCTCCATGCTCGATACTTCTTGTTCTGGCTCTTATATGATGAAGACTATTGACTTCAAATGGGATTTATTGGAAAGAATTAAATGCAACTCTGAAGATTGGGATCTCGATGAAGGTAAGGAGTGAGGTATGACCCCTAAGTTTGATTGTGTTAAAGCCTTTATGGATACCGATGTTTTCCGTGAGTTTAGCACTAAATATGGACTTGACTCTGAGATAGTGGCTTCTTTCTGTGAATCTTTTGCTACTCATGTTGATCTCCCCAAGGAGAAGTGGTTTAAATACCACCCCCCTATTGAAGTAAAAGTAGTTGAACCTATTAAAGTTGAGGAAAAGACTATCACTTATAATGTTGATCCTGTTATACCTACCGCTTATATTGAGGAACCACCTTTCCCCATTAGGATAAAGGATCATGCTCGAGCTTCAACTGTAGTTCGTAAGAGTAATACTAGAACACCTACACCCTCTGAGCAAATTAAAGTTGAACCTAGTGTTGCTATGGTTAAAGATCTCTTGGTAGAAGATTTTGATGGACATGTTATTTACCTCCAAGAAGAATCTGCTAGAATAGCCAAACCCAATGCTAGGAATAAACATAAACCGGTAGTAGGCTTGCCTGTCATCTCTGTTAAGATAGGAGATCATTGCTATCATGGTTTATGTGACGTAGGTGCTACTGCGAGTATTATCCCTTTTGATTTGTACAATGAAATTATGCATGATATTGCACCTGTTGAGTTAGAAGGGATTGATGTTACTATTAAGCTCGCTAATAGAGACACTATTTCACCAGTTGGAATTGTTAGAGATGTTGAAGTCTTGTGTCGGAAGGTTAAATACCCTGCTGATTTCCTTATTCTTAGTTCCCCACAAGATGAATTTTGTCCCATTATATTTGGTAGACCCTTCTTGAATACTGTTAATGCCAAGATATACTGCGTGAAAGATATTGTTACTGTTGGATTAGGGAATACGTCTCATGATTTTAACTTTGCTAATTTTGTAGACAACCCCTTGAGAAGGCACCACCAAGTAAGGATGAAATTATTGGTCTTGCTTCTATTGTCTTGCCACCTAATGATCCTTTAGAACAATACTTGCTAGACCACGAAAATGATATGCATATGCATGAGAGAAGGGAGATAGATGAAATATTCCTTACACAGGGACCCGTATTGAAAAACAACTTGCCTGTTGAAATCCTAGGGGATCCTCCTCCACCCAAGGGTGATCCCGTGTTTGAACTTAAACCTTTACCTGATAATCTTAAGTATGTTTATCTTGATGAAAAGAAGATATATCCTATTATTATTAGTGCTAACCTTTCAGAGCAGGAAGAAGAAAAATTATTGAAAACTCTGAAGAAGCATTTTGCCGCTATTGAATATACTCTGGATGATCTTAAGGGCATTAGTCCCACTATATGCCAACACGAGATAAAATTAGAAGAAAATGCTAAACCAGTTATTGATCACCAGCGACGGTTAAATCCTAAGATGAAAGTTGTGGTAAGGAAGGAAATTCTAAAGCTTCTAGAGGCCGGTATTATCTATCCAGTTGTTGATAGTCAGTGGGTAAGTCTTGTCCATTGTGTTCCTAAGAAATGAGGTATGACTGTTGTCCCTAATGATAAAGATGAATTGATCCTGCAAAGAATAGTTACAGATTATAGGATGGTAATTGATTTTCGTAAGTTATATAAAGCTACTAAGAAAGACCATTACCCCTTGCCATTCATTGATCAAATTCTAGAAAGGTTATCCAAACATACTCATTTCTTCTTTCTAGATGGTTATTCTCGTTTCTCTCAAATACCTGTGTCAAAAGGGGATCAAGAGAAGACCACTTTAACTTGTCCTTTCGGTACCTTTGCTTATAGACGTATGCCTTTTGGTTTATGTAATGCACCTGCTACCTTTCAAAGATGCATGATGGCTATATTCTCCGATTTTTGTGAAAAGATTGTTGAGGTTTTCATGGATGATTTCTCCGTTTACGGAACTTCTTTTGATGATTGCTTAAGCAACCTTGATCGAGTTTTGCAGAGATGTGAAGACACCAATCTTGTCTTGAATTGGGAGAAGTGCCACTTTATGGTTAATGAAGGCATTGTCTTGGGACATAAAATTTCTGAAAGAGTTATTGAAGTTGACAAAGATAAAGTTGATGCTATTGAAAGGATGCCATGCCCAAAGGACATCAAAGGTATACGAAGTTTCCTTGGTCATGTCGGGTTTTATAGGAGGTTCATAAAGGACTTCTCCAAAATCTCCAGGCCTCTGACTAAACTCTTACAAAAAGATATTACTTTTGTCTTTGATGATGATTGTCTAGAAGCATTTGAAATACTTAAGAAAGCATTGATCTCTGCACCTATTGGCCAGCCTCTTGACTGGAATTTACCCTTTGAGATTATGTGCCATGATAATGATTATGTTGTAGGAGCTGTTTTAGGGCAAAGAGTTGATAAGAAATTAAATGTTATCCAATATGCTAGTAAAACTCTAGATTGTGCCCAAAGAAATTATGCTACCACTGAGAACGAATTTTTAGCAGTTGTGTTTGCTTGTGATAAGAATAGACCCTATATCGTTGATTCTAAGGTAACTATTCACACTCATCATGCTGCTATCAAATACCTTATGGAAAAGAAAGATGCTAAGCCTAGACTTATTAGGTGGGTTCTCTTGCTGCAAGAATTTGACTTGCATATTATTGATAGGAAGGGAGCTGAGAACCCCGTAGCAGATAACTTGTCTAGGTTAGAGAATGTACTTGATGACCCACAACCTATTGATGATAGCTTTCCTGATGAACAATTAGCTGTCATAAATACTACTCGTACTGCTCCATCGTATGCTGATTAAGCTAATTACGTTGTTGGTAAGTTTATACCTCCTAGTTTCACATACCAGCAAAAGAAAGTGCTTCTATGATTTGAGGCATTACTTTTGGGATGACCCACATCTTTATAAAGAAGGAATAGATGGTATTATTAGACGTTGTGTACCTAAGCATGAACATGAACAAATCCTACGCAAGTGCCACTCCGAAGCTTATGGAGGACACCATGCGGGAGATAGAACTGCACACAAGGTATTACAATCCAGTTTTTATTGGCCTACTCTCTTCACGGATGGCTGTAAGTTTGTCTTATCTTGTGATGAATGTCAAAGAATAGGTAATATTAGTAGACGTTAGGAAATGCCAATGAATTATTCACTTGTTATTGAACCATTTGATGTCCGAGGCTTTGATTATATGGGACCGTTTCCTGCCTCTAATGGTTACACACACATTTTAGTTCTTGTTGATTACGTTACTAAGTGGGTAGAAGCTATTCCAACTAGTAGTGCTGATCATAACACCTCTATTAAGATGCTTAAAGAAGTTATATTTCTGGGGTTTGGAGTTCCTAGGTATCTAATGACTGATGGTGGTTCACACTTTATTCATGGTGCTTTCCGTAAGATGCTTGCACAGTATGATGTCAACCATAGAATTGCATCCCCTTATCACCCATAGACCAGTGGTCAAGTAGAACTTAGTAATAGGGAGTTGAAATTAATCTTGCAAAAGAAAGTTAATAGGTCTAGGAAGAATTGGTCCAAGAAACTAGATGATGCATTATGGGCCTACAGAACTGCATACAAAAATCCTATGGGTATGTCTCCATATAAGATGGTATATGGAAAAGCTTGTCACTTACCTCTCGAGCTAGAACATAAGGCATATTGGGCTATTAAAGAGCTCAACTATGATTTCAAACTTGCCGGTCAGAAAAGGTTATTTGACATTAGTTGTCTTGATGAATGGAGAACCCAGGCCTATGAAAATGCCAAACTGTTTAAACAAATAGTTAAAAGATGGCATGACAAAAGAATACAAAAGCGTGAGTTTAACGTAGGTGATTATGTCTTGCTATATAACTCTCGTTTAAGATTTTTTTGCAGGAAAACTTCTCTCCAAGTGGGAAGGACCTTACGTTATCGAGGAGGTCTATTGTTCCGGTGCCATAAAAATCAACAACTTTGAAGGAACAAATCCGAACGTGGTGAATGGTCAAAGAATCAAACATTATATCTCAGGTAATCCTATAAATGTTGAAACCAATATTATTGAAACCGTAACCCCGGAGGAATACATAAGGGACACTTTCCAGAATGATTCAGCCTCCGAAAAGGAAGTGGTATGTGATACGGTAAGTAAAATGCCTCCAAAACAGTTCTAAAGGTAAATTTTTCTCCGTTTTGGAATATTTAGAAAAATAGAAAAATAAACCGCAGTCTGGAAGAGACACAAGGCGTCCACGAGGGTGGAGGGCGCGCCCCCCTTCCCAGGGCACGCCCCCTCCCTCGTGGGCACCCCGTGTGTCCCCTGGACTCTGTTTTCTTGTGGGTTACTCCTTTTGGTCGGTAAAAATTCATTATATATACTCCCGAAAGTTTTGACCTCTGTATCACGCAAAAATCCTATGTTTTCGTTTCGAGCTGCTATTTTTGACAGATCTAGATCATCATGGCGTCCTCCAACACCCCCAAGGACAAGTTCTTCGAGAAGGTCATCAACCCCTACCTCGCGGAGGTGATGCACCACCCTAAAACCATGGAGTTGCATGAGGGGGTGCTGCACATCTGCGATGTTTAGGGGCCGAGGAGGACCGGCAGCGTGGAGACAAGACTCGAAGCAATGGAGCAGCAAGTTTTCAAGTGCCAAGGTATGGTGGAACGAGGACTCAAGGCCAACCAAATGATGATCTCGGAGCTCGCCAACAACCACAAGCTGGACTCAAGGATCTTTGGGGAAGCTATCTCTAATCTTCAAGAGAAGATCGAACACCTCCAAGCCCAGATCTATGACCTACAAAACCAAAACTGTGAGTATGAATATAGATTCAAGAAGATGAGTTTGGCTGCAGATTTGACTCACCCGGAGACTCAATCATCCTTCTACGATGGTGAACCCATGCCTTAGAAGGTGGACAACCAGCCTACATCATCAACAACTCCATCATCACCACCCCCGAAGAAGGAGAGATAATCATATGGGTATGGGCACTCCCCTTGGCAACTGCCAAGCTTGGGGGAGTGACCCCGGTATCGTATCACCATCACTCCTATCTTTACCGTTTTGCTTAGTTCGATTGTTTTGGTAGTATTTTGATCTAGTAGAATAAAGTTAGCATGATCTAGTTGTGAGCTTTTGCTTTGTGAGCTTTATCCTTTGTAATCGAGTTCGTGAGTTATATAATAAAGATTAGTGTTGAGTCAAGGGCTTGATTTCCTCACTTGGGTCATGATAAAAAGAAAGAAAACATAAAGAGTATCAAAGAGATCATATCGATCTTGTGGGAAGTAATGACTTCACATACAAGAGTATGATAAGTAAAAGTTGTTGGGAGGTGACAAACATAGTTTTGGTCATCGTTGCAATTAATAGGAAGTAATAAAAGAAGAGAGGCTTCACATACAAATATACCATCTTGGACATCTTTTATGATTGTGAGCACTCATTAAAATATGACATGCTAAAGAGTTGATGTTGGACAAGGAAGAAAACATAATGGGTTATGTCTTCTTATATCTGAAATAAAGTATATTGTCATGGATCATCCAACATGTTGAACTTGCCTTTCCCCCTCATGCTAGCCAAAACTCCTCACACTAAGTAGAGATACTACTTGTCCTTCCATATATCCTTAAACCCAGTTTTGCCATGAGAGTCCACCATACCTACCTATGGATCGAGAAAGACCCTTCCAAGTAAGTTGTCATGTTGCAAATCCGCTAAAATATGTATGATTTATTAGTGTGGGAGAAATTAGCTTTATACGATCTTGTGATATGGAAGTAATAAAAGCGACGGACTGCATAATAAAGGTCCTTATCACAAGTGGCAATATAAAGCGAAGTTCTTCTATGCTAAGACTTTGTGCATCCAACCATAAAAACACATGACAACCTCTGGTTCCCTCTGCGAAGGGCCTATCTATTATTCATGTCTTATAAGTGTCAAGGTGAAATCCAGCTTTCCTTTTTACATTTTATCCTTTGGCAAGAACATTGTGTTGGAAAGATCCTGACATATATACCCACTTGGATGTAAGTTTTCATGATTTATTACTATTGACATTACCCTTGAGGTAAAAGGTTGGGAGGCAACACCATAAACCCATATCTTTCTCTGTACCCGATTAAAACTCCATAAACATAAGTATTGCGTGAGTGTGAGCAATTGTGAAAGACTATATGATGGTTGAGTCTATAGGCTTGCTGAAAAGCTCTTATATTGACTCTTTCCGATATTACGATAAATTGCAATTGCTTCAATGACCGAGATCAAAGTTTGTTAGTTTCCAATGAAGTTTATGATGCATACTTGATATTGTTGATGAATTGTTACATTAGCATAAGAATCATATGACTATATTTATATAAGTTGCTGTTATAATAATGATCATGATGCCCACATGTCCGTATTTTGTTTTTATCGACACCTCTATCTATAAACATGTGCACATATTTTCCGATATCGGCTTTCGCTTGAGGGCAAGCGGGGTCTAAGCTTGGGGGAGTTGATACGTCCATTTTGCATCATGCTTATATATTGATATTTACTGCATCATGCTTGAGGACAAGCGGGGTCTAAGCTTGGGGGAGTTGATACGTCCATTTTGCATCATGCTTATATATTGATATTTACTGCATTATGGGTTGTTCTTATATGTTTTGTCACAATCCTTATGCCTTTTCTCTCTTATTTTACAAGGTTTACATAAAGAGGGAGAATGCCGGCAGCTGGAATTCTGGGCTGGAAAAGGAGCAAACTCTGGAAACCTATTCTGCACAACTCCAAAAGCCCTGAAACTCAACAGAACATCGTTTCGGAAAATATAAAAAATATCTGGCGAAAGAAACCCATGAGGGGGGCCACCGGCTGTCCACGGGGGTGGGGGGCGCGCCCCCCTACCTCGTGGGCCAGCCGACAGGCACCCGATGCCCATATTCTCCTATATGAGGTGTTTTGACCTGAAAAAAATCATAAGGAGGCTTTCGGGACCAGACGCCGCCGTCTCGAGGAGGAACCGAGGTGGAAACCAATCTAGGGCTCCGGCAAAGCTGTTCTGCCGAGGATACTTCCCTCCGGGAGGGGGAAATCGTCACCGCCGTCATCACCAACAACTCTCCCATCTTGGGGAGGGTTATCTTCATCAACATCTTCACCAGCACCATCTCCTCTCAAACCCTAGTTCATCTCTTGTATCCAATCTTTGTACCCAAACCTCAGATTGGTACCTGTGGGTTGCTAGTAGTGTTGATTACTCCTTGTAGTTGATGCTGGTTGGTTTATTTGGTGGAAGATCATATGTTTAGATCTATTATGCATATTAATACCCCTCTGATCATGAACAATATTATGTCTTATGAGTAGTTACTTTGGTTCCTGAGGACATGGGAGAAGTCTTGCTATTAGTAGTCATGTGAATTTGGTCTTCGTTTGATATTTTGATGAGATGTATGTTGTCTCTCCTCTAGTGGTGTCATGTGAACGTCGACTACATGACACTTCACCATTATTTGGGCCTAAAGGAAGGCATTGGGATGTAATAATTAGATGATGGGTTGCTAGAGTGACAAAAGCTTAAACCCTAGTTTATGCGTTGCTTCGTAAGGGGCTGATTTGGATCCATATGTTTCAGGCTATGGTTAGGTTTACCTTAATACTTCTTTTGTGGTTGCGGATGCTTGCATTAGAGGTTAATCATAAGTTGGAGGCTTCTCCAAGTAAGGGCAGCATCCAAGCACCGGTCCACCCACATACCAAATTATCGAAGTACCGAACGCGAATCAGATGATCGTGATGAAAACTAGCTTGGCAATAATTCCCATGTGTCCTCGGGAGCGCTTTACCTTATATAAGAGTTTGTCCAGGCTTGTCCTTTTCTACAAAAAGGATTGGGCCACCTAGTTGCACCTTATTTACTTTTACCTTTTGTCATTTGCTACCAATTACCTTATCACAAAACTATCGGTTACCTATAATTTCAGTGCTTGCAGAAAATACCTTACTGAAAACTGCTTAACATTTCCTTCCACTCCTCGTTGGGTTCGACACTCTTAATTATCGAAAGGACTACGATATATCCCCTACACTTGTGGGTCATCAGTACACGCAGGTGCGGGCGCGTGGGTTGCTCATGGCGCAAGCAAGGAGGCCTGGGGGACAACTAGCTGCGGTGAGGGTTCGGCCACTGCGGGCGCGAGGTGCGGGGCTAGCAAGCGCACCTAGGGGAGGCCAGGGGAGATATGGAAGAGGGAGGGTGCTACCTCTTGAGCATGTGTTGTTTTTCCCTTGAAGAGGAAAGGGTGATGCAGCAAAGTAGCATAAGTATTTCCATCAGTTTTTGAGAACCAATGTATCAATCCAGTAGGAGACTACATGCAAGTCCCTAGTACCTGCACAAACAATTAAGAACCTTGCAACCATCGCGATAAGGGGTTGTCAATCCCTTCACGACCACTTGCAAAAGTGAGATCTGATAGAGATAATAAGATAAATATTTTTGGTATTTTTGTTGTATAGATTGAAAAGTAAATATTACAAATAAAAGAACAATAAAAGATAGCTAGTTGACGGAAGATTAGTATGATGGAAAATAGATCCCGGGGCCATAGGTTTCACTAGTGGCTTCTCTCAAGATAACATATTTTACGGTGGGTGAGCAAATTACTGTCGAGCAATTGATAGAAAAGCGCATAGTTACGCGAATATCTAGGCATGATCATGTATATAGGCATCACGTTCGCGACAAGTAGACCGAAACGATTCTGCATCTACTACTATTACTCCACACATCGACCGCTATCCAGCATGCATCTAGAGTATTAAGTTCATAAGAACAGAGTAACGCCTTAAGCAAGATGACATGATGTAGAGGGATAAACTCATGCAATATGAAATAAACCCCATCTTTTTATCCTCGATGGAAACAATACAATGCGTGCCTTGCTGCCCCTGCTGTCACTGGGAAAGGACACCGCAAGATTGAACCCAAAGCTAAGAACTTCTCCCATTGCAAGAAAGATCAATCTAGTAGGCCAAACCAAACTGATAATTCGAAGAGACTTGCAAAGATATTAAATCATGCATATAAGAATTCAGAGAAGAACCAAATATTGTTCATAGATAATCTTGATCATAAACCCACAATTCATCAGATCTCGACAAACACACCGCAAAAAGTATTACATCGAATAGATCTCTAAGAAGATTGAGGAGAACTTTGTATTGAGATCCAAAGAGAGATAAGAAGCCATCTAGCTAATAACTATGGACCCGAAGGTCTATGGTAAACTACTCACACATCATCGGAGAGGCTATGGTGTTGATGTAGAAGCCCTCCGTGATCGATTTCCCCTCCGGCGGAGCTTCGGAAAATGCCCCAAGATGGGATCTCATGGGTATAGAAGGTTGCGGCGGTGGAAATAGGGTTTCGTCGTGCTCTCGGATGTTTTCAGGGTATATGAGTATATTTAGGAGGAAGAGGTACGTCGGTGGAGCTACGAGGGGCCTACGAGGGTGGGGGGCGCGCCTACCCCCTGGGCGTGCCCTCCTGCCGCGTGGCCGCCTCGTGGCTTCCTAGACATGTACTCCAAGTCTTCTGGATTACGTTTGTTCCAAAAACGATCCTCGCGAAGGTTTTATTTTGTTTGGACTCGGTTTGATATTCCTTTTCTGCGAAACACTGAAATAGGCAAAAAAAACAGCAATTTGCACTGTGCCTTTGGTTAGTAGGTTAGTCCCAAAAAATAATATAAAAATGCATTATAAAGCCCATTAAACATCCAAAACAGATATTATAATAGCATGGAACAATCAAAAATTATAGATACGTTGGATACGTATCAAGCATCCCCAAGCTTAATTCCTGCTCATCCTCGAGTAGGTAAATGATAAAAACACAATTTTTTATGTGGAATGCTACCCAACATAATTCTCAATGTAATTCTCTTTATTGTGGCATGAATGTTCATATCCGAAAGATTCAAGACAAAAGTTTAATATTGACATAAGAATAATAATACTTGAAGCATACTAACAAAGCAATTATGTCTTCTCAAAATAGCATGACCAGAGAAAGATCATCCCTACAAAATCATATAGTTTGGCTATGATCCATCTTCGTCACACAAAATACCCAAATCATGCACAATCTTGGTTTCAGCCAAGCAATTGTTTCATACTTTATTTTTTTCGAACATTTTCAACTCTCACGCAATACATGAGCATGAGCCATGGATATAGCACTATAGGTGGAATAGAGTGGTGGTTGTGGAGAAGACAAAAAGAGGAAGATGGTCTCACATCAACTAGGCGTATCAATGGGCTATGGAGATGCCCATCAATAGATATCAATGTGAGTGAGTAGGGATCTCCATGCAACGGATGCACTAGAGCTATAAATGTATGAAAGGTCAACAAGAGAAACTAAGTGGGTGTGCATCCAACTTGCTTGCTCACGAAGACCTAGGGCATTTGAGGAAGCCCATCGTTCGAATATACAAGCCAAGTTCTATAATGAAAATTCCCGCTAGTATATGAAAGTGACAAAACAAGAGACTCTCTATCATGAAGATCATGGTGCTACTTTGAAGCACAAGTGTGGAAAAAAGATAGTAGCATTGTCCCTTTTTCTTCCTTTTTTTGGGCCTCCCTTTTTTTACTTAGCCTTTCTTTTTTGTTTGGCCTTTCTCCTTTTTTATGGCCTTTCTCTTTTTTTCCGGGACAATGCTATAACAATGATGATCATCACACTTCTATTTAATTACAACTCAAAGATTACAACTCGATACTAGAACAAAATATGACTCTATATGAGTGCCTCCGGCGGTGTACCAGAATGTGCAATGAATCAAGAGTGACATGTATAAAAAATTATGCATGGTGGCCTTGCACAAATACGATGTTAACTACATGATCATGCAAGGCAATATGACAATGATGAAACGTGTCATAATAAATGGAACGGTGGAAAGTTTCATGGCAATATATCTCGGAATGGCTATGGAAATGCCATAATAGGTAGGTATGGTGGCTGTTTTGAGGAAGGTCTATGGTGCGTGTATGGTACCGGCGAAAGTTGCGCGGTGCAAGAGAGGCTAGCAATGGCGGAAGGGTGAGAGTGCGGATAATCTATGGACTCAACATTAGTTATAAAACACTCACATACTTATTGCAAAAATCTACAAGTCATCAAAACAAAGTACTACACGCATGCTCCTAGGGGAAGGGTTGGCAGGGGTTAACCATCGCGCGATCCCGACCTCCACACAAAGGATGACAATCAAAGAAATACCTCATGCTTCAAATTTGTCACACAACGTTTACCATACGTGCATGCTACGCGACTTGCAAACCTCAACACAAGTATTTCTCAAATTCACAACTACTCTAATAGCATAGCTCTTATATCACCATCCTCATATTTCAAAACAATCATCAAGCATCAAACTTCTCATAGTATTCAATGCACTTTATATGAAAGTTTTTATTATACCCATCTTGGATGCCTATCATATTAGGACTAATTTTATAGCCAAAGAAAATTACCATGCTGTTCTAAAGGACTCTCAAAATAATATAAGTGAATCATGAGAGATCAATAATTTCTATAAAATAAAACCACCACCGTGCTCTAAAAAGATATAAGTGAAGCACTAGAGCCAAATTATCTAGCTCAAAAGATATAAGTGAAGCACATAGAGTATTCTAATAAATTTCGATTCATGTGTGTCTCTCCCAAAAGGTGTGTACAGCAAGGATGATTGAGGTAAACTAAAAAGCAAAGACTCAAATCATACAAGATGCTCCAAGCAAAACAGTGAATAAAAATATAGTCTCAAGTAAAGTTACCGATAAACGAAGACGGAAGAGGGGATGCCTTCCCGGGGCATCCCCAAGCTTAGGCTTTTGGTTGTCCTTGAATTTTACCTTGGGGTGCCTTGGGCATCCCCAATATTAGGTTCTTGACACTCTTTATTCCATAGTCCATCAAATCTTTACCCAAAAACATGAAAACTTCACAACACAAAACTTAACAGAAAATCTCATGAGCTACGTTAATATAAGAAAACAAACCACCACTTTAAGGTACTGTATTTAACTCATTCTTCATTTATATTGGTGTTAAACCTACTGTATTCCAACTTCTATATGGTTCATACCCCCCGATACTACTCATAGATTCATCGAAATAAGCAAACAACACACGAAAAAACAGAATCTGTCAAAAACAGAACAATATGTAGCAATCTGTAACTTTCGAATACTTCTATAACTCTAAAAATTCTTAAATAAATTGGTGGACGTGAGGAATTTGTGTATTAAGCATCTGCAAAAAGAATCAACTTAAAATCACTCTCCAGTAAAACATGGCAGCTAATCTCGTGAGCACAAAAGTTTCTGTTTTTCACAGCAAGATCGCAAGGACTTCACCCAAGCCTTCCCAAAGGTTCTACTTGGCACAAACACTAATTAAAACACAAACCCACATCTAAACAGAAGCTAGATAAGTCAAAGCAAAGAAAATAAAATTTGGTTGCCTCCCAACAAGCGCTATCGTTTAACGCCCCTAGCTAGGCACAAAGCAAGAATAGATCTAGGTATTGCCGTATTTGGTAGGCAATCCATAAGTGGATCTCACAATAGATTCATAAGGTAATTTGATTTTCTTTCTAGGAAAGTGTTCCATGCCTTTCCTTAACAGAAATTGGAATCTAATGTTTCTTTCTTTCATGTCAATAATTGCACCAATCGTTCTAAGGAAAGGTCTACCGAGAATAATAGGACATGTACGATTGCACTCTATATCAAGAACGATGAAATCTACGAGCACATAATTCCTATTTGCAACAATAAGAACAACATTAATCCTTCACATAGGTTTCTTAATGGTAGAATCTGCAAGATGCAAATTTAAAGAACAATCACCATGTTCATGGAAACCTAACACATCACACAAAGTTTTTGGAATTGTGGAAACACTAGCACCCAAATCACACACAACATAGCATTCATGATCTTTAATCTTGATTTTAATAGTAGGTTCCCACTCATCATAAAGTTTTCTAGGGATCAAAACTTCCAATTCGAGTTTTTCTTCATTGATTGCATTAAAGCATCAATGATGTGTTTGGTAAAAGCTTTATTTTGACTATAAGCGTGAGGATAATTTAACACGAATTGCAACAAGGAAATACAATCTATCAAAGAGGAATTCTCATAATTAAATTCCCTGAAATCCGAAATAGTGGGTTCATTGCTATGTAAGGTTTTAACCTCTTCAATCCCACTTTTACCTATTTTTGCATCAACATCTAAAAACTCTGAATCATTGGGACGCCTTTAACTAAAGTTGACTCATCTTCAGTCCCATCTTTATCAAGATTCATATTGGAAAACAAAGATTTAATAGGAGACACATCAATCACTTTTAGATCTTCATCTTTATTATCATCTAAACTTGAAGAACACACTTTCATAAAAGCAATCTCTTTTAGCACGCATCCCAGCGGTTCTTTCTTTGCACTCATCAATGGAAATTCTCATAGCCTTGAGAGACTCATTCATATCATGCTTAGGTGGAATATATCTAAGTTTCAAAGAATCAACATCCAGAGAGATTCTATCCACGTTCCTAGCCAACTCATCAATATTAAGCAATTTTTCTTCAAGCAAAGCATTGAAATTATTTTGCAAATTCATAAATTCTTTAACACTAGTCTCAAAATCAGAGGGCATCTTACTAAAATTTCCATAAGATTTGTTGTAGGAATTACCATAATTATTAGAGGAATTATCAGGGAAAGGACTAGAATTAAAGTTTCCTCTATACACGCTGTTACCAAAATTGTTCCTACCAACAAAATTCACATCCATAGATTCATTATTATTCTCAATCAACGTGGACAAAGGCATATCATTAGGATCAGAAGAAACACTCTTATTTGCAAATAATTTCATTATTTCATCCATCTTTCCACTCAAAACATTAATTTCTTCAATCGCATGAACTTTTTTACTAGTGGATCTTTCGGTGTGCCATTGAGAGTAATTAAACATAATATTGTCTAGGAGTTTAGTAGCTTCTCCAAAGTGATTTCCATAAAAGTGCCTCCCGCAGCCGAATATATAAGATTCCTAGAAGCAAAATTCAATCCAGCATAATTTTTTTTGTATAATCATCTATACATTCAAACCATGTGTAGGGAAATTACGTATCATTAATTTAATCCTCTCCCAACCTTGTGCAACATGCTCATGATCAAGTTGCTTAAAATTCATGATATCGTTTCTAAGAGAGATAATCTTAGCGGGAGGAAAATACTTAGAGTTAAAGGCATCTTTGCACTTATTCCATGAATCAATACTATTTTGAGGCAAAGAAGAGAACCAAGTTTTAGCACGATCTCTAAGCAAAAAGGAAACAACTTTAATTTAACAATATCATTATCCACATCTCTCTTCTTTTGCATATCGCACAAATCAACAAAGTTGTTTAGATGGGTAGCGTCATCTTCACTAGGAAGGCCAGAAAATTGATCTTTCATGACAAGATTTAACAGAGCAGCATTGATTTCACAAGATTCAACATTGGTAATAGGAGCAATCGGAGTGCTAATAAAATCATTATTGTTGGTATTGGAAAACTCACACAATTTAATATTGTCTTGGGCCATTGTGAGAAACAAGCAATCCAACACACAAGCAAACAAGAAGCCGCGGAAAGAGACAAACGGAAAAAAGGGCGAATAAAACGACAAAGGTGAAGTGGGGTAGAGGAAAACAAGAGGCAAATGGAAAACAATGTAATGCGAGGGATAAGAGTTTGTGATGGGTACTTGGTATGTGACTTGTGCGTAGATCTCCCCGGCAACGACGCCAGAAATCCTTCTTGCTACCTCTTGAGCATGCGTTGTTTTTCCCTTTAAGAGGAAAGGGTGATGCAGCAAAGTAGCACAAGTATTTCCCTCAGTTTTTGAGAACCAAGGTACCAATCCAGTATGAGCCTACACGCAAGTCCCTAGTACCTGCACAAACAATTAAGAACCTTGCAACCAACGCGATAAGGGGTTGTCAATCCCTGCACAACCACTTGCAAAAGTGAGATCTGATAGAGATAATAAGATATTTTTTTTGGTATTTTTGTTGTATAGATTGAAAAGTAAAGATTGCAAATAAAAGAACAATAAAAGATAGCTAGTTGACGGAAGATTAATATGATGGAAAATAGATCCCGGGGCCATAGGTTTCACCAGTGGCTTCTCACGAGATAGCATATTTTACGGTGGGTGAACAAATTACTGTCGAGCAATTGATAGAAAAGCGCATAGTTATGAGAATATCTAGGCATAATCATGTACATATGCATCACGTCTGCGACAAGTAGACCGAAACGATTTTGCATCTACTACTATTACTCCACACATCGACCACTATCCAACATGCATCTAGAGTATTAAGTTCATAAGAACAGAGTAACGCCTTAAGCAAGATGACATGATGTAGAGGGATAAACTCATGCAATATGACATAAACCCCATCTTTTTATCCTCCATGGCAACAATACAATACGTGCCCTACTGCCCCTGCTGTCACTAGGAAAGGACACTGTAACACCCCAAAATTTTAACAATGTTTTATTAATTAAAATTTTGCCAGGAAATTTAGAATTTCACTTGCTAGTTTCTTCTTTTGATTCCAGGACCTCCTTTTCCTGTTATGTTAGGGTTTTTACCTCTAGTGATAGCTTTCCATTTATTGTTAGACTCTCTTGCTCTCCTAATGAAACCTTTCTGTTGTCTATAAATATTAATTATATTATAATTTCCCTAATCTCCTTCACCCTAAAATTGGTTTCCCCTTAAAAAAAGGCCCCATTTGAACTACAACCCTTTGATAGGTTTATCTAAAATTCCAACTAAAATTTGGTGATGTCATGTGATGTTATTAGATCACTTTTATGCAGGAATATATTTGTTTGATTTAATATTTTGAGCTCCCCAACATGATTTCCAAACTAGTCCAGTAGGCAGTTTTGCACTACAACCCCATTAAATTTTTTCCCTAATGCTCCCACCAAAATTATGGGATGTTCATAGGAGTTTATTATTCAACTTTATGCAAAAACCCTTTTAGGTCCTTTGGTATAATTGAGTGAAACAACCTCTTTTCTATTCTGGTCCAGTTTGGCTTTTTGCACTGCAACCCTAGTATATCTTGCTCCAGTGCTCTTGAGCTTCCTCCTGCTTATAGCTCATCTTGCAAAACCCTTAAGTCCAGAACAGTGGACCCATTGGGACATTTTTAGTTCATGAAACAGTGCCTTTCTTTTCCTGTCCAGAACTGAAGATTTGCAAAACTTGCACTAGCAAGTTTCTGGTTTTGCTCAACTAACTTTGCCATCATCACCTTCACCTAAAGAGACCCTGATCTGGAGATTTTGGCCACCATAAGAAATGCCCACCTGCTCATGGCATTTTGTCGAGCACTTAGTATGCATGGCCAGTTTTGGCATGAGTTTTGCCTTGCACTCTGAACTTGAACCTCAGTGCAAAATGTCATGCCCACTAACCTCCCCTCAACCCCTAAACCAGACATCCTGAATCCTAGCTCCATCCATGCTCTCTAGCTAGCAGTGGCATTTCGTCGAGCGGCTCATGTGCGTGCTCTGGGCGCGCCCAGAGCGCACGTTTTGCACGCGCGCGCACCGAGCCGCCGCGTCCCTCTGCCGACGCCCCACGCACGTTTTAGCCGCTCCCCTCGCACCGACAGCTCGCCGCCTTATCCCTGCGCCGCAGAGACAGCCCTGGCGCTCCACAGGGCCGCCGTCAGGTCGGTCGCTGCGGCTAGCGGGCAGCTCCAGCAGCTCCTGCCGCGGACAGAGCCGCCCAAGCCACCAGCACCTGCCACCTGCCCCCTAGAACAGCTCCAGTTCGTCCGCGAGCTTGTCCCCTAGCGTGCGTTGCCGCCACGTCGCCCTGAGCAACAGAACGTCGGTCGCCGGCGTCCTTATCCACGGCCGCCGCGGAACCGCCTTCATCCGCCTATTTAAGGAGGCCCCGAGCTCCTCCGCAGTCTCAGGAAACCCCAGCCATCCCACAGAACGCCCCCACAGCAGCAAATCGCCTCGAGGAGGCTTCTTCCCCAACTCCGGCGAAGTACAGCCGCCACCGCCGTCCGGTTCAATACGCCGCAGCCCAAGCCTCTCCCTTCCAACCAGCCTCGCCGTTCGACTCCAGATGACCTTGCGGAGCTACCCAACATCTCAAACAAGCTCTAGGACCACCGTAGGACGGAACCCCACTTCTTCCCGAGACCGCCTTCCGCCGCAAAGCTCGCCGCCGGCGTTTTCCTCCACCTCTGTCGTGCCCTCGACCACAGGAAGGACCGCCCCAGTTCGGCGGATCCATCCCCGCGCTCAGACGCCCTCGAGGAGCCGCTGTTCGCCGGCGTTGATCGCCGGAGCAGCGCTGCCATTCGGCCAGAGGAAGGAGGCGGGGGCGACTGGTCAAACCTGACCAGTGGGCCCCCGGGCCCCTCTGTGAGTGAGCCAGCGCCGACCCACGCGCACATAAGTGGAAACGCCAACCCCAGAGTACGTCTCCACTATTTGGAAAGCGTATTTCTAACCGAAACGTTTTCCTTTTCTGTTTTTATTCTAAAACCAGAATTGACTGGCAATATCTTTTTAAATATAAATCCAAATGACTTGATTCTTTTTCTGTTGTTCCCCAAATATTGTCTAGTTTATTTTCATATTTAATTCAAAAATTTCCAAGCAACTTTTTTGTGCTGCGTTTAATCTATGTATTGATTTGGTATTATTTCAAATAGGATTTTCGAAGAGGGAGAAACTTCCAAAAAGTGTTGGAATACATTTCTCCTCCCCTCTACTTGAAGGCAAGCATTTTTGAACCCTGGTTTAACGCATGTGATTCTTGTTGACACGTTTGCATTAATATGAAAGTATTCATTTTCATATCATATGTGGTGATATGATCACACCCATGAGAGCATGAGGTACAACTCTTGCTTAGGATAACTTGTTTGTATGACGGTGATCCCCTCCGTATGCCTATCATGCCTAACGGAAGGAAGTCGTGAAAGTTGCGGTCTTGTGTAGACGCGAGCTTGACACTATCTCCCCGTCGGGACGGTGGAATCCGGTACAGCTTGGTACGGCATGATGGAGGGTGTTTCCGACTGTCGTTGCGAAATATATTGGTTTTGACTAATCACTCAAGTAAAGCTGAAACCTCCTAAGTTGACCGTAGATCGAGTCTTGTCCCGGTAAACCCCATACTTGTTTGTACTACCGCTTGTCCTTGCCACAGGTAGGGTACGGTTCAGTAAGTGTTAACCCCTGTCCTAGCACACACCGTACAGAGAGGCCAGGGTGGAAGATACCGGTTGCAACCGGTAGGCAGGCCACCTGGTCCGAGGGCATGGGTGTTTCCGGTTGGGACGGAGAGGGGGGCTCCCCTTAGAGCGCGCGATAGAAATGTGATCCCATGCTACGCGAGGTTGTAGCCTCCCCACTCAGAGTTTGCTTGACAAGTGTCGTGGGTGATTCCAGACACTGGTGAGTTAAGCTGGTGTGTGCAAGTCAGGCGGGTTTTCGACTAAAACACCGTAGACGGTATTAGTCCGATGGACTAAAGAAAACCGTTACTCGTGGGTAAAGAGTACACCCTCTGCAGAGATATAAAATCTATTCGAATAGCCATGTCCATGGTTAAGACTACAGTCTGGGATGGGTCGAGCGTCGGTCTTAGTGTCGGTCTTCGGAGGAGAAACTACTAAACCAGAACATTGAGTATGATCGGTGATATAAGGTGATTATGTTTAATATTGTGGACTAACCTTTTGTTTCCTTGGATTAATGAGTATCCTTGGGACGGTTCTACCCCCGGATATTCATCCACTTTAATTATAAGCCCTTTCTGTGGTGTCGCTCAGACGCCCGACTGTGGCATGCCTGTTATTTATCCTTCTTATAAGCCCTTTCTGTGGTGTCGCTCAGACGCCCGACTGTGGCATGCTTGTTATTTATTTTTCCTTATAAGCCCTTTCTGTGGTGTCGCTCAGACGCCCCACTGTGGCATGCTTGTTATTTATTTTTCCTTATAAGCCCTTTCTGTGGTGTCGCTCAGACGCCCGACTGTGGCATGCTTGTTATTTATTTTTCCCTTATAAGCCCTTTATGTGGTGTCGCCCAGACGCCCGACTGTGGCATGAACGTTATATTTTTATTCATTTATCACTCTCCGACTGCATATGCCTTTTATTCGAATGAACTGCTCGCATTAAGGACTGCAATGTTGAGGATATCGCTTATCGTTAGCGTCTCGGTCAGTCGAGGATTAGAGATTAATCGGAAATCGGCCGATTAATTGATTTTATCGGCCGGCTATTAATCGGCCATTTTTTGCAAATCCCAGGTTCGCAACACTAAAATATGCTATATTCAACACCAAAAAAAATATTGGACATAAGTGTTACCTTAATTCTTAGCCTTTGAATCCTTGTATAATGACAAACAAAATAGGACAACAATACATATTGCGTAACAAGGACCACAAAACGCAAATAAACATAGTTTTTCGAACATACTGTTATGAATAGGCCTGATTTGTCGGTATATTCCCGATAAATCGCTTGTCATAGCGATAAATCGGCCAAAATGATAAACGGTGAAGATAAGGCATAATCTTATCGGTCACCCCAAGAGTAGCGATAAATCGAACGATAAATCGCTGAATCGGAAGATTTCTTGAACAGTGAAGGACTATCATATCATTATCATCATAGTGATCATCTTTTAATCTTGAGCATGATTGCGACTCACCCATGTTCTTAATGTTTGCGAGTACATTCAAAGTACTCACTGGCTTGTCCCTGGCTATTGTCTTGGCCAGATTCCTTGCGCGGGAAGGAACGATGCGATGACAGCCCCCGAAACCTACGTATATGGAGATAACAGCCTCGTGAAGATAGGAATTAACCTAGTCAGTTGTTCCTGTGGGAAATGGAGTCCCTTAGTCACCGATGAACCACAAAGCGCTTCCGCCATCAGCCTCTAGAAACCCTATGTTGTACTCATAGGCCAGAATGGTCTTGTACTACATACCTTGTATTTTTGCTTGGAGTTTTTGTAACAAGTTGGTGCCTCATCAGCTAACAGTAATCCTGGGGCTGATGAGCACAAGGTCCGCTTTTGGGAAATTAATATCCCGGAAACCCGGTCCTGACAAACTTGGTATCAGAGCCAGGCTGACCATTGGCTAATCCTATCTTAGCCAGGTCGAAACACTTAGGTAAACCAACCCACCAGACCTTATCCAGACCCCGGCCAAGCTTCTCGTGTAAGATAGTCACCCCGGCCAAGCTTCTCGTATAAGATAGTCACCCCGGCCAAGCTTCTCGTGTAAGATAGTCACACAGTGACCGACACCTGAATTGTCTCATTCGCAAGCGTGCGAAGGAAGACTCCGTCCCCTTTTTCTATAAAAAGGGCACGCCAGCCTCAACCCAGCACGGCACAGCCTCAACCCCAAACCAAGCCATAAGGCCAGGGCCCATCGTCCACAATGAAACCACAGCAACCAACCTTGGAGGTTTGGTGACCATGCTCGCAAACCTCACCCGTCGTGCCCTTGCGATAGAAGAGCCCCCTGAATATGTTGTGTACCAAGAGAACCGGCAATTCTGGGCCACCGTGCACATTTATGGTAGGGGTCTATCGCCAGAACGCCCCTACAGGTTCACCGGAAGGACCACCTCCTTTGAGCCGCAAGCCCTCCAACTAGCTGCTCGAGAGGCTATAGTTCAACTCCGGCACTTGTCACCCAGAGTCAACTATCGCCCATTCTACTACTACCCCAGTCGTGACGGGTATGGTAGGCCACCCCGAGTTGCCAACGGAGACCACGAGACAGATCCTGCATTATTGCATTTGGTGCGCTATGTAAGTGCACTAGAGGAACTGTTCGATCAGATCACCCTCGATCTGATCACAGCTCGTGGAGAACTGATCCGTAGAGCCCCAGCAAGAAGAGAAGACGAGCCTGACGCCGACAACCCAGTCGTGCTGTTCGGACAACCGATCGAGACCCTGAGGCCTTCCCCAGCCATCGACCAAAGTTTGTGGTGACCCCAGAAGTTATTCGTCGCCTCCTAGGAGCACACTCCAGCGGGATTGTAGCCAACAACCCCCGCAATGGTTATCATCCTTACCCCGACCCTGCAGTCCCTCTTTTCCCTCCAGCTAACCCCGATGGTGAAAACCGCGGAGAAGCCTTGGCGTTCGCAAGGCACGCCCGCTCAGATGTAAACGGGGTAGACTAAATCGCTCGAGCAGCGCCAAGTCCTAGTATGTCCACGCCCGTCTTTATATGATCTTGAACCGCTTATTTTAAATACGGTCTGCTCGTGCGCCCCTTTTTCTTTTTATATAGCCATGAATGCATACTTTGGTGTACGACTACCCTTTTAATTATGAGTGTAACCACCAAAATCACCCCGCCGACACCCACAGTTATACGTCACTTTCGCGGGACATGTGTACCTGTGACATTGATCCCGACCACATAGGAGAGAACCGACAAGATAGTTGCGCTCTCACGGTAGCTGTTCCTTTTCTGTTACTACAGGTATAGGAAGGTTATTTGTGTGACATTGCTTTGTGACAGTAGGATTATTTCTTTTCATTACAGCCCTTAGCAAATCTCGAGGACGAGATTTTTCTTAAGGGGGGTAGTGTTGTAACACCCCAAAATTTTAACAATGTTTTATTAATTAAAATTTTGCCAGGAAATTTAAAATTTCACTTGCTAGTTTCTTCTTTTGATTTCAGGACCTCCTTTTCCTGTTATGTTAGGGTTTTTACCTCTAGTGATAGCTTTCCATTTATTGTTAGACTCTCTTGCTCTCCTAATGAAACCTTTCTGTTGTCTATAAATATTAATTATATTATAATTTCCCTAATCTCCTTCACCCTAAAATTGGTTTCCCCTTAAAAAAAAGGCCCCATTTGAACTACAACCCTTTGATAGGTTTATCTAAAATTCCAACTAAAATTTGGTGATGTCATGTGATGTTATTAGATCACTTTTATGCAGGAATATATTTGTTTGATTTAATATTTTGAGCTCCCCAACATGATTTCCAAACTAGTCCAGCAGGCAGTTTTGCACTACAACCCCATTAAATTTTTTCCCTAATGCTCCCACCAAAATTATGGGATGTTCATAGGAGTTTATTATTCAACTTTATGCAAAACCCTTTTAGGTCCTTTGGTATAATTGAGTGAAACAACCTCTTTTCTATTCTGGTCCAGTTTGGCTTTTTGCACTTCAACCCTAGTTTATCTTGCTCCAGTGCTCTTGAGCTTCCTCCTGCTTATAGCTCATCTTGCAAAACCCTTAAGTCCAGAAGAGTGGACCCATTGGGACATTTTTAGTTCATGAAACAGTGCCTTTCTTTTCCTGTCCAGAACTGAAGATTTGCAAAACTTGCACTAGCAAGTTTCTGGTTTTGCTCAACTAACTTTGCCATCATCACCTTCACCTAAAGAGACCCTGATCTGGAGATTTTGGCCACCAGAAGAAATGCCCACCTGCTCATGGCATTCTGTCGAGCACTTGGTATGCATGGCCAGTTTTGGCATGAGTTTTGCCTTGCACTGTGAACTTGAACCTCAGTGCCAAATGTCATGCCCACTAACCTCCCCTCAACCCCTAAACCAGACCTACTGAATCCTAGCTCCATCCAAGCTCTCTAGCTAGCAGTGGCATTTCATCGAGCGGCTCATGTGCGTGCTTTGGGCGCGCCCAGAGCGCACATTTTGCATGCGCGTGCACCGAGCCGCCGCGTCCCTTTGCCGACGCCCCGCGCACATTTTAGACGCTCCCCTCGCACCGACAGTTCACCGCCTTATCCCTGCGCTGCAGAGACAGCCCTGGCGCTCCACAGGTCCACCGTCAGGTCGGCCGCGGCGGCTAGCGGGCAGCTCCAGCAGCTCCTGCCGCGGACAGAGCTGCCCAAGCCACCAGCACCCGCCACCTACCCCCTGGAACAGCTCCAGTTCGTCCGCGAGCTTGTCCCCTAGCGTGCGTCGCTGCCACGTCGCCCTGAGCAACAAAACGTCGGTCGCCGGCGTCCTTATCCACGGCCGCCGCGGAACCGCCTTCATCCGCCTATTTAAGGAGGCCCCGAGCTCCTCTGCGGTCTCAGGCAACCCCAGCCATCCCACAGAATGCCCCCACAGCAGCAAATTGCCTCGAGGAGGCTTCTTCCCCAACTGCGGTGAAGTACAGCCGCCACCACCGTTTGGTTCAATACGCCGCAGCCTGAGCCTCTCCCTTCCAACCAGCCTTGCCGTTCGACTCCAGATGACCTTGCGGAGCTGCCCAACGTCTCAAACAAGCTCTAGGACCACCGTAGGATGGAACCCCACTTCCTCCCGAGACCGCCTTCCGCCGCAAAGCTCGCCGTCGGTGTTTTCCTCCACCTTCGTCGTCCCCTCGACCACCGAAAGGACCGCCCCAGTCTGGCGGATCCATCCCCGCACTCGGACGCCCTCGAGGAGCCGCCGTTCGCCGGTGTTGATCGCCGGAGCAGCGCTGCCATTCGGCCAGAGGAAGAAGGAGGCGGGGGCGACTGGTCAAACCTGACCAGTGGGCCCCCGGGCCCCTCTGTCAGCGAGCCAGCGCCGACCCACGCGCGCATAAGTGGATACTCCAACCCCAGAGTACGTCTCCACTATTTGGAAAGCGTATTTCTAACTGAAACGTTTTCCTTTTCTGTTTTTATTCTAAAACCAGAATTGACTAAACTTTGACTGGCAATATCTTTTTAAATATAAATCCAAATGACTTGATTCTTTTTCTGTTGTTCCCCAAATATTGTCTAGTTTATTTTCATATTTAATTCAAAAATTTCCAAGCAACTTTTTTGTACTGCGTTTAGTCTATGTATTGATTTGGTATTATTTCAAATAGGATTTTTGAAGAGGGAGAAACTTCCAAAAAGTGTTGGAATACATTTCTCCTCCACTCTACTTGAAGGCAAGCATTTTTGAACCCTGGTTTAACGCATGTGATGCTTGTTGACACGTTTGCATTAATATGAAAGTATTCATTTTCATATCTTATGTGGTGATATGATCACACCCATGAGAGCATGAGGTACAACTCTTGCTGAGGATAACTTGTTTGTATGACGGTGATCCCCTCCGTATGCCCATCATGCCTAACGAAAGGAAGTCATGAAAGTCGCGGTCTTGTGTAGACGCGAGCTTTGTCACTATCTCCCCGTCGGGACGGTGGAATCCGGTACGGCTTGGTACGGCATGATGGAGGGTGTTTCCGACTGTCGTTGCAAAATATATTGGTTTTGACTAATCACTCAAGTAAAGCTGAAACCTCCTAAATTGACCGTAGATTGAGTCTTGTCCCGGTAAACCCCATACTTGTTTGTACTACCGCTTGTCCTTGCCACAGGTAGGGTACGGTTCAGTAAGTGTTAACCCCTGTCCTAGCACACACCGTATAGAGAGGCCAGGGTGGAAGATACCGGTTGCAACCGGTAGGCAGGCCACCTGGTCCGGGGGCATGGGTGTTTCCGGTTGGGACGGAGAGGGGGGCACCCCTTAGAGCGCGCGATAGAAATGTGATCCCATGCTACGCGAGGTTATTTACTCTAAGAACTGTAATAAACCTATTCTTATTTTGTAATTGCATTATACCTACTGTATTCTAACTTTTTATGGCAAAAACTCATAAACGGAAACCATAGAATCATCAAATCAAGCACATAACACAATAAAAACAGAATCTGTCAAAAGCATAACAATCTGTAAAGATGCGAATTTTGACCATACTTCTGCAACTCTAAAAATTCTGAAAGATTAGGATAACATGGAAAATTTCTATATTGACAACCCCAAAAGAATTCAAGATTTTATCACGTTCCAGTTGTCATCAGAAATTCTAAGTCTGGACACAGAAGTTTCTGAATTTTTCAACGCTATCACATCAACCATTAACCAAATCGTCCCAAAGGCTTTGCTTCGCACAAACCTTTATTTAAACCACAAAAACACATCAAACCAGAGCTATTATTGGTTATTTTATTGAAAATAGCAAGGAACCCAAAAAGCAAAAAGATACAAGTTGGGTTGCCTCCCAATGAGCCCTATTGTTTTACGCCCTTAGGTACGCTTGATACCAAGATTTCAAGTGTTGTCATCCTTGTTGGATGTTCCACAAGTTGCCCTCATTATAGATTCATAAGGAAATTTGATCATGGTTCTAGGGAAGTATTCTATGCCCTTTCTCAAGGGAAATTGGAATTTAATTGTAATGCCCAGTATGCGACTATGTCTCCCACGTGCCGAGGCACAACTTAAAGACATAAGCGCATACTAGAATGATCTCAAGTATGGTATCTTTGCACATATCATGTAAAATTTAGGGATGAAATTGTAAAAGATAGTTGGATTACACTTGCCACGTCACACAATGAATACAATAGCATACATCATCCAAGAACACAGGGTCCGACTACGGACAAAAATCCTAATGAGAAAGATACCAAAACACAAGCCCGGATCCTCCTAGTAAGAACCACTACTAATCGTCGGGATACGAAACATAGTAACGTCCACGCTCTTCATCGAACTCCCACTGAAGTTCTGAACCATCTCCTGCATTGTTCTCAGCGGTACCCGCATCTGGTGTGTGTTGAATCTGTGAGCCATAGAGGACTCAGCAATCCCGTTCCCGGGTATCAAAACTACTAAAGCCTTAGGTGTGGAAAGGCTGTAAACAAGGGTTGCAGCAAGCACTAAGCACTAGCTTACGAGTTTAGAGCGAGAATAGAACAAGTGTCAACGATCGCCAAGTTGATCAAGAAGTGATCCTAGCTACTCACGATCAAACATAACCCCACCGTGTTCACTTCCGAAGCCCTTCAGAAAGAGACCATCACAGTTACCCACACATGTGGTGTATTCTTAAGGATAAGGTGTTAACTTATCTACAACCGGATATTAACAAATTCCCATTTGCCACAAAACCGCGGGCACGGCTTTCGAAAGATCAAACCCTGGAGGGGTGTCCCAACTTAGCCCATCACAAGCTCACGATCCGCGGAGTCGCAACTCCAAAGTGGGAAGACCCAAGTATTCTCGGAATCCCGTGGTCAAGATATTTCGACAAAGGTAAAACTAATCCAGCAAGACCTCTTGGCGTGCCGACACCCCGATAGTAGCCGTGCGTATCTCGTCTCATGCCACGACCGGATGGGACAAGCTATGGGTGTATACCAGATACCTTAGGTTTCCCCAAGGCGGCCCCGCAGGTTGCCTAGTTTGGACCAACACTCATGAGAAGCACTGGCCTGGGTTGTTAATTAAGAACTCGGGTTTGCAACGCCCTATGTAAGTTTTAGTTATTAGGAAAATGTAGAACCAATGTTGGGCCTTGCTGGAAAAGTTTTAAATAGAGCGAATTATCAAGGGGGGCCCATAAACCCCAACCGTGTTAGAAACGCAAAATCAAGGAACATAACACCGGTTTATCGGTTCCTAAGGTGGCATGAGCGGAAAAAAACACCAAGCAGAAAGGCTTAGCCTTCCACCTATTACCAATATATAGGTGCATTAGTTTATAACAGGTATATATTGTGTTATCCCAATAACAAGTTCATCATGGAGCAATCTTCAAAACTTCACCTGCAACTAACAACGCTATAAGAGGGGCTGAGCGATGCGTACTTAGCCAAACAATGGTTTGCTAGGAAGGCGGTTACAGTGTTTCATGGCAACAATAGGAGGCTGACAAATAGGAATGGGCATCGATGCATATCTAAAAGAACGAGGCATCTAGCATAGGCAAGGATAGAAGTGATATCGGGGAATGGTCATCTTGCCTGTTGAGTCCACGGAGGGATCATAACCTTGCTCCTCAAACTCAGCCTCGAAAGGAACCTCGAACTCCGAATCGTCACCGGGCTCTAACCAACACAACAATGCAAACATCAGAACACAATCAATCATCATGCAATGCTCAAACACATGATGCATGAATATGATGCATATGGACATGGGTAGGATATGATGCAAATCCTAGGGACAAGAAGAGTGCACAAGCAACATGGCAAGAAAACAAGATCACAACATATGTAGGAACACAAGCAAAAAGGAAACAAAAACTAACATAGTCACAAATGATTATGTAGATGATTTAAACAAGCACCCAACAAGTTTTAAAAGTTGTTTAACATGGCAAGGGGTACAACTAGGACTAACAGCAACATGCTAACATTTTAAATGGGCCAGAAAGAACAAACAACAATTTCCGGAAACTCCCATATTCATATAAACACAATTAGGACAGAACTGAGAAAGTCATATTTTAAAGTTGTTAAACATGCAAAGTAACAGCACCATCCTAATCTACACATTTTTCCACCCCAAAAACATATAAAGTTTGTCAAATTTGGAGTTAGGGTAATTTAGTTATGATTTTTACAAGTTTGAGCATATTTAAACACAAATAAATATCAAACAACATTTAAATGTTGTTAACATGGCAACAAACTACATATTATTAATCTACATGAAAAACTAGGCAGTTTTCATATTTACCTCATTTCCAACAGATGCATATATTTAAAGATATGAATTATGCAAGGAAAATGCAGAAAAAGAAAATAAAATCAAAAACGGAAAAAGAAAAGACTAAGCTGACACAGTCTGGACCAGCCACAGTCGCTGACTGGTGGGTCCAAGGGGAAGCTGAGGTGGCGCTCCGGGTGTGGGAGTGGGTAGGAGGTGCAGGAAGGCTGCCAGGTGGGGTCGGCTTGTCAGTGGGTCAAATAAAACAAAAACGAGGCTAAACCCACTGCTACGGCGGGGATTCGAACCTGGGTCTCCCCAGTGAAGGCACTGCACGAGTACCAGCTAGGCTAGGCGCGATTGCTGGCTAGAAAAAGGGCTCGGGCCTTAAGATCTGAACCTAGTCGAGCTTCTCTGAGAGAAGACGACTGCTTATCTACGACAGCGCCGGTGAGGGTAGCCGTGGCGATGGTGTGGCCAGACGAGTCACGGCGGGCGTGCGGGATTCGGTTCCGGAGCGGCTCGGGAGGGCATGGCACTAGGAGAAGGCCGGGGCTGCTCGAGCTCGAGCAACTGCTCGGGTCGGTCCATGGTGGCGCGGGAGTTTGAGCAGCAGTGTAGCGACCAGACCTCAAACAGTCTGATCTCTGTGCATCCGTGTCATCCCTGGATCAGTAATGCTGACACGCACAGTACTTAAAGGATTTATAACAGAGTAGCAATCACACACTTATTACATCGATAGTTCCAACGATGAACTTATTACAATAAAAATGGCTTAAGGCCATCTAACACGATAACAACGGAAGGCTTGCAAGATAAGTGAGTCCATCAACTCCAACGACATCACTGAGTATAGAACCACGACCTAAAAGGCACCCTACTCGTCGTCTGAAAAGTCTGCAACATGAACGTTGCAGCCCGAGAATGGGTCAGCACATGGAATATGCTGGCAAAGTAACACAAAGAGAGTAACAAAAGTAAAGCTATACTATATGCAATATGGCTGGTGGAAAGCTCTATGGTTACAGTTTTTGCGTAAAGCCAATTTATCCCTACTACAAAGGAATATATTTTAATTAACTATCATGGTAGTTGAAACATCGTTGAGAAGATAGACATCCTCTCAACCCCAATTAAAAATCATCATTAAACCCAACAATATTAATTAAAGTAACATGATGAGATTCACATGATATCCAGGTACTAGATACTCAAGACGTCCATAACCGGGGAAACGGCTAATCATGATCAGTTTGTACACTTTGCAGAGGTTTGTGCCCTTTTCCCCACAAGACTCGATCGCCTCCGTTTGGTTTCTCGCACTGCGTGGTGTTTGAGAAACGGATGACCGGAACACAGTCTTTCCGAAGAGGTCCCCTGAACCAAATAGATAGGCCGGTACACCTACAATCCCTCTACATCTGCTAGCCCATCATGAAAAGGTTTCCCACAACTTACTCAACTATGCCAGAGCCCATATTGGCATGTGGCTGCACACGGAAGTTTCTAGTATGAATAATCTCATGATCCCTTTGAGCCTGGGTGGCGGTCCAAAAGAAAAACAGGCAATCGCTGGAATACCCAGGTGCCTCAATCCACCCAGATGTGTGTTAAAGTTGCCACCTTAAGTTGAACCATTAATTAACAATCTCACATCTGTCATGGATACACTCACCCAATCCACGTCTACGAGCATAGCATGGCCTAACAGCAAATGTAGAAGTAACTCCCAAGGGTTTGAATGTAATGCAGGTAATAGGTACTACCTCAATCTGCTTCCCAGCCCCTCAAGTTAAATAGCTCCTACTCATGCAATGTGTGAGGGTTTGACTAATGCAATGAAAACTGGGTAATTGGAAAGTATGATCAAAGTGTTACTTGCCTTGCTGATGATCCGCAAAACCTAGAGATTCAAAGTAGCAAGCGGCGCACTCCGGGTACTCTATCGCAACAAACAAGCACACAATAAGTACTTAACTAATGCATGGGTAAAACTCAAATAAGAGATCTAACCAGAAAGTTCAACTTAAGAACTCCAGTTTGCAAAAGAAACGGCAAAAGAAAAGCAACGAAAAACAAACGGCGAAAGAGAAACAACTACCGAACCAATCTGGACCTAAGTCCAAATTTAGCAGAGGCAACGCTTGAGTGACTAGGTTAAACGGAAAGAGAATTTCGAGATGAAACTCTAGGCGCTTGAATCACCTGATTCACATAAACGAGCGAAAAGATAAACTAAAATGAAGATCGGATCAGAGATCGCGACCAGAAAATAAACTACGAAAAGAAAACTAAAACAGCTTAACGAACGAACGTTCGTCAGCTGAGACTAAACGCCGAACTCGTTCGTTAGAACGAACGAACGAACGGGTGAACGTTCACAAATTAACTAAACCGGAAAAAACAGAAAACCGATCTAATAAAAAGGAACTAGGATTCTAAAAGAAAAACCGATGGTCTTCTACAGAAAACCGGCCGGCAGGCGGCTACCTCGTCGAACGGCCGGCGGGCGGCGGCGGGACTTGCGGCAGCGGCGGAGCTTGCGGCGGCGGCGTGAGCTGCGGCGGCGGGGCTTGCGGCGGCGGCGTGAGCTGCGGCGGCGGGGCTTGCGGCGGCGGCGAAGCTTGCGGCGGCTGCGGGCTTGCGGCGGTGGCGGTGGGGTGCGACAAGGGGCAGGGGGCGGCGGTATATATAGTGTGGGGGGGCTGTTGCTTGGGGGAAGGGGCAAGCAACCGGCGGCGGCGGCGAAGTCCGCCTCGGGCACGAGCGCGCGGCGCGGGGAAGGCGGCGGGGCGGCGCGGGCCTGGCTCGGCTGGGCTTCGACCCAGTCGGGTCGGGTCCTCTCTATTTTTTTTTTCTAATTACGCCGGCGCTACGAAGAAAGAAAAACTCTAGAAAAAGAAATAAAAATCTAAAATTGCCAAAACAAATTTTCACCGTCTAAATAGAATATTTAGAACAAGATGAACATTTTCTTGGCACTAAAATGCATTTTTGAAAACATGCAATTTTTCCTAATTCAAATAAAACTCCAAATAAAACTTATTTGATTTTTTATTAAATCCTCCGTATTTCTTTATTTTTGGGAGAGTCATTTTACTCCCTCTCTCATATTTTTATGATAGAAATACTTGAAGATAAAATAAATAAAATCAAGTGATCCTATTTTCAAAATTTGAGAAACTTCAAATATGAAAATATTGAAATCCCCAACTCTCTCCGAGGGTCCTTGAGTTGCTTAGGATTTTCTTGGATCCACCAAAAGCAAGAATATATGATATGCATGATGATTTAATGTATAACATTCCAAATTGAAAATTTGGGATGTTACAAACCTACCCCCCTTAAGATGAATCTCGCCCTCGAGATTCGGGTTGGCTAGAAAATAGGTGAGGGTGGTCCTTCTGCAGATCTTCCTCTCGCTCCCAGGTGGCTTCATCTTCGGTGTGGTGACTCCACAGAACTTTGCAAAATTTGATAACCTTGCTACGGGTGACTCAACTGGCATACTCAAGAATCTTGACTGGTTTCTCTTCATAGGTCAAGTCGATGTCCAACTGAATAGCTTCCAATGGCACAGTATCCCTGAGCGGTAACTCGGCCATCTCTGCGTGGCATTTCTTCAACTGGGAAACGTGGAATATGTCGTGAACTCCTAACAATCCTTCGGGCAGTTCCAACTTGTAGGCTACTTTTCCCATATGTTCCATAATCTTATATGGTCCTACAAAATGGGGCGCTAGTTTTCCCTTAACTTCAAAGCGCTTAACTCCTCGAAGTGGAGATACTCGAAGGTAAAATCTGTCTCCAACTTCGTAAACGATCTCCTTGCATTTTAAATCCGCGTAGCTCTTCTGCATGGACTGAGCTATCTTGAGTCTATCACGAATCAACTTCACCTTCTGTTCTGATTCCTTGATCAAATCTGGCCCGAACAACTTGCGGTCTCCAACTTCGGCCCACGACAACGGAGTCCTACAACTCCTTCCGTATAACGCTTCGAAAGGGGCCATCTTCAAACTGGATTGATAACTGTTGTTGTAAGAAAATTAGGCGTATGGCAAATTGTCGTCCCAACTAGATCCATAATCTAGTGCACAGGCTCTCAGCATATCCTCCAAAATCTGATTGACTCTTTTAGTCTGTCCATCTGTCTGCGGGTGAACAGCTGTGCTAAACTCTAGCCTGGTACCCAAAGTTTCATGTAACTGATTGCAAAACTTTGAGGTAAACCGGGTTCCTCTGTCTGATACGATGCTCCTCGGAACTCCATGCAGACATACGATTCTGGTCATGTATATCTTTGCCAACTTTGCACTAGTGTAGGTAGTCTTTACGGGGATGAAATGAGCTACCTTTGTCAAACGATCGACTACGACCCAAATCGAGTCATAGCCAGAATGAGTTCTGGGTAATCCCGTAATGAAATCCATAACTATCTTATCCCACTTCCATTCGGGTATTGGCAATGGTTGTAATAATCCTGCTGGCTTCTGATGTTCTGCCTTCACTCTCTGACATACATCATAAACTGCTACATACTCTGCAATATATATCTTCATACCGTTCCACCAGAAAATATCCTTCAAATCCAAATACATCTTAGCATTTCCTGGGTGAATCGAGTATGGTGAGTCATGGGCCTCCTGTAGAATCAACTTCCCGATCCCTGGGTCATTAGGCACATAAATGCGATCCTCAAAACATAGGGTGTCGTGTTCATCCTCACGAAATCCTTTAGCTTTTCCTTCGCTCATCCTCTCCTTTATAGAGGCAACCTCCTCTTCAGTCTTCTGAGCTTCTCTGATTTTATCCATCAAGGTAGACTGGATCTCTAGTGTTGCTACATAACCTCTCGGAACTATCTCCAAACGTAGTTCTCGTAAGTCCTCGGCTATCTCCTTTGGAAATTCCTCCATCATTATGGTATTGACATGGCTCTTACGGCTTAGCGCATCGGCTAATATGTTAGCCTTTCCGGGATGATAATGCAATCTCATGTCGTAATCCTTAATGAGTTCCAGCCATCTCCTTTGCCTGAGATTCAACTCCTTCTGAGTGAATATATACTTCAAACTCTTGTGATCCGTATATACTTCACAATGGTTTCCGATGAGAAAATGTCTCCAAGTCTTCAATGCATGCACTACGGCAGCTAACTCCAAATCATGAGTGGCGTAGTTCAACTCATGAGGTTTCAGTAAGCATATGAAACAACTCTTCCTTCCTACATAAGAACTGCTCCAAGTCCTCGACGTGAAGCGTCGCAGTACACCTCATAATCCTTATGTTGATCTGGCAGAATCAACACAGGTGATGAGACCAAACATTTCTTTAATTCCTGGAAACTGGCCTCACATTCTTCTGTCCAACTGAACTTGGTGTCCTTCTTTAACAACTCTGTCATTGGTTTTGCAATCCTCGAGAAATTCTCAATAAATCTCCGGTAGTATCCTGCTAGTCCAAGAAAACTCCGGATCTCTCCAACTGTTGTTGGTGCTTCCCAATTTGTCACAATGTCCACCTTCGCGGGATCTACTGCTATTCCTTCTCCAGATATAACATGTCCGAGAAATCCAACTTCCTTCAACCAAAACTCACATTTGCTGAACTTGGCATACAACCGATGTTCTCTAAGCTTCTCCAATACCAAACGCAAATGCTCTGCATGCTCCTCTTCATCCTTTGAGAAGATCAATATACCATCTATGAACACTACGACGAACTTATCCAAATACTCCATAAAAACTTTGTTTATCAGGTTCATAAAGTATGCTGGTGCGTTAGTCAGACCAAAAGACATAACGGTGTACTCGTACAACCCATACCTAGTGGTAAAGGCCGTCTTAGGTATATCCTGCTCTCGGATCTTCAATTGATGGTACCATGATCGCAGATCGATCTTGGAAAATACCTTATCTCCTTGCAATCTATCGAACAGATCATTGATCATCGGCAGTGGGTACTTGTTCTTGATCGTTACTTCATTCAATCCTCGGTAATCAACAACCATTCTTAACGATCCATCCTTCTTCTCTACTAGAAGTACTGGCGAACCCCAAGATGAAGAACTTGGACGTATGAATCCTTTATCCAGTAACTCCTTAATCTGTTTCTTAATCTCCTCCAAATCCTTTGTGGGCATCCTATATGGTCTCTTAGAAATTGGCCCGGTGCTTGGCAAAATCTCAATCAAAAACTCTATATCTCTATCCGGTGGCATGCCAGGTAACTCCTCTGGGAACACATCCGGATAATCCTTCACTACTGGCACTTCCTCCTGAACAACTCCCGTGAGAGAATGTACTTGAGTCCTTATAGGAGAATGCTTAGATACATACTTAATCCTTTTTCCCTCCGGGGTGGTGAGCAAAATAGACTTACTGGCACAGTCAATGTTACCTCCATACTTCGATAGCCAATCCATACCTAATATCACATCCAATCCTTGTGACTCCGGGACTATTAGGTCAGAGGGGAAAGTGTGGCGTCCTATGGTCAATGGTGTCTGAAAACATCCTTGGTGTGCCATATACTCTGCTCCTGGTGAACTTACTAACATGGGGGTCTTAAGAACTCGGGTGGACATCCTATGTCTATTTATGAATCCCCTTGAAATGTATGAATGCGATGCACCAGTATCGAAAAGAACTATTGCGATAAATGTCTTAACCAAAAACTTACCGACAACAGCATCTGGTTGCTCTTCTACCTCCTCCACGGTCACGTGGTTCACTTGTCCTTTGTTGAACGGGTTGGGCTTCTTCGCGGCGCTTCCATTTCCGTTCCCATTCTTAGCTTCTGGGCATTCATTGGCATAATATCCATTCTTCCCGCACTTGTAACATGTGACATGGCTGAAATCCTTCTTGGTGGGTGTGGACGGGGTAGGGCGGCTCTGGTTACTACTTGCTCCATTCCCATTTCCATTCTTGGGGCCATTATGATTGTGTGAACTACCTCCTCCATGGGTATGTTGGAATTGTCCTAATGTTTTAGGGGTAAAACGAGGCTTCTGCTGAGCTCCAGAATTATACTTTCCTTGTCCATACTTCCTCTTGCGACCTTCAATCTGTTGGTGCTTCCTTTCAATCATTAGAGCGCGATCAACCAGCTCCTGGTAGTTATTGAAAGTTGCCACCATCAAATGTACACTCATCTCATCATTCAACCCTTCCATGAATCTCTCCTGCTTAGCGGCATCTGTGGCCACATCATCTGGGGCATAACGAGATAGGGTACTAAACTCATCCACGTACTGAGCCACAGTACGGTTGCCTTGGCGCAAATTGCGAAACTCCTACTTCTTCATACTAATAGCTCCAGTAGAGACATGGGCGGTACGAAAAGCTTGCTGAAACTGATCCCAAGTCACATTGGCTATGGGAAAAGTGGCTGTGTAATTCTCCCACCATGCTGCGGCTGGTCCAGACAACTGATGTGCGGCAAAACACACGTTCTCAGCATCTGAGCAGTTAGCAGTGATCAAATCCCTTCCAATCTTACACAGCCAGTCATCAGCGACTATTGGTTCAATGCTTCTAGCAAACACCGGTGGTTGTAACCTTAAGAAATGGGTCAGGTTATCCACGGGCGGTGGTGGGGAAGGGTTGTTGTTGTTGTGGTTGTTCTGAGTGTTCTGGACAAGAAGTTGCATCAGGGTGTTCTGCTGTTGGATCAACTGAGTGAGCTCAAGGGGAAACTCAAATCCAGGCTCACGTCTTGGAGGCATCTGATGGGTGTAGAGGGAAGAGATTAGAATAGACAAGAGGTCTAAGGGAAATCACTACCCAAATGCACATGAGGCAAACACACATATTATCACACCAAAATCAATTTCAAACAAGGGCTTACACGGATCTAATCGTTACAAAAGTGTTCTAAGTATACTAAATGGGAAAACTACTAGTCATAGGAAGGTCTTCTAGAAATTTTGATCGACAGAGGATTCCATGATATCCACTCCAGCTTCATCTTCATAGTCCTCATCGTCACTATCATCAGGGTCTGAGTCCGTGTCATCAATGATGATGTAGTCTTCAGGTGGAATCTCCTTTGGTTCTTCTTCCTCTTCTCCCATGAGTATTCCTAGCTTCCGTTTCAAGTCATGATTCTTCTCCACAAGTATTAACATCTCCTCCTCGTATCCGTCGCGTGTCGACTTGAGTTCTTCCTCTAACTGCAAGTTTTTGTTTAGTGCTTTCTTCAAATTTATCATCCCTGCACACATCTGGTGCTCCTGGCGACGAATGTGATGGTTCAACTCCTGGATGAAGCCTGCAATGGATCTATCCTTCCGGGTGCTGATCATATCCCAATTCTCATCTCGGCGTCCACAAATCTGGTAGATGGTGTCCTTTAGCTCCTGCTTGTAGACTTCTCCAATTCTTCCCATAGCGATGTGGGCTGCCATGCTCCTGCCTAGGCTCCAAGTAGGCGCATTAAAATAAAATGCTATGAGGGCGGTGACGGGCTTGAACGTCCTTCCTGGAACTTGAGCTTGAATCAACCAGCGCTCCTCCTCAGGTAGAGTGGCGTTGTAGGTTCCGGTGGAACTTGGTAGTCCAATGTTTAGATATCTGGTGACTTCCTTCAGGTGTCGTCCAAATGGTGTATCTTCATCCGGTTGCGTGAACTTATTCCTTGCATCCACCATCCTAAAACAATAGAAAAGACGAGGAGTCAGAAAAAGAAGAGTGAATAGTGCTATAGGGTTTTAGCTTAGTGGTCGTGTCCTACAGTCAGCGTGTGCTCTGATACCATCTTGTAGCGACCAGACCTCAAACAGTCTGATCTCTGTGCATCAGTGTCATCCCTGGATCAGTAATGCTGACACGCATAGTACTTGAAGGATTTATAACAGAGTAGCAATCACACACTTATTACATCGATAGTTCCAACGATGAACTTATTACAATAAAAATGGCTTAAGGCCATCTAACACGATAACAGCGGAAGGCTTGGAAGATAAGTGAGTCCATCAACTCCAACGGCATCACTGAGTATAGAACCACGACCTAAAAGGCACCTTAGTCATCGTCTGAAAAGTCTGCAACATGAACGCTGCAGCCCAAAAACGGGTCAGCACATGGAATATGCTGGCAAAGTAACACAAAGAGAGTAACAAAAGTAAAGCTATACTATATGCAATATGGCTGGTGGAAAGCTCTATGGTTACAGTTTTTGCGTAAAGACAATTTTTCCCTACTACAAAGGAATAGATTTTAATTAACTATCATGGTAGTTGAAACATCGTTGAGAAGATAGACATCCTCCCAACCCCAATTAAAAATCATCATTAAACCCAACAATATTAATTAAAGTAACATGATGAGATTCACATGATATCCAGGTACTAGATACTCAAGACGTCCATAACCGGGGACACGGCTAATCATGATCAGTTTGTACACTCTGCAGAGGTTTGTGCACTTTTCCCCACAAGACTCGATCGCCTCCGTTTGGTTTCTCGCACTGCATGGTGTTTGAAAAACGGATGACCGAGACACAGTCTTTCCGAAGAGGTCCCCTTAACCAGATAGATAGGCAGGTGCACCTACAATCCCTCTACATCTGCTAGCCCATCATGGAAAGGTTTCCCACAACTTACTCAACTACGCCAGAGCCCATATTGGCATGTGGCTGCACACGGAAGTTTCTAGTATGCATAATCTCATGATCCCTTTGAGCCTGAGTGGCGGTCCAAAAGAAAAACAGGCAATCACTGGAATACCCAGGTGCCTCAATCCACCCAGATGTGTGTTAAAGTTGCCACCTTAAGTTGAACCATTAATTAACAATCTCACATCTGTCATGGATACACTCACCCAATCCACGTCTACGAGCATAGCATGGCCTATCAGCAAACGTAGAAGTAACTCCCAAGGGTTTGAATGTAATGCAGGTAATAGGTACTACCTCAATCTACTTCCCAGCCCCTCAAGTTAAATAGCTCCTACTCATGCAATGTGTGAGGGTTTGACTAATGCAATGAAAACTGGGTAATTGGAAAGTATGATCAAAGTGTTACTTGCCTTGCTGATGATCCGCAAAACCTAGAGATTCGAAGTAGCAAGCGGCGCACTCCGGGTACTTTATCGCAACAAACAGGCACACAATAAGTACTTAACTAATGCACGGGTAAAACTCAAATAAGATATCTAACCAAAAAGTTCAACTTAAGAACTCCGGTTTGCAAAAGAAACAGCAAAAGAAAAGCAACGAAAAACAAACGGCGAAAGAGAAACAACTACCAAACCAATCTGGACCTAAGTCCAAATTTAGCAGAGGCAACGCTTGAGTGACTAGGTTAAACGGAAAGAGAATTTCGAGATGAAACTCCAGGCGCTTGAATCACCTGATTCCGATAAACGAGCGAAAAGATAAACTAAAACAAAGATCGGATCAGAGATCGCGACCAGAAAATAAACTACGAAAAGAAAACTAAAACGGCTTAACGAACGAACGTTCGTCAGCTGAGACTAAACGCCGAACTCGTTCATTAGAACGAACGAACGGGTGAACGTTCACTAATTAACTAATCCTAAAAAATAGAAAACCGATCTAATAAAAAAACGAACTAGGGTTCTAAAAGAAAAACCGATGGTCTTCTACAGAAAATCGGCCGGCGGGCGGCTACCTCGTCGAACGGCCGGCGGGCGGCGGCGTTGGCGACGGTGGGCGGCGGCTGCGTGAGCTGCGACGGCGGGGCTTGCGGCGGAGGCGGAGCTTGCGGCGGCGGCGTGAGCTGTGGCGGCGGGGCTTGCGGCGGCGGCGGGCTTGCGGCGGCGATGGTGGGGTGCGACAAGGGGCAGGGGGCGGCGGTATATATAGTGTGTGGGGGGCTGTTGCTTGGGGGAAGGGGCAAGCAACCGGCGGTGGCGGCGGAGTCCGCCTCGGGCACGGGCGCGCAGCGCGGGGAAGGCGGCGGGGCGGCGCGGGCCTGGCTCGGCTGGGCTTCGGCCCAGTCGGGTCGGGTGCTCTCTATTTTTTTTCTAATTACGCCGCCGCTACGAAGAAAGAAAAACTGTAGAAAAAGAAATAAAAATCTAAAATTGCCAAAACAAATTTTCACCGTCTAAATAGAATATTTAGAACAAGATGAACATTTTCTTGGCACTAAAATGCATTTTCGAAAACATGCATTTTTTCCTAATTCAAATAAAACTCCAAATAAAACTTATTTGATTTTTTATTAAATCCTCTGTATTTCTTTATTTTTGGGAGAGTCATTTTACTCCCTCATATTTTTATGATAGAAATACTTGAAGATAAAATAAATAAAATCAAATGATCCTATTTTCAAAATTTGAGAAACCTCAAATATGAAAATATTGAAATCCTCAACTCTCTCCAAGGGTCCTTGAGTTGCTTAGGATTTTCTTGGATCTACCAAAAGCAAGAAAATATGATATGCATGATGATCGAATGTATAACATTCCAAATTGAAAATTTGGGATGATACAAGCAGCACGACACAAGGGCAAGCAGACAGGGTGAGTGGGGAGCGGGCGTGCGCGCGCGAGGCAAGCGCAGCGAGGAGAGATGGCCGCGCGTATGCACATGCAAGATCTGGAGCTCCTAAACAACCAAACTGCAACTATGCCCAGAGCACGGCGGACACGAACTTGGCATGAACGGAACGGCGCCAACGGAGGTCTAAGGACGACAAGAAGCAGCAGGAGGGGAGTTGGGTATACCTCGTATACCTGTGACAAGAAGAAGAGGCCGATGACGAGGCAACGGTGACGCAGTCGACCTCTGAACCACGACGCGAACTCTGACCGATGGGGAGATGGAAGCAGAGGAGGAAGCCAGCGCGGACTGGGCGATCTCCTCGACATCGTAGTGGAAGCAGAGGGCAACGGGGATGACGGGGAAGCCGATGGACTTGAAGATGGCAGCTGGAGGTGACCGGAGGGCGGTGACGGCGGCGAGCGTGCTCTCAGCCATGCTCGGGTGCTCGTGGGGGAAGGAGAAGGGGTGAAGGGGAAGAACCCCTTGGTGGCGGCGGCGAAGGAGGAACCCTAGAGGAGTAGGTGTGGACGCCGAGGGGGTCTTATAGGGAGGTGGGCACGGCTGGCCCGGCCACGGTGGCCATGGAGGACGTGGAAAGCAGAAGAAGGGAGGTGGAAGAAAAGGCGGGTGAAGGCTACAGCGCCTACTGACGGATGGGCCGTGCGCTCCACGTGGGACGAGTGCAGGAGGGGGGTCGGATCTGTCTGGGTGAGAAAAGGCACCAGGGGGGAACTTGCGGGCTGCTGCTGGGCTGATGCTGCCGCGTGGGCCGAGATGCAGGAGGGGGAAAGGGCCAAGCTGCTGCTGCCTTAGTCTCCCTCCTTTTCCATTTCCTTTACAATTTATGTTTAATTAAATAAACAGCTGAATAAAAGAAAAGTCCAGGGGGTAGGTGAGGAGTTTGATAGATATAAAAATATCCTCAAGCTCCTGGAATTATACACTATTTTATAAAATTGTCCTGGGCATTCTTAGAGGAATTAAAATAATTCAAGTTTGAATTAAATTCAAACTTGTGCTATTTTAAAACCTAACCAAAACAATTCCAAAAGAGGTGAAGCTTTGCAAGGTGACTTAGGTCAAGGTAACAAGGATGTGGGGAGGAGATGAACATTTAAAAGTAGAGGTAAGTCACTTGCAAAAATACTTAAAGAAAGGAAAAGAAAAGAAGGAAGAGAAGAAGTGGTGCAAGAAGGAGGGGGTTTAGCATGGGCATGAACTTGCCACTACCATCACACAACAAGATCAAGGAACCCACTTAACATACTAAGGATGAATAAAACACAAGACAAGTAAAAGAATGCTATGATGATCATGATGAAGTAATGCATGAATGCAAAAGAAAAGAAAAAAATAACATGACAATGCAATGACCATAAGAATGCATAATTGAAGTAGAACCCCCAAGTAAATACAAGGATCAAATTGATAATGCTTTTTTGCCATATATGGAAGGTATCACATATGGGGTGTTACAAACTCTCCTCCACTACAAAAAGATCTCGTCCCGAGATTTAGGACTGAAAGAAGGAGGGATACTCGGAACGGAGATGATCTTCTCGTTCTCATGTAGCTTCTCGGTTGGTATGGTGTGACCACTTCACTTTCAAGAATTTGATGGACTTGTTGCGGGTCTTGCGCTCAGTTTCTTCAAGAATAGCAATGGGGTGCTCACGATAAGACAAGTCTTATTGAAGATCAATCTCTTCGAACGGAATGGTGCATTCAGGCGTCTTGAAGCACTTGCGGAGTTGAGACACGTGAAACACATCATGCACATTTGTAATGTTGGAAGGAAGCTCGAGTTGGTAGGCTAGATCGCCTGTCTTGCCAAGAAACTTGAAAGGTCCCACGTATCTTGGAGCAAGCTTGCTCTTGATACCGAACCTCTGAGTGCCCTTCATGGGAGAAACACGGAGATATACATGATCTCCAATGTCGAAAGCCAAGTCACGATGCTTGCCGTCATAGTAGCTCTTTTGACGAGATTGCGCAGCCTTGAGATTCTCACGTATGACTTTGCACATTTCTTCAGCTTCTGAGATCAAATCATTTCCAAGTAGTTGACGTTCACCAGTCTCGGACCAGTTGAGAGGGGTACGACACTTTCTGCCATAGAGGATTTCAAAAGGAGCTTTGCCGGCACTTGCTTGGAAACTGTTGTTGTAGGAGAATTCGGCAAATGGAAGGCCATCTTCCCATCTCATACCGAAGGAGATGACACAAGCTCTGACCATATCTTCAAGGATTTGGTTCACTCTTTTGACTTGACCACTAGTCTGAGGGTGAAACGCAGTGCTGAAGCAAATCTTGGTGCCCATGGCTGACTGAAAAGAATCCCAAAACTTGGAAGTGAGCAAGCTTCCACGGTCTGAGGAGATCACTTGAGGAATGCCATGCAAAGAAACAATCCTGGAGGTGTACAGCTCTGCCAACTGAGCTGCGTTGATGGATTCTTTGACTGGAAGAAAATGAGCTACTTTAGTTAGCTTGTCAATCACCACAAAGATAACATCATTTCCCTTCTTGGACTTGGGAAACCGGTGACGAAATCCATCACAATGTGATCGAATTTCCACTATGGAATAGGTAGAAGTTGAAGGAGTCTGGCTGGACATTGATGCTCTACCTTCACTCTTCTGCAGACATCACACTCATTCACGAATTGGGCAATCTCCCTTTTCAGGCGAGTCCACCAATATGATTGCTTGAGGTCATGGTACATCTTGGAGCTTCCTGGATGTATCGAGAGAAGTGAGTCATGTGCTTTGTTCCTGATGAGCTTTCTAAGATCACCTTTGGGAACCACGATTCTGTCCTCAAAGAACAAAGTGTCTCTGTCATCAATGCGATAGCACTTGTACTTGGGAGTACCCTTAGCAATACCATGTTTCACTTTCTGCACCATAGCATCACTGAGTTGGGCCTCACAGATTTTATCTTCCAAGGTGGGAGCAACTAGAAGGTTTGCAAGAAAGCCTTGCAGAACGACTTGGAGTTTGAGCTTCCTGAATGATTCACAAAGTTCAGGTTGGAACGGTTTGAGAAGGAGACTGTTGCAATATGCCTTTCTGCTCAAGGCATGTGCAATGACATTGGCCTTGCCAGGAGTATACTCAATGCTTGGATCATACTCTTGAATCATCTCAACCCAACGAGTCTGGCAAAGGTTAAGGTTTTGCTGAGTGAAGATGTACTTCAAGCTCTTGTGGTCGGTGAAGATTTCCACTTTTCTGCCCAATAGAAGGTGTCTCCACATGATCAAGGCATGAACAACCGCTGCTAGCTCAAGATCATGTGTGGGGTAATTCTTCTCATTTGGTTTAAGCTGACGAGAAGTGTATGTCACAATCTTCTAGTCTTGCATGAGAACACCACCAGGACCTGGCAATGAAGCATCACAAAAGACCTCATAAGGCTTGGACTCATCCGGAGGAGTAAGAACCGGAGCAGAAATGAGCTTCTCTTTGAGTCTCTTGAATGCCACATCACAATCAGGAGTCCACGAGTACTTGACATTCTTCTGGAACATGTTGGAAAGAGGCTTGGCAATCTTGGAGAAGTTCTCAACGAACCTTCTGCAATATCTAGCGAGACCAAGGAAACTTCATAGTTGTTTGACATTCTGCGGAGGTTCCCAGTTGACAATAGCTTCAACCTTCTCGGGGTTAACAGAAATGCCCTCGGCAGAGATAATATGGCCAAGATAGAGGACTTTATCCAGCCAGAATTCACATTTGGAGAACTTCGCATAGAACCAGTGCTCACGGAGCCTGTCAAGGACCAAACGGAGGTGCTTGGCATGGTCTTCTTCATTCTTGAAGAATACCAACATATCATTGAGGTAGACGAGCACAAATTCATTGGTGTAGGGGTTGAATATGAAGTGCATCATCCAGGAGAAAGTGGGTGGAGCATTTGCAAGGCCGAAAGACATGACCGTGTATTCATAGGAGCCGAAACTCGTTCTGAATGCGGTCTTGGGAATATCCTCTTCACAGATACGAATCTGATGGTAACCCATCCCGAGATCGAGCTTCGAGAAAACCTTGGCTCCTTTGAGCTGCTCAAACAATTCATTGATATTGGGGAGCGGGTACTTATTCTTTATTGTCTTCTTGTCCAATGGCCGGTAATCAACGCAAAGGCGTTCCGTGCCATCCTTCTTCTTGACAAATAGAACACCACAGCCCCAAGGAGAAGTACTTGGTCTGATTAGACCCATATGTTCTTGCTCACCGAGTTGTTTCTTCAGCTCCTTCAACTCATCAGGAGAAAGCTTGTAGGGACGACGACAAGCTGGCTCGGTACCAGGTTCAAGTTCAATGACGAACTCAACTGGATGGTTGGGAGGCATGCCTGGAAGCTCTTCAGGGAATACATCCTCATATTCACAAACCACCGGAATCTGAGATATGGCATTAATCTCGTCCTTGTCATTGAGAGAGAACAACCTGATTGTGTTATCTCAAGCTGCGAAGATAATCATGTCTTCGTCAGGATGAGTTAGCTTGACCTCCTTGTTTGCACAATCAATGTTTGCATCATGCTTGGAGAGCCAATCCATCCCAAGAATAAGATCAATGTCGGAGTTGCCAAGAATAACCGGGGAAACCAGAAAACTGTAATCACCCATGTGAATAGATATATCCGGAGCCACTGCTACCTCTTGAGCTTGCGTTGTATTCCCTCGAAGAGGAAAGGGATATGCAACATAGTAGCGTAAGTATTTCCCTCAGTTTTTGAGAACCAAGGTATCAATCCAGTAGGAGACCACACGCGAGTCCCTCGCACCTGCGCAGATAAATAAGAACTTTGCAGCCAACGCGATAAGGGGTTGCCAATCCCTTTACGGTCACTTACGAGAGTGAGATATGATAGAGATGATAGTTTATATTTTTGGTATTTTTGGTTTAATAAAATAGCAAATAAAAGCGGTAAAGGTAAAGTAGATGTAGATTGATATGTTGAGAATAGACTCGGGGGCCATAGTTTTCTCTAGTGGCTTCTCTCATGATAGCGGTATTCTACGACAGGTAAACAAATTACTGTCGAGCAATTGATAGAAAAGCGAATAATTATGAGATTATCCAGGCATGATCATTGTATATAGGCATCACATCTGAGATAAGTAGATCGACTCCTGCCTGCATCTACTACTATTACTCCACACATCGACCGCTATCTAGCATGCATCTAGTGTATTGATTTCATACGAACAGAGTAATGCTTTAAGCAAGATGACATGATGTAGAGGGATAAACTCAAGCAATATGATGTAAACCCCATCTTTTTATCCTCGATGGCAACAATACAATACGTGCCTTGCTGCCCCTACTGTCACTGGGAAATGACACCGCAAGATTGAACCCAAAGCCAAGAACTTCTCCCATTGCAAGAACTATAGATCTAGTAGGCCAAACCAAACCAATAATTCGAAGAGACTTGCAAAGATATTATGAGCACACATAAAAAGTTCAAAGAAGAGCTAAATATCTTTCATAGATAACCTTGATCATAAACTCACAATTCATCGGATCTCGACAAACACACCGCAAAAAGAGATTACATCGAATAGATCTCCTCGAAGACCGGGGAGAACTTTGTATTGAGATCCAGAGAGAGAGAGAAGAAGCCATCTAGATACTAGCTATGGACCCGAAGGTCTGTGGTAAACTACTCACAACTCATGGTGAGGGCGATGATGATGATGATGAAGGCCTCCGTGATGGACACCCTCCCGGAATAGGCTCCAAGATGGGATCTCCACGGGAACAGAAGCTACGGCGGTGGAATTAGGGTTTTCTCTCTGCGTATGGAGTTTCTGGGGTACGTAGGTATATATAGGAAGAAGGAGGGCACCGGGGGCCACACGGGCCAGCCTCGAGGCAGGGGGCGCGCCCTGGGAAGGGGGGCGCGCCCCCCACCCTCGAGGGCAGGCTCTCTGTCCCCTGACTTCGTCCTGAAGTTTCCCGAGCGTGATTTTCTCCAAAAATATCTCTCACGAAGGTTTCATTCCGTTTGGACTCCGTTTGATATTCTTTTTCTGCAAAACCCTGAAATAGGCAAAAAAACAGCAATCTGGACTGGGCCTTTGGGTTTGTAGGTTAGTCCCAAAAATGATATAAAAGTGAATGATAAAGCCCATTAAACATCCAAGACTTCATAAATAATAGCATGGAACAATAAAAAATTATAGATACGTTGGAGACGTATCAGCCACCATACTAGAACTCAAATTCTTACCAGGAGAAACAACACTGAAATTTGTTGGTAATGCTTCGGTGTGAACATTATGCTTATATGCAAATGGATATGAAATGAAGGAATGTTATGCACCAGAATCAAACAAGACTTTGGCAGGTTTAAGGTTAACTGGAAGATTACCAATTATCACATCTGAAGAATTCTCTGCTTGAATTGCATTCATCAGATTCACTCTTGCTGCCTTGGGGTTGTGCTTGACAATAGCATTGCTGATAGGTGGAGGAGGCGGAAGGCGCCTTTGAGTACACTTGTTTGCATAGTGGCCCTTCTGGCCACTCTTGTGGCAAGTAACTTCTGAAAGAGGCCGATGATAAGGACCACTTGGTCTTGGAGCTTGGAACTAAGGCTTGGACTGGTTGCTTGGGTTGGGTTGGGTGGGAGAATCCACATCCACCTGAGTGCTTGTTGTTGCTTGGAGGACGGAGCACTCGAGGAGGTGGTAGCCAGAACTTCTGCTGCTTGGCAACCACTTGAGAGGAAGAGGAGGATTGAACACCATCTATTATCTTCTTTTTGGAAGCTTCACACTTGAGCTGAGCTGCCTCTTGCTTGAGAGCCATATTGTAGAATTGGTCAAATTCATCTGGCTCGAACAAGGTGAGAGCAAGTTGGAGTTCATCTTTCAGACCACCTCGGAACTGGTATATCTTGCTCTTGGCATCGGGGATGTCTTGCTTCGCATAATAGGCAAGATTCTGGAACTTGACATTGTATTGATAGACGGACATGGTGCCTTGCTTTAGGTTGCGGAATTGCTCATGCATGCCTTCAATGACATTGGTTGGAATGTGACGAGACCGGAAATCTCTGCAGAAATCAGTCCACGAGATCTCACGACCACCTCTGGAGTCTTTATACTATTGCAACCAATCAGCAGCTTGATCTTTGAGTTGGAAAGTGGCAAACTTGACATAATCCTCAGGTCTCACGTTACTGCATTCAAAGTGCTTCTTGATGTCTGTGATCCAATCTTCAGCATCTAGCGGGTCCACACAGTAACTGAAAGACTTCGGTTGGTTTGCTAGGAATTGGTTCAGTGTCGCGAAGTGAGGTTGATTGAACATATTGCCTTGGCCTTGGTTCCCTTGATTGCCTTTATTTTCATGGAAACTCTGCATCATTTGCATGAGCATCTGACTGTTCTGGTTGGTTGCCTCCATAATCACTCTCCATGCCTTAGACGGAGGAGGGGAAGGAGGACGTTCAGGAGGACGCTCTTCTTCACCCTCTTGGTTTGGGTTGGGAACCTTCTTGGGAGCCATCCTAAATATAATGACAACCGTTAGCCATTGAAGCAAAACAGGTAAGCTGAATCAACGACTAGATATTTGCAACAATAGTCTTCACAATGAACATTCAAACAAAATGAACGAATGAATTCCACAGTTTAATGGTACAACAATCTTGTCGAGAAGCCACTTGGGAGACAAAAAGATAAAATAAAACAACAAGGTGCAGATGGAACAAATACATGATAGAAGTTTCGTCCCACATGTTCGTGCTGAATGCCCCATGGTACGTGTTGAAGGAAATATGCCCTAGAGGCAATAATAAAGTTATTATTTATTTCCTTATATCATGATAAATGTTTATTATTCATGCTAGAATTGTATTAACCGGAAACTTAGTACATGTGTGAATACATAGACAAAATAGTATGTCCCTAGTATGCCTCTACTAGACTAGCTCATTGATCAAAGATGGTTATGTTTCCTAGCCATAGACATGAGTTGTCATTTGATCAACGGGATCACATCATTAGGAGAATGATGTGATGGACAAGACCCATCCGTTAGCATAGCACTATGATCGTTTAGTTTAACTGCTATTGCTTTCTTCATGACTTATACATGTTCCTATGACTATGAGATTATGCAACTCCCGAATACCGTAGGAACACCTTGTGTCCTATCAAACGTCACAACGTAACTGGGTGATCATAAAGATGCTCTACAGGTGTCTCCGAAAGTATTCGTGGTGTTGGCATAGATCAAGATTAGGATTTGTCACTCCGAGTGTCGGAGAGGTATCTCTGGGCCCTCTCGGTAACACACATCACAATAAGCCTTGCAAGCAAAAGACTAATGAGTTAGTCACGAGATGATGTGTTACGGAACGAGTAAAGAGACTTGTCGGCAACGAGATTGAACTAGGTATAGAGATACCGACGATCGAATCTCGGGCAAGTAACATACCGTTTGACAAAAGGAACAACATATGTTGTTATGCGGTTCTGACCGATAAAAGATCTTCGTAGAATATGTAGGAGCCAATATGAACATCCAGGTTCCGCTATTGGTTATTGACCGGAGATGAGTCTCGGTCATGTCTACATAGTTCTCGAACCCGTAGGGTCCGCACGCTTAACGTTTGATGACGATCGGTATTATGAGTTTATGAGTATTGATGTACCGAAGGTAGTTCGGAGTCCCGGATGAGATCACGGACATGACGAGGAGTCTCGGAATGTCCGAGACATAAAGATTGATATATTGGACGGCTATATTCGGACACCGGAAGTATACCGGAAAAGTTTCGGATTTATCGGGATTGCCGGAGGGGGTTACCGGAACCTCCTACGAAGGGGGATGGTCCATAGTGGGCCTTATGGAAAGGAGAGAGGCAGCCCATAGGGCTGGCCGGCGCCCCACCTAGTTCCTAGTTGGACTAGGATTGGTGGGAGGCGCCACCTCTTCCTTTTCCTACTCCATCTCTTCCTTCTTTGGTGATTCCTACTAGGAATAGGATTGCAATCCTATTCCTAGTAGGATTCCTTCCCTAGCCGCACCATAGGAGGTTGGCCGGCCCTCCTCCCTTGCTCCTTTATATACGGGGGCAGGGGGCACCCAAAGACACACAATTTGAATTGTTTTAGCCGTGTGCGGTGCCCCCCTCCACAGAATCACACCTCGGTCATACCGTCGTGGAGCTTAGGCGAAGCCCTGCGCCGGTGAACACATCATACCCGTCACCACGCCGTCGTGCTGACGAAACTCTCCCGTGAAGCTCAACTGGATCAAGAGCTCGTGGGACGTCATCAAGCTGAACGTGTGCTGAACGCGGAGGTGCCGTACGTTCGGTGCTTGATCGGTTGGATCGCGAAGAAGTTCGACAACATCAACCGCGTCACTTGACGCTTCCGCTCCCGGTCTACGATGGTACGTAGACACACTCTTCCCTCTCGTTGCTATGCATCTGGTAGATAGATCTTGCGTGATCGTAGGAAAATTTTAAAATACTACGTTCCCCAACAGTGGCATCAGAGCCAGGTCTATGCGTAGATGATATGCACGAGTAGAACACAATGAGATTGTGGACGATACTAGTCATACTTCTTACCAGCATGTCATACTTTGCTTCGGCGGTATTGTGAGATGAAGCGGCCCGGACCGACATTACGCGTACGCTTACGCGAGACTGGTTTCACCGTTACGAGCACTCGTTGCTTAAAGGTGACTGGCGGGTGTCTGTCTCTCTCACTTTAGCTGAATCAAGTGTGGCTACGCCCGGTCCTTGTGAAGGTTAAAACAGCACATACTTGATGAAACATCGTTGTGGTTTTGTATGCGTAGGTAAGAACGGTTCTTGCTAAGCCCGTAGCAGCCACATAAAACTTGCAACAAACAAAGTAGAGGACGTCTAACTTGTTTTTGCAGGGCATGTTGTGATGTGATATGGTCAAGACATGATGAGTTATACGGTTTTCTTTGAGATGATCATGTTTTGTAAAGTTATCGGCAACTGGCAGGAGCCATATGGTTGTCGCTTTATTGTATGAAATGCAATCACCATGTAATTGCTTTACTTTATCACTAAGCGGTAGCGATAGTCGTGGAAGCAATAGTTGGCGAGACGACAACAATGCTACGATGAAGATCAAGGTGTCAAGCCGGTGACGAAGGTGATCATGACGGTGCTTTGAAGATGGAGATCAAAAGCACAAGATGATGATGGCCATATTATGTCACATATTTAGATTGCATGTGATGTTTATCTTATTATGCTTCTTATTTTGCTTAGAACGACGGTATCATTATAAGATGATCCCTTACTAAATTTCAAGGTATAAGTGTTCTCCCTGAGTATGCACCGTTGCGAAAGTTCGTCGTGCCGAGACACCACGTGATGATCGGGTGTGATAAGCTCTACGTTCAAATACAACGGGTGTAAGCCAGTTTTGCACACGCAGAATACTCGGGTTAAACTTGACGAGCCTAGCATATACAGATATGGCCTCGGAACACTGGAGACCGAAAGGTCGAGCGTGAATCATATAGTAGATATGATCAACATAAGATGTTCACCATTGAAACTACTCCATCTCACGTGATGATCGGACATGGTTTAGTTGATTTGGATCACGTGATCATTTAGATGACCAGAGGGATGTCTATCTAAGTGGGAGTTCTTAAGTAATATGATTAAATTGAACTTTAATTTATCATGAACTTAGTCCTGGTAGAATTAGCATATCTATGTTGTAGATCAATAGCTCGCGATGTTGCTCCCCGTTTATTTTTCATATGTTCCTAGAGAAAACCAAGTTGAAAGATGTTAGTAGCAATGATGCGGAATTGTTCCGTGATCTGAGGATTATCCTCATTGCTGCACAGAAGAATTATGTCCTTGATGCACCACTAGGTGACAGACCTATTGCAGGAGCAGATGTAGACGTTATGAACGTTTTGACAAAAGCTCGATATGATGACTACTTGATAGTTTAGTGCACCATGCTTTACGGCTTATAACCGAGACTTCAAAAACGTTTTGAAACGCCACGGAGCATATGAGATGTTCCAAGAGTTGAAATTAGTATTTCATACTCATGCCCGTGTCGAGAGGTATAAGACCTCTGACAGTACTTTGCCTACAAGATGGAGGAGAATAGCTCAACCAGTGAGCATATGCTCAGATTGTCTGGGTAGTATAATTGCTTGAATCAAGTGGGAGTTAATCTTCCATATAAGATAGTAATTGACAAAGTTCTCTAAACACTATCACCAAGTTAATAGAACTTCGTGATGAACTATAATATGCAAGGGATGACGAAAGGAATTCCCAGCTCTTCGCGATACTGAAGTAGGCGAAGGTAGAAATCATGAAAAAGCATCAAGTGTTGATGGTTAACAAGACCACTTGTTTCAAGTAAAGGGCAAAGGGATAGAAGGGGAACTTCAAGAAGAATGACAAGCAAGTTGTCACTCCCGTGAAGAAACCCAAAGATAAACTCAAGCCTGAAACAAGTGCTTATACTGCAAAGGAAATGGTCACTAAAAGTGGAACTGCCCTAGATACTTGGCGGATAAGGAGGATGGCAAAGTGAACAAAGGTATATTTGATATACAGATTATTAATGTGTATTTTACTAGTGTTCATAGCAACCCCTCGATATTTGATATTGGTTCAGTTGCTAAAGAGTAGTAACTCGAAGTGGGAGTTGCATAATGAACATAAACTAGTTAAAGGATGAAGTGACGATGTGTATTGGAAGCAGTTCCAAGATTGATATGATCATCATCGCACACTCCCTATACTTTCGGGATTAGTGTTGAACCTAAATAACTGTTATTTGGTGTTTGTGTTGAGCATGAATGTGATTTGATCAGGTTTATTGCAATACGGTCATTCATGTAAGTTAGAGAATAATTGTTGTTCTGTTTACATGAATAAAACCTTCTATGGTCATACACCCAATGAAAATAGTTTGTTGGATCTCGATCGTGTGATACACATATTCATAATATTGAAGCCAAAAGATGCAAGGTTAATAATGATAGTGCAACTTATTTGTGGCACTGCCGTTTAAGTCATATTGGTGTAAAACGCATGAAGAAACTCCATAATGATGGACTTTTGGAATCACTTGATTATGAATCACTTGGTGCTTGCGAACCATGCCTCATGGGCAAGATGACTAAAACTCCGTTCTCCGGAACTATGGAGCGAGCAACAGATTTGTTGGAAATCATACATACTGATGTATGTGGACCAATGAGTGTTGAAGCACGCGGCGGGTATCGTTATTTTCTGACCTTCACTGATGATTTAAGCATATATGGGTATATCTACTTAATGAAACACAAGTCTGAAACATTTGAAAAGTTCAAAGAATTTCAGAGTGAAGTATAGAGAATCATCGTAACAAGAAAATAAAGCTTCTACGATCTGATCGTGGAGGAGAATATTTGAGTTACGAGTTTGGTCTTCATTTGAAACAATGTGGAATAGTTTCACAACTCACGCCACCTGGAACACCACAGCGTAATGGTGTGTCCGAACATCGTAACCGTACTTTATTAGATATGGTACGATCTATGATGTCTCTTACCGATTTACCACTATCGTTTTGGGTCATGCATTAGAGACAGCTGCATTCACATTAAATAGGGCACCATCTAAATCCGTTGATACGACACCTTATGAACTATGGTTTGGCAAGAAACCAAAGTTGTCGTTTCTTAAAGTTTGGGGCTGCGATGCTTATGTGAAAACACTTCAACCTGATAAGCTCGAACCCAAGTCGGAAAAATGTGTCTTCATAGGATACCCAAAAAGAGACTATTGGGTACACCTTCTATCACAGATCCGAAGGCAAAAATATTCGTTGCTAAGAACGGATCCTTTCTAGAAAAAGAGTTTCTCTCGAAAGAAGTGAGTGGGAGGAAAGTAGAACTTGATGAGGTAATTGTACCTTCTCCCGGATTGGAAAGTAGTACATCACAGGAAATTGTTCCAGTGATTCCTACACCAATTAGTGAGGAAGTTAATGATAATGATCATGAAACTTCGGATCAAGTTTCTGCTGAACGTCGTAGATCAACCAGAGTACGTTCCGCACCAGAGTGGTACGGCAACCCAGTTCTGGAAATCATGTTACTAGACCATGATGAACCTGCGAACTATGAGGAAGCGATGATGAGCCCAGATTTCGCAAAATGGCTTGAAGCCATGAAATCTGAGATGGGATCCATGTATGAGAACAAAGTGTGGACTTTGGTTGACTTGCCCGATGATCGGCAAGCCATCGAAAATAAATGGATCTTCAAGAGGAAGACCGACGCAGACGGTAATATTACTGTTTACAAAGCTCGACTTGTTGCGAAAGGTTTTCGACAAGTTCAAGGAGTTGACTACGATGAGACTTTCTCACCTGTAGCGATGCTTAAGTCTGTCCGAATCATGTTAGCAATTGCCGCATTTTATGATTATGAAATCTGGCAAATGGATGTCAAAACTGCATTCCTGAATGGATATCTCAAAGAAGAGTTGTATATGATGCAACCAGAAAGTTTTGTCGATCCAAAAGGTGCTAACAAAGTATGCAAGCTCCAGCGATCCATCTATGGACTGGTGCAAGAATCTCGGAGTTGGAATATACGCTTTGATGATGTGATCAAGGCATATAGATTTATACAGACTTTTGGAGAAGCCTGTATTTACAAGAAGTGAGTGGGAGCACTACAACCTTTCTGATAAGTATATGTGAATGACATATTGTCGATCGGAAATGATGTAGAATTTTCTGGAAAGCATAAAGGAGTACTTGAATAAAAGTTTTTCGATGAAAGACCTCGGTGAAGCTGCTTACATATTGAGCATCAAGATCTATATAGATAGATCAAGACGCTTGATAAGACTTTTGATGAGTACATACCTTGATAAAGATTTTGAAGTAGTTCAAAATGGATCAGTCAAAGAAGAAGTTCTTGCCTGACTTGTAAGGTGTGAAGTTGAGTAAGACTCAAACCAAGACCACGGCAGAAAAATATAGAGAGAATGAAAGTCATTCCCTATGCCTCAGCCATAGGTTCTATAAAGTATGCCATGCTGTGTACAAAACACGTTGTGTACCTTGCCAAGATTTTGACAGGGAGGTACAATAGTGATCCAGGAGTAGATCACTGTACAGCGGTCAAAATTATCCTTAGTGATTGGATGACTAATGAAATATTTCTCGATTATGGAGGTGATAAAGAGTTCGTCGTAAAGGGTTACGCCGATGCAAACTTTGACACTAAATCCAGATGACTCTAAGTATCAATCTGGATGCATATTGAAAGTGGGAGCAATTAGCTAGAGTAGCTCCATGCAGAGCATTGTAGACATAGAAATTTGCGAAATACATAGGGATCTGTATGTGACAGACCCGTTGACTAAACTTCTCTCACAAGCAAAACATGATCACACCTTATTACTCTTGGGTATTAATCACATAGCAATGTGAACTAGATTATTGACTCTAGTAAACCCTTTGGGTGTTGGTCACATGGCGATGTGAACTATGGGTGTTATTCACATAAACGATGTGAACTATCGGTATTAAATCACATGGTGATGTGAGCTAGATTATTGACTCTAGTGCAAGTGGGAGACTGAAGGAAATATGCCCTAGAGGCAATAATAAAGTTATTATTTATTTCCTTATATCATGATAAATGTTTATTATTCATGCTAGAATTGTATTAACCGGAAACTTAGTACATGTGTGAATACATAGACAAAACAGTATGTCCCTAGTATGCCTCTACTAGACTAGCTCATTGATCAAAGATGGTTATGTTTCCTAGCCATAGACATGAGTTGTCATTTGATCAACGGGATCACATCATTAGGAGAATGATGTGATGGACAAGACCCATCCGTTAGCATAACACTATGATCGTTTAGTTTAACTGCTATTGCTTTCTTCATGACTTATACATGTTCCTATGACTATGAGATTATGCAACTCCCGAATACCGTAGGAACACCTTGTGTGCTATCAAACGTCACAACGTAACTGGGTGATCATAAAGATGCTCTACAGGTGTCTCCAAAAGTATTCGTGGTGTTGGCATAGATCAAGATTAGGATTTGTCACTCCGAGTGTCGGAGAGGTATCTCTGGGCCCTCTCGGTAACACACATCACAATAAGCCTTGCAAGCAAAAGACTAATGAGTTAGTCACGAGATGATATGTTACGGAACGAGTAAAGAGACTTGTCGGTAACGAGATTGAACTAGGTATAGAGATACCGACGATCGAATCTCGGGCAAGTAACATACCGTTTGACAAAAGGAACAACGTATGTTGTTATGCGGTTCTGACCGATAAAAGATCTTCGTAGAATATGTAGGAGCCAATATGAACATCCAGGTTCCGCTATTGGTTATTGACCGGAGATGAGTCTCGGTCATGTCTACATAGTTCTCGAACCCGTAGGGTCCGCACGCTTAACGTTTGATGACGATCGGTATTATGAGTTTATGAGTATTGATGTACCGAAGGTAGTTCGGAGTCCCGGATGAGATCACGGACATGACGAGGAGTCTCGGTATGTCCGAGACATAAAGATTGATATATTGGACGGCTATATTCGGACACCGGAAGTATACCGGAAAAGTTTCGGATTTATCGGGATTGCCGGAGGGGGTTACCGGAACCTCCTACGAAGGGGGATGGTCCATAGTGGGCCTTATGGAAAGGAGAGAGGCAGCCCATAGGGCTGGCCGGCGCCCCACCTAGTTCCTAGTTGGACTAGGATTGGTGGGAGGCGCCACCTCTTCCTTTTCCTACTCCATCTCTTCCTTCTTTAATGATTCCTACTAGGAATAGGATTGCAATCCTATTCCTAGTAGGATTCCTTCCCTAGCCGCACCATAGGAGGTTGGCCGGCCCTCCTCCCTTGCTCCTTTATATACGGGGGCAGGGGGGCACCCAAAGACACACAAGTTGAATTGTTTTAGCCGTGTGTGGTGCCCCCCTCCACAGAATCACACCTCGGTCATACCGTCGCGGAGCTTAGGCGAAGCCCTGCGCCGGTGAACACATCATACCCGTCACCACGCCGTCGTGCTGACGAAACTCTCCCGTGAAGCTCAACTGGATCAAGAGCTCGTGGGACGTCATCAAGCTAAACGTGTGCTGAACGCGGAGGTGCCGTACGTTCGGTGCTTGATCGGTTGGATCGCGAAGAAGTTCGACAACATCAACCGCGTCACTTGATGCTTCCGCTCCCGGTCTACGAGGGTAAGTAGACACACTCTTCCCTCTCGTTGCTATGCATCTGGTAGATAGATCTTGCGTGATTGTAGGAAAATTTTAAAATACTACGTTCCCCAACACGTGTTACAAAGGGTGTTGCAATCCCCGGATCAGCATAGCCAAGGACCCTTTAAGATGCAACTCCCAATTGGAACAACGCCCATGAAACCTCTTCACTCGATATTGAACCCCAAACCTCATACCATGCACTCGTTGGAAGAATACCTACGAGCTACTTGAAACCCACCTATTAATTCCCGAAGCTTTCCGGTTATGCAATCTGGTGTTGGGGATACAGGGGAAGCACCGCGCACTCAACTCTAAACCTACATCCAGTTGTATCCATCCGTCAACACATAACCAGTCATCCTCGGAAATTGTTTACCTCGGACCTTCGAAACGCATCTGCTATACTAGCTGTGGCAATACTCCCGTACTATCTCCCCAGTAGTGGGTGTCGTCGGGGTTATCTCACCACCAGACATGCATAGAAGAGTTTTCGATGTCGGCCGCCTCTGGTACTCTAGAACCGGTACGATATATTTGTGATGACAACACCTCGGAGCTCAACTCCCCGGGACACTGCCACAACCCCTAAATGACAGGAGGCATCGAGAACAATGTTCTCGTCACAAAGATATCGGAACAATCCAAACAATACCTGCGTGATCCTAAAAAAAATTAGTGAAATTTTGAGAGTAGAGGAGATAGAACAACGTCAGGAGTTCTCACCAGAGCGATGAAGGGATGAGGAGTGAAAAGAAATCCTACTCTCCTATATATATATAGGACTAAAAACATTTTGTGTGTGTGTGCCTAGACTCAACCGTCAGCAATTCTATCAATCAGGGGTCTCCTAGGTCGGAGAAGGCTCTGAATACCAACTTGTAATGCCCAGTATGCGACTATGTCTCCCACGTGTCGAGGCACGACTTAAAGGCATAAGCGCATATTAGAATGATCTCAAGTATAGTATATGTGCACATCTCATGTAACATTCAGGGATGAAATTGTAAAAGATAGTTGGCTTACACTCGCCACGTCACACAGTGAATACAATAGCATACATCATCCAAGAACACAGGGTCCGACTACGGACGAAAATCCAAATGAGAAACATACCAAAACACAAGCCCGAATCCTCCTAGTAAGAACCACTACTGATCGCCGGGATACGAAACATAGTAACGTCCACGCTCTTCATCGAACTCCCACTGAAGTTCCGAACCATCTCCTGCATTGTTCTCAGCGGTACCTACATATGGTGTGTGTTGAATCTGTGAGCCATAGAGGACTCAGCAATCCCGTTCCCGGGTATCAAAACTACCAAAGCCTTAGGTGTGGAAAGGCTGTAAACAAGGGTTGCAGCAAGCACTAAGCACTAGCTTACGAGTTTAGAGCGAGAAGGGAACAAGTGCCAACGATCGCCAAGTTGATCAAGAAGTGATCCTAGCTACTCACGATCAAACATAACCCCACCGTGTTCACTTCCCGAAGCCCTTCGGAGAGAGACCATTGATACGTCCATTTTGCATCATGCTTATAAGTTGATATTTATTGCATTATGGGCTGTTCATACATGTTTTGTCACAATACTTATGCCTTTTCTCTCTTATTTTACAAGGTTTACATGAAGAAGGGGGAATGCCGGCAGTTGGAATTCTGGGCTGGAAAAGGAGCAAACTCTGGAAACCTATTCTGCACAACTCCAACAGCGCTGAAACTCAACAGAACATTGTTTCGGAAAATATAAAAAATATCTGGCGAAAGAAACCCACGAGAGGGGCCACTTGCTGGCCTCGAGGGTGGGGGGCGCGCCCCCCTACCTCGAGGGCCAGCTGGTGGGTCCCCGGTGCCCATCTACTGCTATATGAAGCATTTTGACCTGGAAAAAAAAATCAAGAGGTGGCTTTCGGGACCAGACGTCGCCGTCTCGAGGCGGAACCAAGGCGGAAACCAATCTAGGGCTCCGGCAGAGCTGTTCTGCAGGGGATACTTCCCTCCGGGAGGGGGAAATCGTCACCGCCGTCATCACCAACAACTCTCCCATCTTGGGGAGGGCTATCTTCATCAACATCTTCACCAGCACCATCTCCTCTCAAACCCTAGTTCATCTCTTGTATCCAATCTTTGTATCCAAACCTCAGAATGGTACCTGTGGGTTGCTAGTAGTGTTGATTACTCCTTGTAGTTGATGCTAGTTTGTTTATTTGGTGGAAGAACATATGTTCAGATCCATTATGCATATTAATACCTAATGGCTTCTTGCCCCTCGTTGGTTACCCCAAGTGGAAGGTTTGAGATGTAGCGTAACGACAAGTTTCCCTTGGCAAGATACCAAGGATCGAATGCCGTGAGACTCCGAGGGTCGACAAGAAGGTGTCAATGGATAACGGCGCCAGATACTTAGCGGTTGACAGGACCTGCACACAGATACAAATAACTTTGCTCCCAACGAGTACAGAGAGGTTGTCAATCCCTCCGGCCTTGCTGTTTACAAAGGATCAAACACAAGAGATAATAATGATAGCTATGACTGCAACTAGGAAATAGAAACAGGAAGTAAATAGCGGGTGTGATCAGTGATGGTAATATGGACCGGGGTCCCATGATGTTCACTAGTGATGTCTCTCTCCCAAAAGACGATAAAACAGCTAAGCGAGGTAAACAAATTACAGCTGGGCAATTGACAGGATTATGTGCGCAAACCAATGCTAACTATGCTGTAAAGAAAGGTAGAGGCTCAAAAGCATGGGCGGTACGCCAAGGCAAGTAGACCGAAATCCATCTGCATCTACTACTAATCATCCACCTTGAGATATCTATCCAGAACATCTCGCTGGTATTAAGTTGCGAGTCCCACCCAAAGTGTAAACTCAAAGCAACAGACAACTGCATTAAAAGAACTTTGCGTAAAGTAAACAATCCTTGCACCCGCAAGTACAAGCATCGTTGTTTTCCCCCTTGTGGCAACAGCACATCCCCTAGACTCATGTTTCTGTCACTCAAACTAGTCATCGAGGGGCATGAAACCACAATCAAGCATAACGTTCCCTCTTGGAGTTACTACCTACTACTTGGCCAAAGCAATAAACAGCAACGGAGAACATGCAAGAATTACTCAAGAACATAAATATAAAAGAGGTGAATCAAATATATTACTCACACACAATCTGAACATAATCTCATAATCCATCGGATCCCAGCAAACTCAGCAGAGAAACAGCATAAATATTACATATGTGCCTCGATCATGTAGGGCAGCTCACGAGGTCTAATCCATGAAGAACAAAGAGGGGAGGAGAACATCACATAGCTACTGGTCATGGACCCATGGTCCAAGGGGGACTACTCACAACTCATCCGGGAAGCGTCCATGGTGGTGGAGAAGCTCCCGGTGGTGGTTCTCCCCTCCGGCAGTGTGCCGGGAAGAGTTCTCCTGGTGCTCCCGATCTTGGAAGCGTTGCGGCGGCGGAACAGAGACGAGATCGTGAAAAAGGGTTCCGTCCTCGAGGGTTTCGGGACGCGAGGAGTATATATGCCAAAGGGGGTCACCAGAAGCGGAGAGGGGGGCCCAGGCGCCCCCCTAGGGCGGCCAGGGGTGGGGCCACCTGGGCTGCCCCTGGCTCCCCTCTGGCCCCACTTTGGTTTTTCTCAAAGCTTCCTGTACGCTGATTTTTTCTGTATTTTTGCCGGAATTTTTGGAGCACTTTTAATATGGGGGAAATCTGAAATATAAAAACAGCAGAAAACAGGAACTGGCACTGTGGTGCACTGAGTTAATAGGTTAGTCCAAATATGATCAAAAGTGTATGGAAGTGCATAAATATCATAGCAATATCACACAAAAGAGGCATGGAGCAAGCATAAATTATAGATACGTTTTGGACGTATCAACATCCCCAAGCTTAATTCCTGCTCGTCCTCGAGTAGGTAAATGATAACAAGCATAATTTCTGTGGTGACATGCTACCAACCATATAAGAACTTTTTAAGTAAAGCAATGAAGGCATGTAATTCAATTCAAGTCATAACAAGCAAGAGTCTATATTAGCATTGTAACAAGTAACATAAGAACATAAAGGTGCAAGAGCTCTCGCTGTCCGTGACTCGAATGTCTCCAAATGGTGTTTGCGTGCAAGAAAGGGGATAGGGATATATGAGAGAGTAAAACATAGTTTTTGTAATGTTGAGAACTTAATCTACTAAAGTTTCACACTTGGTCTTCTTTGGAATCTTATCTTGACTCATCCCCAGACCGTCAGCCAGGTACAAGTCAAAATGATCCACTCCCTTTTGATATTTTGAGCACTCATGCAATGGATGAGCGTAAGCAAGAAAGTCGACACTTAGGATGGCAAAGAGAGAAAAATGATGAAGGGGGAAGACAAAAAAGGTGTGAAAGGCTCACATCAATGAAGACAATCATCGGCAAGAGAAAGCCAAATGATAGATATGACGTGAGGAGTAGGAATTGCCATGCAACGGATGCACATATGAGCTAAGGTAAGCTCTCCAATGGAACTAGTGGGGGTGCATCCAACTTGCTTGCTCAAGAAGACCTAGAGCTCTTGTGAGGAGGCTCATCATTGGAATATACAAGCCAAGTTCTATAGTGTAAAGGTCCCCACATAGCTATATGCATGAATGATAATCTCTATGGAGTACAAGGTATAAGATGGAGTACGAGTGTGGATCTCTCAAAAGAAATAGTAGTGTGCCCCCTTCTCTCTTTTTTTTTTCTTTTTTTTCTTTTTTTTCTTTTTTTTCTTTTTTTGTGGCCTCAATGGCTCTTTCTATTTATCTCTCATTTGTCCTCTTTGGGATCTTTTGATTTTGTCCTCTTTGGGATATTTTGATTTTGTCCTCTTTGGGATCTTTTCCTCACTTTAGGGGCAACACTCTATGTATTACAAGAAGTATAGAAGATCTTTCACACTTTACAAAAGTACTCAACATAAAGAAAATGAAACTATCATGATGTATGCAAATGTATGCCTCTGCCAGTGTAGCAGGATATGCAATGATACTAGCGCGTCATGTAGCAATGATTAGGGCAAGGCCCAACTAGCATGCAGCTCATCGATCAAGCAAAAAGCATGTATGACATGAAGATCAAGTCATGAGAAGATGGCTGTTGCATGGCAATGTATCTCGGAAAGGCTATGGAAATGCCTTAATAGGTAGGTATGGTGGCTGTTTTGAGGAAGGATATAATGAGGCTTATGATGACAGAGCGTATCGTGCCAAGGATTTGGATGCACCGGCGAAGTATGCGCCAACTCTCGAGGTGAGAAAGGGCAATGCACGGTACCGAAGAGGCTAGAAAACTATGGATAGGTGGAAGTGTCAACTTTCGAATACTCACATTAGTCTGAAGAACTCATGCACTTATTATCGGTAACTCTCAATCTAATTAGGGGGTTCACAAAGAGACAAGTACCCCGAGGAGGTGTGTATGGGGGTTTGGTTACCCTTGCGCATCCTCGACCCATGGTACGTGAGTGTACTCTAATATTCGATCCCTCCAAAGATTAGTGATCCATTTAGTAGCTAAAGTTCTCAACTATTTTGTAGGTTTTCGAAAATAAACATGGATTGCCCAAAATACGACATCTATCACTAATAGGCTAAAGCTCTTGACACCAAAAGTTCAGACATTACTCATGGCAATACCTCAAAACTATTGCAAGTTACTACTAAAATTAAATAGCAACCTCAATTACCTACTTTAAGTTAAGACACACAACTCAGTGCAACAGGCAAACTCTCTTATCAATATAAACATGAAAACTCAAGAGAGTTCAACAACCAACTAAACAAAAGCTCTTTAAAAAGAAAAGCATGAAAACTAAGAGCTAAACATGACAGTAGCTATGGAAAGACAAAGAACACACACAGCAAAGATAAGCATGAAAATCCTATGTTGTGTTCTAGGTTGAAGTGGAGCGTGTTTCTGTCCCACACAAAGAAAGCTGGGTTCTAACTTTTTATGAACAACAAGCAAAGCTAAAGAAAACTAAAAAGGGTACTAAGAGTGTGACGCCCGAGACCGACGTCCCAGAAGATTCCAGAAGAGTCCCGAAGATTCCAGATGTTCCGGGTTGCCTGTGTGTTCTTTTGTGCTTGTGTTTATATTTTGCATTGCATCATGTCATCATGCCATCATGTCATTTTTTATTTTGCATCTCAACTTAAATAATCCGTGTGGGCCTTCGGTCCATTTAAATCGAGGGAAGATGACTTCTCTTTAAAACATATAAAAGCCTCTCAATATTTAGGGAGCTATATTTATTAATTATTCCATTGTTGGAATTACCCCAACACACTTGCATTTTTCCCCATGCCTTGTCTTCGCATTCCTGGCCTCAAACCTCCCTTTTTTTTTTCTTTTCCTCATTCATCGAGGTTCCTCCAAAAACCCCTCCAATAATTTTATTAAATTCCTTACATTTTTGCGGGTCCAGGAAATTTTGACCTCATGTCCAAATTCCTTCCCTAACCTCTTTTACTTTCCTTCTCTTCTTTATTGTTTTTTTAAATAATCCGAGGCAGCCCAGCCTTTTTTTTTTCTCCTCCTGGCCCTTTTCCCTAGGCCTCCCTTTCGGCCCAGCCCAACTCCCCATCCAACCCTAGCATCCCGACCGCAGCCTCTCACCTCTCCCTCTCGTTCCCTCGCACCGCCGCCACCCTCCCGTTCCCCTCGATCTCCTCTCTCTCTCGACCGACAGGTCCCGCTTACCCCTCGTTCGTTCGATGCCCGATCTCCCCTTCTCTCTCCCCTTCGATCTCGACCGAGGCCCGATTTTTCCCTCTGCCTCGCTCCCTCTCGTCGCTGAGTCTTCCCGCGGCCTCGCCTCCCTCGTGTCGTGGCCTCCCGCCTCCGTCGGCCAGGAGGGCCGAGCCCCTCCGCGCCGCATCGCCAGGTGGCCGCGCCGCGCCTCTGCCTCCCTTCTCCTGGCGCCCGATGCGCCCGGCCACCAGCGCCCTGCGCCTCGGCTCCCTTCGCGCCATGTGCGCCGGCCAGGAGCCCAGGTCCCGCGCCGACCCCTCGCCCCAGGAGCCCGCGGCCAGAGCGCCCTCGTCGGCCCTCCCTCCAGGCTGGCCAGGCTCCGCCCTCCGTCGCCCCGCGAGCGGCCGCCTCGCCCCAGCTCGCCAAGACCAGAGGGTGCGGGCTCCCTTCTCTAGCTCAGAGCGCCTTGGAGCTCTCCCGCGACAGGAGTCTTCCTGCCTCCTTCGTCCCGAGCCGCGCGCCCGGAGTCCGGCCTCCCCGTTCTGTTGCAGCACCACGAGCCCCGCGTCCGGCTACCGGATCCCGCGGCCCTGCCTCGCCGTGCTGCTGCCTGGCTTCGTCGAACCGCCGCTGCCTCCTTCCTTTGTCGCTGCTGTCCCGTGCTGCGTAGTTTTTGTTTTTTTTTTGTGTGCCTGTGCTGTAATTTTTGACAGATGACCCGTGTACGACTACCGGCGACCCGACCAAGTACCTCTTCGAGACAAGTACCTCTACGTATACAACCGAACGTCTACGAACCGTGACGAGTACCTCTACACGACGACCTCTTGTACCCCTATGGCAAGTACCACGACGACCGAGCCCCGTGAACGTCTACCGTCGCCCCGAGTACCACTACCGTCGCTCGACGACCGCGAGTACCACTACCGTCACCCGGAAACGAGGAATTCGCCAAGTACCACGACACGATGACGTGAACCACTACTTCCTCTGCGAGTTGCGAGAACGACTACTTCCCTCTACGGAACGGCTACTTCCTCTCCGACGTGAACGACTCCTTCCTCTACGTCTCGAACCGCCCCGAAACGCATGTTTCGAAGGTATAACCCCGAGTCGTGACCCGTGTGATGCTTGTTGTGGTTGTATGAAATGTTTCCCGTGTGTGCTCCGTGCCGTTCCGACCTCTTGTCATGTTCCTCGGTTGCCTCGTCACCGACTCGTGGGAACCCGGTGACGGGATCGCCCACCTTTCATCTTGTTTCGCTCACTCCACCTTATCTTTTGCACCGGTCTCTCAACGAGTTACCGGCACCGATATGTTGCCGTTGCATCATTTTCGGTTCGTTGCCGTGGCACCCTTTCATTCCACCACGGTGACAATACTTCATATCTCTCTTGTTAACCTTTTAATAAACTTGCATAAACTTGATCATATCATCCGCATCATGTTAACAACCGTGAATGTTTAATTGTTGTTTGTTTATAATTATTAAACATGCTCATGGGGATTTTCCGGATATGTTGTTGTTATTCTCCGGCCTCATTTAAATTGCCTAGTTAGTGTAGTTTTATTATGCTTCACCTCTTGCCATGCTAAAAACATTTAAACTTGTCTTGTAGATAACGAGAGTCAACTAAATAATTAATATGTGGTGTTTCGTCAATATGTAACTCGTTGCATATTGATCTCCACTTAACTTGTAGTATTTGTTTGTGCACTTTGCCATGCCATGCTTATTTAAACCGGACATGCATCATGCTTGCTTGTGCATCGTATGCCATGTTTATGATATGTGTGTTTACCGTGTTGTTTCTTCTTTCCAATTGCTTCTCTTGTTAGCTTCGGTGTCGTTCCGGAGTTGTGAGGTTTCTCTCGTCTGTGTTGCTCCGTCTTCTTCTTGGATCCGTTCTTCTCCCTTGTGGAATTCCAGGCAAGATGACCGAACCCGGATACCATTACTATCTTTGCCTATTGCTAGTAGTTCCGCTCTATAGTTTTGCCTCGATGCCCATGTCTTTCTTGTTAGCCTCCTACTTGTAACCATTTCCCTGTTTAACCAACCTACCTATGCAAACCGTTGAATGGCTAAGTACGCTTCGCTCAGCCCCTCTTATAGCATTGTTAGTTGCAGGTGAAGATTGAAGATGCTCGCTTCATGTTGAAGTTTGGTTGGGTTATATCACACTATATAAATGCTTAAAATTAAATCATCTATATACTGGCAGGGTGGAAGGCTAAGCCTTTTGCTTGGTGTTTTGTTCCACTCATGCCGTTAGGAACCGTATAAACCGGTGTTATGTTCCTTGATTATGCGTTCCTAACACGGTTGGGGTGTATGGGACCCCCTTGATAAACCGCTAAGTGCTAAGTCTTTTCCAGCAAGTCCCAACATTTGGTACTATTTGCCTCATAATAACAACTTAATTAATTAATTAAACTTGCATAGGGGGTCGCACCCTCGGGTTCTTAATTCTACATAGCAGGGGGGGCCAGTGCCGATGGTGTTGGTCCCAAACGGGGAGCCTGCGGGGCCGCCTTGGGGAAACCCGAGGTATCTGGTATACCCGTAGCTTCGCCCATCTGGTCGTGTCCTGAGACTTAGATACACGCGGCTACTATCAGGGTGTCGACACGCCGGGAGGATTTGCTGGATTAGCCTTACCTTAGTTCGGTTTAACTTGAGCACGGGATTCCGAGAATACTCGGGTCTTCCCACCTATGGAGTTGCGACTCCGCTGATCGTGGGCTTGTGATGGGCCAAGTTGGAACACCCCTGCAGGGTTTGAACTTTCGAAAGCCGTGCCCGCGGTTATGTGGCAGATGGGAGCTTGTTAATATCCGGTTGTAGATAACTTGACACAATGTTTCTATTACACTACCAGCGTGTGTACCGTGCCTGTCAATTTCCGAATAGGGATTCGGGAGTTGAACACGGTGGGGTTATGTTTGACCGGCTTTAGTTAGGATCACTTCGTGATCATCTCTCGACCGAGGCACTTCTCTTCTCGCTCTCTTTTGCGTAAGTTAGTGCTAGTTGCTGCTGCAGACTCTTGTTTGTTCCTTCACCTCTTATTCTTTCTTCAGCCTTATCCTCTCCCAAGGCTTAAATAGTCATGTTACCCGGGAACGGGATTGCTGAGTCCTCTGTGGCTCACAGTTACTTCACCACACCAGATGCAGGTTCAGCCGAGTTTGATGCAGGAGTTGGACCAGTTCTTCACCAGGAGCTCGATGAAGAGTTTGTCCGTGTGCTTGTGTCGTTTCGACGATCAGTAGTGGTTTCTACTAGGATTCGATCCTGACCTGTGGCTTTATGTTGTTTTGGTATCTTTCTTTTGGATCTTCACCCGTAGTCGGGTTGTGCTGTTTTGAATGATGTCTTGCTTATGTAATGTATTGTGTGAAGTGGCGAGTGTAAGCCAACTATCTCCTTTTGCAATTTAATCCCTTTTTTTACATGAGTCGTGAAAAGATACCAAACTTGAGATCATTCTAGGATGGGCTTATACCTTTAAGTCGTGCCTCGACACGTAGGAGGTATAGTCCCATCCTGGGCATTACAAAGAGCAAGACACTCCAAGCATAGCACATAACGCATGAAGTGATTAAAATATAGTGGAACGAAAGACGAACTGATAATTGTTGATGAAGAAGGGGATGCACGGGGGCATCCCCAAGCTTAGACGCTTGAGTCTTCTTGAACATTTCTTGGGGGTGCACGGGGGCATCCCCAAGCTTGAGCGTTCGACCCTCCTGAATTTTCTTTTATCATCTTCCCTCGCACACTTGAAAACTCCCTTCATACATAATTCATCATAATCTGATTAGCGAGGTTAGTACCCACAATAAAATAATTTTTCCCTATTGGAAATAAGGATAATCTTGAAGAGCTACTATTTCTCAAGATTGCCAAAAGGTTTTCGTAAAGAAAAAGCAAGCTCAAAGTTTGCAAAACGAAGAGAAGGCAAAACAGGACAGAATCTGTGAAAAACAGACTAGCATGTAGTAACTAATTTTTTCGGGGCACTTCTGCAACTCAAATCAAAAAACTCAGAACAGAGGCCCGAAAGCTAATTGTATAGAGCACGCTGTCAGAAAAATTCAGATCAAAAAGATGATCTGTTGATTTTATACGAATTTTTTTGTCCAAGGACAGAATCTGTTTCCTGGACAGCACGTCACAACTTTTGAACTTTCTTTCAATCAGAGGCTAAACTTGGCACAAAGCTGAAAAGAAAAGATACAATGATGATGCTACTGTAGTAACAAACATCAAGACACAAAAAAGCAAAAAATAAATCCTAATTCGTTGTGGGCTGCCTCCCAAAGGCGCTTTCTTTTATGCCTTTAAGCTAGGCATAATGCAAAGAGATCAAGTTGTATCAATTGAACCATCATCAAGATCATCAAAATCTCTTCAATAGTACAACTAGTCTTAAGAGGACTTTCAAATAAAGGCCTAATAAAGATACTTCTAGGGAGAAAACCAAATGGTGGAAAGTCAATGGAAGATTCATTTATAAATTTATCAAAGAGAGGTATTTCTTCCAAAGTCTTCACAGTTTCAACCCCTTTGGCAATAGATGGATTACTTTTGGAATGAGGAGCCTTTGGAACGTAAACGAACTTAGGTTCCTTTTTTGCCGGAGTTTCTACCTTTTTGGCTTTGATTGAGGAGAAAGTAGTTCCTAAAGTGTCAAAGATTTCCTCAATCTTGTCTATCCTAGAAGAATCCAAGTCATGGGATTTGATGGTCTCCAAAGTTTTGAGGATTTTATGCATGGAGCTATCAAGCCTATTCAAATTCCCTTAGATCTTACGATCCAACTCATTTATCTTATTAATGATTGGCATCTCTAGCTCTATCTTTTCAAGTTTTTTCATAATGTGAGCTAGGGTAATGTCCTCTTGAATGCTAACAACAGGGGGATTTCCAACAAGATTTTCCATAATACTAAGAGATTCCCAAACTGGGGCTTCTAGGAAATTTCCATTGATAGCAGAATCTAGAATAAACCTATTCCAAGAAGTAATTCCAACATAAAAATTTCTAAGCAGGATAATAGTAGATTGCTTCATGGTGGCTCTTTTTTGAGAATCATTAATTCTATACCAAGCATCTTTTAGACTTTCACCACCTCTTTGTTTAAAGGTGAGCACCTCTGCCTCACCAAAGGCAAAAGGACCAGACATAATGCCAACTAAAAGCAAGATAACTATTTTTGTGATTTTTGATAAGGGACACTAAGGCAAAAACTAAAAGGTAAACTAACAAGACTAAAAAGCAAAGATAAAAGATAGCGTGCAACTCCCCTATCTTGAAGAGTGGAGTCCCCGGCAACGGCGCCAGAAACGTTGCTTGATGGCTTCTAGCCCCTCGTTGGTTACCCCAAGTGGAAGGTTCGAGATGTAGCGTAACGGCAAGTTTCCCTTGGCAAGATACCAAGGATCGAATCCCGTGAGACTCCGAGGGTCGACAAGAAGGTGTCAACGGCTAACGGCGCCAGATACTTAGCGGTTGACAGGACCTGCACACAGATACAAATAACTTTGCTCCCAACGAGTACAGAGAGGTTGTCAATCCCTCCGGCCTTGCTGTTTACAAAGGATCAAACACAAGAGATAATAATGATAGCTATGACTGCAACTAGGAAATTGAAACAGGAAGTAAATAGCGGGTGTGATCAGTGATGGTAATATGGACCGGGGTCCCATGATGTTCAGTAGTGATGTCTCTCTCCCAAAAGACGATAAAACAGCTAAGCGAGGTAAACAAATTACAGCTGGGCAATTGACAGGATTATGTGCGCAAACCAATGCTAACTATGCTGTAAAGAAAGGTAGAGGCTCAAAAGAAAGTGTAAACTCAAAGCAACAGACAACTGCATTAAAAGAACTTTGCGTAAAGTAAACAATCCTTGCACCCGCAAGTACAAGCACCGTTGTTTTCCCCCTTGTGGCAACAGCACATCCCCTAGACTCATGTTTCCGTCACTCAAACTAGTCATCGAGGGGCATGAACCCACAATCAAGCATAACGTTCCCTCTTGGAGTTACTACCTACTACTTGGCGAAAGCAATAAACAGCAACGGAGAACATGCAAGAATTACTCCAGAACATAAATATAAAAGAGGTGAATCAAATATATTACTCACACACAATCTGAACATAATCTCATAATCCATCGGATCCCAGCAAACTCAGCAGAGCAACAACATAAAGATTACATATGTGCCTCGATCATGTAGGGCAGCTCACGAGGTCTAATCCATGAAGAACAAAGAGGGGAGGAGAAAATCACATAGCTACTGGTCATGGACCCATGGTCCAAGGGGGACTACTCACAACTCATCCGGGAAGCGTCCATGGTGGTGGAGAAGCTCCCGGTGATGGTTCTCCCCTCCGGCAGGGTGCCGGGAAGAGTTCTCCTGGTGCTCCCGATCTTGGAAGCGTTGCGGCGGCGGAACAGAGACGAGATCGTGAAAAAGGGTTCCGTCCTCGAGGGTTTCGGGACGCGAGGAGTATATATGCCAAAGGGGGTCACCAGAAGCGGAGAGGGGGGCCCAGGCGCCCCCCCAGGGCGGCCAGGGGTGGGGCCGCCTGGGCTGCCCGTGGCTCCCCTTTGGCCCCACTTTGGTTTTTCTTGAAGCTTCCTGTACGCTGATTTTTTCTGTATTTTTCCCGGAATTTTTGGAGCACTTTTAATATGGGGGAAATCTGAAATAGAAGAACAGCAGAAAACGGGAACTGGCACTGTGGTGCACTGAGTTAATAGGTTAGTCCAAATATGATCAAAAGTGTATGGAAGTGCATAAATATCATAGCAATATCACACAAAAGAGGCATGGAGCAAGCAGAAATTATAGATACGTTTTGGACGTATCAATACCCCTCTGATCATGAACAATATTATGTCTCATGAGTACTTACTTTTGTCCCTGAGGACATGGGAGAAGTCTTGCTATTAGTAGTCATGTGAGTTTGGTCTTCGTTCGATATTTTGATTAGATGTATGTTGTATCTCCTCTAGTGGTGTCATGTGAACGTCGACTACATGACACTTCACCATTATTTGGGCCTAGAGGAAGGCATTGGGAAGTAATAAGTACATGATGGGTTTCTAGAGTGACAGAAGCTTAAACCCTAGTTTATGCGTTACTTCGTAAGGGGCTGATTTGGATCCATATGTTTCAGGCTATGGTTAGGTTTACCTTAATACTTCTTTTGTAGTTGCGGATGCTTGCATTTGGGGTTAATCATAAGTAGGAGGCTTGTCCAAGTAAGGGCAGCACCCAAGCACCGGTCGACCCACATACCAAATTATCAAAGTACCGAACGCGAATCAGATGATCGTAATGAAAACTAGCTCGACGATAATTCCCATATGTCCTCGGGAGCGCTTTATCTTGCATAAGAGTTTGTCCAGGCTTGTCCTTTGATACACAAAGGATTGGGCCACCGTGCTGCACCTTATTTACCTTTACCGTTTGTCACTTGCTACCAATTATCTTATCACAAAACTATTTGTTACCTATAATTTCAGTGCTTGCAGAAAATACATTACTGAAAACTGCCTATCATTTCCTTCTGCTCCTCGTTGGGTTCGACACTCTTACTTAGCGAAAGGACTACGATAGATCCCCTATACTTGTGGGTCATCAAGATTCTTTTCTGGCGCTGTTGCCGGGGAGTGAAGCGCATTTAGTAAGTGGAATTTGGTAAGGAAAAATTTATATGGTGTGCTGAAATTTATTGTTACTTGTTACTATGGCTCGAAATCCTTTGAGGGGCTTGTTCGGCGTATCTTCACCCTGAGCAGAAGAGCAAAGAGTTTCTCCTCAACCTACTGCACCTAATGAAAATGTTTGCTTTGAGATTCCTTCGGGTATGATAGAGAAACTGCTTGAAAATCCCTATACAGGAGACGGAACACTTCACCCCGATTTACACCTAATCTATGTGCATGAAGTTTGTGGATTGTTTAAGCTTGAAGGTATGCCCGAGGATGTTATCAAGAAGAAGGTCTTCCCTTTATCTTTCGTGGGAGATGCATTGACATGGTTTAGGCTATGCGATGATATGGGATCTTGGAACTATAATCGTCTGAAGTTGGAATTTCATCAGAAGTTCTACCCTATGCACCAGGTTCATCGTGATCGCAACTATATTTATAATTTCTGGCCTCGCGAAGGAGAAAGCATCACTAAAGCTTGGGGGAGGTTTAAGTCAATGTTATATTCATGCCCCAATCATGAGCTTTCAAGAAAGATGATCATCCAAAAATTTATGATCGGCTTTCTCTCAATAATCGCACCATGCTCGATAATTCTTGTTCTGGCTCTTTTATGATGAAGACTGTTGAATTCAAATGGGATTTATTGGAAAGAACTAAACGCAACTCTGAAGATTGGGATCTCGACGAAGGTAAGGAGTCAGGTATGACCCCTAAGTTTGATTGTGTTAAAGCTTTTATGGATACCGATGTTTTCCGTGAGCTTAGCACTAAATATGGACTTGACTTTGAGATAGTAGCTTCTTTCTGTGAATCTTTGGCTACTCATGTTGATCTCCCTAAGGAGAAGTGGTTTAAATATCATCCCCCTATTGAAGTAAAAGTAGTTGAACCTATTAAAGTTGAAGAAAAGACTATCACTTATAATGTTGATCCTGTCATTCCTACCGCTTATATCGAGAACCTACCTTTACCTGTTAGGATAAAGGATCATGCTCAAGCTACAACTGTAGTTCGTAAGAGTAATATTAGAACACCTACACCCTCTGAGCAAATTAAAGTTTAACCTAGTGTTGCTATGGTTAAAGATCTCTTTGTAGAAGATTTAGATGGACATGTTATTTATCTCCAAGAGGAGTCTACTAGAATAGCCAAACCCAATGCTAGGAATAGACATAAACCTGTTGTAGGCTTGCATGTTATCTCTGTCAGGATAGGAGATCGTTGCTATCATGGTTTATGTGACGTAGGTGCTAGTGCAAGTATTATCCCTTTTGATTTGTATAACGAAATTATGCATGATATTGCACCTGTTGAGTTAGAAGGGATTGATGTTACCATTAAGCTTGCTAATAGAGATACTATTTAACCAGTCAGGATTGTTAGAGATATTGAAGTCTTGTGTGGGAAGGTTAAATACCCTGCTGATTTTATCGTTCTTAGTTCCCCACAAGATGCTTTCTATCCCATTATATTTGGTAGACCCTTCTTGAATGTTGTTAATGCCAAGATAGAGTGCGTGAAAGATATTGTCACTGTCGGCTTAGGGGATATGTCTCATGATTTTAATTTTGCTAAATTTCGTAGACAACCCCTTGAAAAGGCACCACCCAGTAAGGATGAACTTATTGGTCTCGCTTCTATTGCTGTGCCACCTAACGATCCTTTAGAACAATACTTGCTAGACCATGAAAATGATATGCATATGAATGAGAGAAGGGAGATAGATGAAATATTCCTCACACAGGGACACGTATTGAAAAACAACTTGCCTGTTGAAATTCTAGGGGATCCTCCTCCACCTAAGGGTGATCCCGTGTTTGAACTTAAACCTTTGCCTGATAATCTTAAGTATGTTTATTGTCGGTGTACTAAGGTAGGGGTACCCTAGTACCCCAACTTGTGCACGGGCAGCGGCAGCTCCCCGCGGCAGGGTTCACCGCGCGCTTGTCGGAGACCTTCCTGACCCTTATCTAGCCATTCAAAAACAAAGTATACAAGACAGAAGACCAAGACCCCGGCAAGAGGAGCTTGCCGGGAAGGCCGTCCCAGGCTCGAGATTGCTTAACTAGCACGAGGCCCTGGCAAGAGGAGCTTGTCAGGACGAATAGAAGATTTCATCTTAGAAGACCCGGCAAGGGCTCGGGGAGCGGCAAGCTTCCGGGCCCGGCAAGGTCGAGATCCCCGGCAAGGTGCTTGCCGGGGGAGGTGCGCTGTGTGCCCGCGCTCCAGCTCATCGGCCCACGCGTCGCCCTGGGGCCACTCCAGGGACGCGTGGCGGATGGCTGTGCAGCCTGGGGGACACGGTGGCACTCCACAGCAGAGGATCCATCGCCGTGGCAGACGGAGACGCAACGGCGGGAGCTTTTGGGGTCGACGGCGACGGGCATTAAATGCCCTTGTCCCCCACTGTTAAAGTAGGTATAGACCACTGTTCTGTACTGTAGCTCCACTGTTCCCGCACTGTTACAACTACCACCTATTTTACATTTTTACCCCTTTCTCCTACGTTGACACCTGTCGGTGACCCCTTGCACTATAAAAGGAGGCCCATGCACAACGTGGAGGGGGTTCGGTTCGGTTGGGAAACCTAGATCATTCTCACGCTCGTGTAGCTGCTTCTTCAAGCTCCGAGCGCCCAAACTCAATACACAACCAAGCAGGAGTAGGGTTTTACGCATCCGTGCGGCCCGAACCTGGGTAAAAACTGCCCGCGCGTCTGCCTCGATCTGCTCTTCGTGCTCCCTCCGCCCTCGTACCGCACAGACAAGGGGCTCCGGTCCCATAGGTGTTCGTGGTGGACAGTTTCCCCCGACAAGGTCCTTGGCGCCCCACCCATGTATGGATACAATAGGGTGTTAGGCCAACTCTCGCGAAGAAACGGTGATCAAAGAAAATACAAAAATCAACCTAGAGTCCGAATTGATCGAGACTCTCAAAGCAAGTGAGAACAAGCACCGATTTCGTCGTTTTCATAGGCGTTGGAAAGCTATTGGGGAATTGAGGTGATAGGACTTCTAGTTTTTACGATCTGGAGGATTTTACATACGTGCGCACACAGGATCACGTGCGCGGAAAATTTTGAGACCAAAAAGGGTCGTCTTGGCCCTCAAAAATGGCCTGGAGGATTGGAAAAAATGAAAGTTATCGCAATTACAGCTCAAATTTTGATGAGACGGCATATCACTTTGGTGTTCAGGTCCTTGGCGCCCCACCCATGTATGGATACAATAGGGTGTTAGGCCAACTCTCGCGAAGAAACGGTGATCAAAGAAAATACAAAAATCAACCTAGAGTCCGAATTGATCGAGACTCTCAAAGCAAGTGAGAACAAGCTCCGATTTCGTCATTTTCATAGGCGTTGGAAAGCTATTGGGGAATTGAGGTGATAGGACTTCTAGTTTTTACGATCTGGAGGATTTTACATACGTGCACACACAGGATCACGTGCGCGAAAAATTTTGAGACCAAAAAGGGTCGTCTTGGCCCTCAAAAATGGCCTGCAGGATTGGAAAAAATGAAAGTTACCGCAATTACAGCTCAAATTTTGATGAGCCGTGTCGGTGTACTAAGGTAGGGGTACCCTAGTACCCCAACTTGTGCACGGGCAGCGGCAGCTCCCCGCGGCAGGGTTCACCACGCGCTTGCCGGAGACCTTCCTGACCCTTATCTAGCCATTCAAAAACAAAGTATACAAGACAGAAGACCAAGACCCCGGCAAGAGGAGCTTGCCGGGAAGGCCGTCCCAGGCTCGAGATTGCTTAACTAGCACGAGACCCTGGCAAGAGGAGCTTGTCAGGACGAATAGAAGATTTCATCTTAGAAGACCCGGCAAGGGCTCGGGGAGCGGCAAGCTTCCGGGCCCGGCAAGGTCGAGATCCCCGGCAAGGTGCTTGCCGGGGGAGGTGCGCTGTGTGCCCGCGCTCCAGCTCATCGGCCCACGCGTCGCCCTGGGGCCACTCCAGGGACGCGTGGCGGATGGCTGTGCAGCCTGGGGGACACGGTGGCACTCCACGGCAGAGGATCCATCGCCGTGGCAGACGGAGACGCAACGGCGGGAGCTTTTGGGGTCGACGGCGACGGGCATTAAATGCCCTTGTCCCCCACTGTTAAAGTAGGTATAGACCACTGTTCTGTACTGTAGCTCCACTGTTCCCGCACTGTTGCAACTACCACCTCTTTTACGTTTTTGCCCCTTTCTCCTACGTTGACACCTGTCGGTGACCCCTTGCACTATAAAAGGAGGCCCATGCACAACGTGGAGGGGGTTCGGTTCGGTTCGAAACATAGATTACTCTCACGCACGGTGTAGCTGCTTCTTCAAGCTCCGAGCGCCCAAACTCAATACACAACCAAGCAGGAGTAGGGTTTTACGCATCCGTGCGGCCCGAACCTGGGTAAAAACTGCCCGCGCGTCTGCCTCGATCTGCTCTTCGTGCTCCCTCCGCCCTCGTACCGCACAGACAAGGGGCTCCGGTCCCATAGGTGTTCGTGGTGGACAGTTTCCCCCGACATCTTTGGCGCGCCAGGTAGGGGGCGTCGAGGTTGTGCGAACCTGATCCGGCGTTCGCGCGGGCGCAATCTTCATCAACCTCTCCAGCTTCATCAGCAACTTCATCAGCGACAACTCCATGGCCCCGAAGAAGAAGCCTTCGGAGGTCGGAGGCCCGTCTGCGTCTCACCCGCCGCCACCAGAGCCAACGGTGGGCGGGGGAGACGCCGTCGGAAGGGTGGTTGCCGGCGAGGACACTCACGGTGCCACCAGATCCAAGAACAGGACGGACGACCGGACCTCGGTCTCCGTGGACGCGCCGCGTCCATCGCAGCATACGACGACCCCGCAGCGCCATACCACGGGAGGTGGTATCCGCTTGCTGGGGCAAGGTCATACTGGAGGTTCGCGAGACGCCCCGGACCCTCGTCCGGGCACAAGCAAAGCGAAGGCGCCGGCGCGGGACCCCGCTCCTTCTAACGTTGTTAGAAGTCCGAGCGTATCCCGCTCCTCGCACCGCTCGCCCGCGTTCCCCACTACTCCAGCAGAAGCGCTCGCAAGGGCGCAGCTGCTCCTCGATTTTCCTCCAGCGGCCGACAAGGCCGAGGAATGGAGGGCCACTATCCGGAGCCTGATAGACTTCGCCAACAACGACTCTCCGCAGCAGCCGTCGGCCTCGCGGCCGCGGCAGGCCGAGAAGACGAAGGCTATCGGCGACAAGACCGCTGGGGGTGCGACAAGCGTGCACTCCCCGCCGCAGAAGCAGAAGACGCCGCCCCGCCGGAACAACCCCGACGACGGCTCCACAGCCTCGTCGGACCCGCGGGCCCGTCGGGACCAGCGCCAGGTCCTCGACGACCGGCGAGATGAAGACGCTCGGACCACGATCGAGCGCCGCCGAGAAGCTCGGCGACAATCCGACAAGAGAGCTGGGAACACTGTCGACGCACCCGCGCCCGGTGAACCAGGCGACTTGCCGTACGCGGCAGGCTGCCCTGCGTTCACCCGCGAGCTGCGGCGCGTCCAGTGGCCCAGCATGAAGAACTTTAAGCCCGACGTACCGGAGAAGTACGACGGCAAGACGCACCCCTCGGAGTTTCTCAGCGTCTACACCATAGCAGTGCAAGCTGCCGGGGGGCGCGACGAGAAGGTCCTAGCCAACTACTTCCCGCTCGTGCTGAAGCCGAACGTCCGTTCATGGCTCATGCACTTGCCGGAAGGCTCTATCTCTTCTTGGGCCGACCTCTGCCATCAGTTTGTTGGCGCCTTCACCGGCGGCCACAAACCCCATGGCCAGGAGAGCGATCTCCACATTTTGGCCCAGAAGGAAGGCGAACCCCTGCGCAAGTATATCCAACGTTTCAGCCGGGTACAGCACAACATCCCCGACGTTCACCCTGCTGCGGTTATCAGCGCGTTCCATCAAAACGTGCGTAACCGCCGCATGCGTGAGGAGATGGCGATGACCAAGATCAGGGACGTCAGCGAGCTCTACGCTCTTGCCGACAAGTGCGCCCGTGCAGAAGAAGGGAGGAAACTCCCCGGGGAGGATGCTGGCGCAGGGGGAAGCGACAGCGACGACGCCGCCCCGGCAAAGAAGAGCCGGCGGCGGAACAACAGGAAGAAAGGCAAGAAGGAAGTGCTTGCCGTCGAGAAGTCCGGCAAGGAGGCCCCCGCCAAGCAAGCGCAGGCTGGCGGCTCCGGCAAGGAGCCTGCCCCTGCGGCGGCGGCCGACAAGCCGGGTAGCTCCGACAAGCAATACTGTAAGATTCACCGCACCAAGGGTCACGACCTCTCCAACTGCAAGCGCGTCGAGTACCTCGTCGAGCAGCAAAAAGCTGAGTACGAGAGGCGCGACAAGGAGAAGGCCCAAGGTGGCGGGGAAGAGCCCAGCAAGAAGCGGCCATTCAATGGCCGGGGAGGACGCCGCGGCAAGGCTAAGCAGCGGCAAGGAGATCGACCTCCCCGGGGCCGCGACAACGACGAAGACGACGATGAAGACATGGAGGACGACGAGAACAGCGAGCAGGAGTTCCAGAAAGCCACGGAGGTCCTGTGCGTCGACGGTGGCGCCTCCCTGCACACCTCCCACCGCCAGCTGAAACAGTGGGTGCGTGAGGTGAATGCAGCGGAGCCGCCCGTGGAGTCGCGCAGGCTCCTCAAATGGTCCAGCACGCCCATCATTTTTGACCTTGAGGATCACCCTGACCGCACCACGGCGGTCGGGTGCTTGCCGATGCTGGTCTCACCCACCATCCGCAACCTCAAGGTCACCAAAATGTTGGTTGACGGCGGGGCCGGCCTGAACTTGATCTCCTCTGCTGTGATCAAGAAACTCCAGATTCAAGACGGCGAGCTCGAAGAGACCGGTTCATTCCAAGGAATCAACCCGGGAAGGAGCAAGCCCAAGGGAAAGATTACTCTGCCGGTGACCTTTGGCGGGGAGCTCAACTTCAGAACTGAGCGCATCACCTTTGACGTTGCTGATATTCCATTGCCCTACAATGGGATACTCGGCCGTCCCGCCCTCGCCAAGTTCATGGCAGCTTCCCACTATGCCTACAACGTGCTGAAGATGCCGGGGCCGATAAGCATCATCACTGTCCACAGCGACAAGAAAGATGCGCTTATTTGCGCCGACAAGATTTACCGGGATGCGGCAGCTGCGGCCGAGAAGGATACTCTTGCCGCTGAAGCTCCCGGGGGGAAGAAGACGAAGACCAAGTCCGGCAAGTGCTCTGGGACACACTCCGGCAACCGCACCTCTTCGGAGTGCTGCGCTGCCGTCGAGGACGTTCCATCGAGCTCCACCGGCAAGAGCAAGAAAGGAATGGCTGCTCCTCCGGCAACCAAGAAGGTGTCCGCAAGGGAGGATGGCACTGGTGGTACCTTCACCATCAGCGCCACCCTTGACAGCAAATAGGAAAGCGCGCTCGTCGCCTTCCTGCGGGCGAATGTCGATGTGTTTGCTTGGCAACCATCTGACATCCCCGGTGTTCCCAGGAAGGTGATTGAGCACAAGCTTGCTGTCTGCCCTCATGCGCGGCCCATCAAGCAAAAAGTAAGGAAGCAAGCCGTGGAGCGCCAAGAGTTCATCAACGAGGAGATCAGGAAACTAGAGGCAGCAGGCCTAGTTAGAGGTGTGATCCATCCGACGTGGTTGGCAAACCCAGTCGTCGTGCGCAAAGCCAACGGGAAGTGGAGACTGTGTATAGACTTCACTGATGTCAATAAAGCATGTCCCAAGGACCCCTTCCCTTTGCCGCGCATTGACCAGATCGTTGACTCCACTGCCGGATGTGAGCTACTCTGTTTTCTTGATGCATACTCAGGCTATCACCAGATTTTCATGACTAAGGAAGATGAAGAGAAGACTGCATTTATCACTCCATGTGGCACATATTGCTTTATCCGCATGCCATTTGGACTGAAAAATGCAGGCTCAACTTTTGCAAGGGTAGTGTACACTGCTTTTGAGCCACAGATCCACAGGAATGTAGAAGCCTACATGGATGACATCGTGGTGAAGAGTAAGAGCAAAGAAACACTGATTCAAGACTTAGAAGAAACGTTTCAGAACCTGCGCAGGATACAGCTCAAGCTGAACCCCGAGAAGTGCGTCTTTGGAGTCCCCTCCGGCAAGCTTCTCGGGTTCTTTGTTTCGCAGAGAGGGATTGAAGCCAACCCCGACAAGATCAAAGCCATCGAGCAGATGGAAGCCCCGAGGCGAGTCAAGGATGTCAGGAGGCTTGCAGGTTGTGTGGCTGCCCTCAGTAGGTTCGTTTCTAAATCTGCAGAACGCGCCCTGCCTTTCTTCAAAATCTTGAAGAAGGCAGGTCCCATGAAGTGGACTCCGGAAGCGGAGGCAGCGCTGCAAGATTTGAAACGGTACCTTTCCTCTCCTCCAATACTTGTCGCACCTAGACCACAGGAAAAGTTGCTGCTGTATTTGGCGGCAACCAACCAGGTGGTTAGTGCTGCGTTAGTAGCGGAGAGAGAGTCCGACGAGGAGGTCACACCACCGGCAAGCGAATCCAGCGACAAGCAGGGGGCTTCCCCGACAAGCTCTGGCCCCGACAAAGATGAATCTGCGCAGGAAAAGGAAGAGGTGCGGAAGAAGATGGTGCAGCGCCCAGTGTATTTTGTAAGTTCCCTTCTCCAGGGGGCTAGATCAAGGTACTCTGGTGTGCAAAAGTTGCTTTTCGGCCTTCTCATGGCCTCGAGAAAGCTGCGCCACTACTTCCAAGCCCATGAGATAACAGTGGTCACTCGCTTCCCATTGAAGAGGATATTGCACAATCCAGAGGCAACAGGCAGGATCGTCGAGTGGGCACTGGAACTGTCAAGCTTCGGACTCAAATTTGAAAGTACTTCAACCATTCAGAGCCGAGCTTTGGCAGAGTTCATCGCTGAGTGGACCCCAACGCCAGAAGAAGAAGTTCAAGAAACGAGTGTACCCGTGCAAGAAGCGACAAGTGAATGGGTAATGTATTTTGACGGTGCCTTCTCGCTGCAAGGCGCCGGTGCCGGCGTGGTACTCATCGCGCCCACCGGAGAGCACCTCAAATATGTTATCCAGATGCACTTTCCCAGGGAGCAGGCGACAAACAACACCGCAGAATATGAAGGCTTGCTTGCCGGCCTCAGGATTGCGGCCGAACTTGGGATTAGGAAGCTGATTGTGCGGGGCGATTCTCAGTTGGTGGTCCGACAAGTCAACAAGAGCTACCAGAGCCCTTTGATGGAAGCATATGTAGATGAAGTGAGGAAGCTTGAAGAACACTTTGAAGGTCTGCAAATGGAGCACATCCCGAGAGCTCAAAATGAAATTGCAGATGGCCTTTCAAAGTGTGCTGCGATGAAGCTACCTGTGGAACCAGGGACCTTTTTGCTCAAGCTGACTCAACCATCAGTTACACCATCAATTGGGCAGTCTAAGAAGAGAAAGTTGGTCTCCGGCGACTACTTGCCGGCGGATCTTCCTGAAACCGCCGCCAAAGTTCCCAAGATCAACAACAACGCTGAGGAACAGTTTGCTCCTGCAAGCCCTCGGGCTTGTGCAGTTGAAGCAAGTGTTCCCGACAAGCCTCGCCCCGGCGAGCTTGCCGGGGGACCGTCAGCTCCGACAGGACCAGAGGTCTTTGCCGTAGAAGCTGGGGTTCCCGCAGCGGCCCTCGAGCCTTTAGTCCTTGCCGTCGAGCCCCGGGCTCCGGCATGGGCACAGCAGATCGTCCGTTTTTTGCAAACTGGAGAACTTCCCGACGACCCTCAAGAGATAGAGAAGATAACCAGGCAGTCAAGTATGTATCAGTTTGTGGATAACGAGCTGTACAGAAGAAGACTCAATGGTGTCAGGCTGAAGTGCATCTCCAGGGAAGATGGACAGAAGCTGTTGGCAGAAATACACGGAGGCATATGCGGCCACCACATTGGCGCAAGGGCGCTTGCCGGGAAAGCTTTCCGGCAAGGGTTCTTTTGGCAAGAAGCCCTCCAAGATGCAACTGCACTAGTAACCAAGTGTGAAGCGTGCCAGTTCCATGCAAAGCAAATACACCAGCCAGCTCAAGCTCTCCAAACAATCCCTTTGTCATGGCCCTTCTCGGTCTGGGGGCTCGATATCCTCGGCCCTTTCCCTCGCGCTGTCGGGGGCTTTGAGTACTTGTACGTTGCAATCGACAAGTTCACAAAGTGGCCAGAAGTGGAGCCAGTGAGAAAGGTGACAGCACAGTCAGCAGTCAGGTTCTTCAGGTCGATTGTTTGCCGTTTCGGGATCCCTAACAGGATCATCACCGACAACGGTACACAATTCACTAGTCGCACCTTCATGCAGTACGTCCAAGACCTTGGCGCCAAGGTCTGTTTCGCTTCTGTTGCTCATCCGAGGAGCAACGGTCAAGCGGAGAGGGCAAATGCTGAAGTGCTGCGCGGACTCAAGACAAGGACCTTTGACAGGCTGCGCAAGTGCGGAAGGAATTGGATAGAGGAGCTCCCGGCGGCTCTTTGGTCAATCAGAACGACACCAAGTCGAGCCACCGGACAGACACCCTTTGCCCTAGTCTACGGGGCAGAAGCAGTTATCCCCACGGAACTCGTATACGGATCTCCTCGAGTGCTCGCTTATGATGAGCTCGAGCAAGAGCAACTGCGGCAAGATGACGCATTGCTCCTTGAGGAGGGACGTCTCCAGGCTGCTGTACGAGCTGCTCGATACCAGCAAGCTTTGCGCCGCTACCATAGCCGCAAAGTCAAGGCCAGGAGTCTCGAGGAAGGCGACCTTGTTCTTCGGCGTGTTCAGTCCGCCAAGAATTCCAACAAGTTGACGCCGAAGTGGGAAGGCCCTTATCGGGTGAGACAAGTTACGAGGCCCGGCGCTGTCCGCCTCGAGACCGAAGAAGGCTTACCGGTGAGCAACTCCTGGAACATAGAGCATCTTCGCAAGTTTCACCCCTAAGGCGCGGTTGCCGCGATCCGTTCCGGCAACCACCTTTTGTACAAGCCTTGCCGCTGTTGCATGTAACCCTTTGTACAAAGCCGGGCGCAGACCCCGTGCATCAGTAAAGATTTCGTGTTTTCGCATCGATTGCCTTTCGCATGCTTCTCTTTGCTATTCGCATGTTTTATTTGGCATTTGATGCAACACTTAGACATTCGGTAAGCACTATTGTGCCATTCAAGAAAGAAGAGCCTTACCGGAAAGCAAACAACATGAGCAAGCAGCATGTGAAAGATAAGTTGTTAGAATTTGACCAGTTCAAATTTTAAATTTTTGGTTGTCTTCCTTGAACGATCACACTTTTTATGGAAAACCTGTGCGCGGAGGAACCTACCCGTGGCTTGCCGCACCCTTATCTTGTCTTCGAGTCCACTCAACGATTTAAGTGAGCTGCGACAAGTGTCGCGCCCTTGCTTCGTTTCCGAGTATACTCAGCAAGCTAAGTGCGTTGCGACTTGCTGCGGCGAGGTTGCTTGCCGGCGAGGACCTTGGCCAGCAGGCCGCTCAGAGTCCAGCACTCAGCGCTCGCGGCAAGGGCCCCTTTCCGGCAAGCTCCCCGGGAGCGTAGGGTGAAAAACATACAAAGTCAAAGATTGGAACAAGGAAGATAACATTGCACTGATTGATTGAAGTAAAGCAAATATCTTACAAGGACAACTTGTCGCAATGGACTAATGAGTTCGTAACATAATGTGCAGCAACGAAAAGATAAAGATAAATGGGGCCCTAGTCTACGCGGTCGCCCTCCTTCCTGCCAAGCTTCGCCACCTTGGCGATGATATGGCTGACCTGCTCCTTCAGGGCCTCCGTGTCTGCATCCGCCGGCAAGCTGCAAAGAACGTTCTTGAGGTTGATCCCCGGGTTGCGGTACACGATCTTCGTCAAGACCCGCTCCAGAGTTCCTGCGCAGAGACGGCGCGACTCCTCGGCCAGCTGCGCGGGGATGCGGTTCCGGAGACCTGCAAGGGCCGGAGCGACGCCTCTGAAGAAGAGGCTGAGCTTGGCGCTGTGCGGGAGGTCTGGATCCGGCGAGTAGATAAGGTGTTCGACCTTCAAGGCAAGCAACTCCTGGTCAATGATGGATGCCGAAGAAACCAGCTCTTCGGTCCACAGCTCAATGTTCTTGCGGAAGAGCTCGGATGCCTTGTTGGCGCTGTCCACCAAGGTCCGCTCCTTGCGGAGCTCCTCCTTCAGCTTGTCTTCTCGAAGCTTGGCGGCGTCAATTGAATCCCTCAGAGTTGAGACTTTCAGCTCCAAGTCCTCGATGGAGTCCTTGGCGGCCTTAAGCTCATCGCCCCTCTTGGACAGATTCACTTGGAGCTCCGCGTTGGTGTGGGCGTCCTTCTCGCGCTCAGTAATGAGCGCGGCAACCTTCTCGGTGCTCACCTTCATCGCCGCTTCTAGTCGTTCAACCTTGGCGGCAAGCTCCTTCTTGGCGTCTTCCGCGGCAGCAGCAGCGGCTTTCGCCTCCTTCAGCTCCCCGCCAAGGGCAGCCTCGCGAGCGGCAAGGTCCTCCTCATGGGAGTCGAGATCCACCTTCCGCTGCACGAGCTCTCCTTCTCGCCGGGACATCTCTACCCCGGCGAGCCGTTGCTGTTCGTCGGCTTCGGCTTTCTCAAGTACCCACTCCTGATACTCGCCGGCGAGACGCTCACGCTCCTCCGCCACCTCGCGGAGGCCCGCCTTGTGGGCAGCGCTGAGCTCCGCCGCACGCTTCTCCATTTCGGCGGCGGCCTGGGCAGCAAGGGCTTCCCGGGAGGCAAGCTTCGCCTGCCTGGCCCGGTAAAGGGCCAGGAGTCGGTGGAGAAGCTTCTCCTCCTCGGGCCCATCTCCTTCGCCGGGCGCCTCGACGACTGTCAGACCCGCGGAGGCGAGGACTTCTCCGTCAAACGCCTCGCCCTCCGCGGGAGCTCTTGATGAAGACCCCCAAGGCACTTGGATAAAGACGCCATTGGGGGCACGAAGATAGTACGCCTGCTTCTCGCTGGTGGAGGGGCCGGCGGCCGGTGTAGCATCCGGTGCTCCCGCCACCTCCGGGTCGGCGGTGCGGTCGCCGTCCCCCTCCTCGGTCGCGGCGTCAGCGGCCGGAGCGTCCTCTTGCGCGGCCGGCTCGGTGGCCTTGGTCGCCTCCTCGGTGGCCTCGACCATCTCCACGACGACGGGAACGTCATCGCCACCGCCCTGCGCGCCCTCCTCATCCTCGATATTGATGACCTCGGTCTCCATCGGCGCAGGAGGAGGAGGAGGAAGATCTAGAAGAAGAAGAAAAAGAAGTTCAAAATCAAGCAAAGATCCAAAAAGAAGCAAAGTCAAGAAAACCAAGTACAGAACATACCTTGGCGGACGCCCTCTGCGGCGGGCTCCCTTGCCGGGGGGCTCGGCCTTGGCGGAGTGGCCGTCCTCGCCGGGCTGCTCGCCCTTGGCGGGGTACTCTGCCTTGGCGGAGTACCCGCCCTTGGCGGAGCGCTCTCCCTTGCCGGAGAGTTCTCCCTTGCCGGGGACGGCGGGGTCTGCGGCTCCTCGGTGACGGTCTCCGGGCGCTCTTCCCGCTGCGGCTCCACCTCTGCACAAGAGAAGATAGAAGAACTAAGACATTCAGAGATCAAAGCCCTAAGCGCGCCCCGACGAGCAAAAACAGTAAACCTCTAACTTACGCTGGGGGCTGCGCTGGGGGCTGCTCCCCGGAGCGGCGCTCGGGTCCGGCAAGCTCGGCTCCGGCGCGATCCCTGCTTCCGCGACGGATGGGTCTCCCACGACCTCAACTGTGGGCACCTTAACCCTCTTCGCGCGCTGCTCCAAGGTCCTGCAATCACAAGCAACAAGCAAATTCAAGCGTCAGCAACAATCGAGATATAAAAATCAAGAAGGAGTAAGGTCTCGGGTCCTTACTCTTGGTCCTCCTCGTCGTCCTCGCTCAGCGCGGAGAAGTCAAACTCCACGGTGGGCGCGTCGGCGCGAGGAGCGGAGGATGAAGATTCCCTCGCGCGTTTCGGAGCCACCGGGGCTGGGGGCTGCGTAGGCCCAGCCCCTGTGGTGGCCGGCGCCCGAGAAGTGGGCGGAGCAGCTGCTCCGCTCCGAGAAGATCCTTGCCGGCTCGGTGCCGGCCTGCGGGACGCCTCTGTCGTGGTCCGCGCGCGCGGGGCCTCTGCCGTGGCCGGCACGCCGGTCGCCCTTGGCACGGCTTGGCTCGGCCGGGGAGCTGCCCGGCGAGCTGGCTGTTGCCGGGGCGCTCGCGCCTGCTCCCCCGTCGCCGCCTTGCGGAGACGCTTCAATGGGGACTGCTTCGGGCTTGCCGGGGGCGGGGAGCTCTCCGACGCGGAGAGGTCGTCGGCGTACAACTCTGTCGATCCGCCAGAGTCTTCGGCCTCCTCCTCCTCCTCCTCCTCTGCCTCGGCCGGCTCGCTGGGCCCAGCATCCGACGATGCGGCCCTCTTCCCCTTGGCGCCTCCGCCCCTCGCGGCGCCCCTGCTTCCTCCGGCTGTGCCCTCCATTGCCGCGGCCTCCGTCGCGATCCCACTGATCCCGGAGTGCCTCAGCGAGGGGACCCCGGCGAGCGCGTCGGGAGGGAGCTCTAGCAGCTTGCGAATCTCCTCCTTATCCGCCTGGCTGGAGGCATCCGCGGCTTCCGCCTCCGCGGGTGTGTATCCAAAGTTTCCCGCCGCCGCGGCTGCGGCGACTTCTTCAGCGCGAGAAGCCATGTAAGCAATCTCTTGGTCGGTGGTGGCCCGCGTGTGCAGCTTGAGATCGTCCTTCTTCTCCAACACCTCCACAAGACGGTCGTAGAACTCGAGGACGTCGATAGGCTTGGGCGCAATCCACGTGCGCTCCAATCCATGAGAGTCGCACGCGGGCATCATAGCGACAAGGCGATCCCGGGCGCTGCTGGCGCAGAGCGGCACCACTCCCCGGGGAGCGCGGAAGTACTCGGGGTGTGCCGGGTCGAACTTGAAAAGTTCCCTGACCATACCCCGCAGCTCGAGTGTTGTGAAGTTAAAATTGAGGCCGGGGCGCAGCCTCATGATGTCTGCCGGGCCCCCGTATTGCCACGCCGGCCTTTTCCGGTCTTGGAGGGGGGCGATCCGGCGACGAAGAAAGTCCGCGCCCACTTCAGCGACAGACAGCGGCGCCATCCGAAGACGCATGATTCTGACGAGAGCGATATCCAGCTTGGAATCGTCGGAATCAAAATTACTCCAATCCCTGCCGCGCACGATGGGCGATGTGCGCGGCGCGGTGAAGTGTTGCGGCCGCTCCTCGACGACCCAGCACCACTCCGCGCGCCACTCTTCCCACTTGCCGCGGAGCTCCCCCGGCAAGTAGGATAATTTCTTATTCAGCCTAAACACCCAAGAGATTCCTCCGGAGAGGGGGGCGTCGGCCTCTACTCTGGGGATGAAAAAGTGCCTAAAGAGAGCTACGTTGGGCTGGATTCCTACGAAGTTTTCGCACATGTGTGCGAAAACGGACATGGTGAGGATGGCGTTGGGAGTGAAATCGAGGAGGTGGAGGCCATAAGTATTCATGATATCGCAGAAAAAGTTTGAGAAGAGAGGGCACAGACCGCAGTGGAAGAAGGCTGCGAAAAAGTAATACCCGCCGGGGTAGTGATCCTTGGCGACGGCCGGGTAGACGCGCGTGCGGGGGTGCGCTGGGGTCTCCTTGGCCCAGAACAAATAATATTTGTTCCAAAGCTCCCGCACGCCGAGCTTCGGCGCAAAGACGATGTGCTCCTTCCGGAACGCGACGAGCTTCGCCGCCTGATCTGACTTCTCCCGCTTGGACTTCTCCGACTTCGCCTTGTCGGTCTTTGGGGCCATGGCGGACGCGGTGGAAGGAAGGGGACGAAGAGCTTGGTGATGGCGGAGGAGTAGAGGCAAAGAGCAGAGGAATCTGAGGAAGAAGACGATGGCAATGAGTGCGCAGGGAGGGGAACCGCGCCGCTCTCTCTGCTTTTATGGGAGAGTGGGGGGCGTTTCGCCCTTCCCATTAAAGAAATCGTGGGCACGTCCCATCCCACGGCGCCGCAATCGACGCGTGCCGTTGCCGTGGGGTGCGGCGGATATGGAAGTGGATTCGGCGCGCCGCGGGCCGCGGGTGCCCGTGCACTGTTTTGGGCCTGGCCCAACAGCGCTCGGCACCGTGTGTGGCCCAGGCCCGGGGGCTCCTGTCGGTGTACTAAGGTAGGGGTACCCTAGTACCCCAACTTGTGCACGGGCAGCGGCAGCTCCCCGCGGCAGGGTTCACCGCGCGCTTGTCGGAGACCTTCCTGACCCTTATCTAGCCATTCAAAAACAAAGTATACAAGACAGAAGACCAAGACCCCGGCAAGAGGAGCTTGCCGGGAAGGCCGTCCCAGGCTCGAGATTGCTTAACTAGCACGAGGCCCTGGCAAGAGGAGCTTGTCAGGACGAATAGAAGATTTCATCTTAGAAGACCCGGCAAGGGCTCGGGGAGCGGCAAGCTTCCGGGCCCGGCAAGGTCGAGATCCCCGGCAAGGTGCTTGCCAGGGGAGGTGCGCTGTGTGCCCGCGCTCCAGCTCATCGGCCCACGCGTCGCCCTGGGGCCACTCCAGGGACGCGTGGCGGATGGCTGTGCAGCCTGGGGGACACGGTGGCACTCCACGGCAGAGGATCCATCGCCGTGGCAGACGGAGACGCAACGGCGGGAGCTTTTGGGGTCGACGGCGACGGGCATTAAATGCCCTTGTCCCCCACTGTTAAAGTAGGTATAGACCACTGTTCTGTACTGTAGCTCCACTGTTCCCGCACTGTTGCAACTACCACCTCTTTTACGTTTTTGCCCCTTTCTCCTACGTTGACACCTGTCGGTGACCCCTTGCACTATAAAAGGAGGCCCATGCACAACGTGGAGGGGGTTCGGTTCGGTTCGAAACATAGATTACTCTCACGCACGGTGTAGCTGCTTCTTCAAGCTCCGAGCGCCCAAACTCAATACACAACCAAGCAGGAGTAGGGTTTTACGCATCCGTGCGGCCCGAACCTGGGTAAAAACTGCCCGCGCGTCTGCCTCGATCTGCTCTTCGTGCTCCCTCCGCCCTCGTACCGCACAGACAAGGGGCTCCGGTCCCATAGGTGTTCGTGGTGGACAGTTTCCCCCGACATCTATCTTGATGAAAAGAAGATATATCATGTTATTATTAGTGCTAACCTTTCAGAGTAGGAAGAAGAAAGATTATTGAAAACTCTGAAGAAGCACTGAGCTGCTATTGGATATACTTTGGATGATCTTAAGGGCATTAGTCCCACTATATGTCAACATAAGATAAAATTGGAAGAAAATGCTAAACCAGTTATTGATCATCAGCGACGGTTAAATCCTAAGATGTAAGAAGTGGTAACGAAGGAAATTCTAAAGCTTCTAGAGGCAGGTATTATCTATCCCATTGCTGATAGCTAGTGGATAAGTCATGTCCATTGTGTTCCCAAGAAAGGAGGTATGACTGTTGTCCCTAATGATAAGGATGAATTGATCCCGCAAAGAATAGTTACATGTTATAGGATGGTAATTGATTTTCGTAAGTTAGATAAAACTACCAAGAAAGATCATTACCGCTTGCCATTTATTGACCAAATGCTAGAAAGGTTATCCAAACATACTCATTTCTGCTTTCTAAATGGTTATTATGGTTTCTCTCAAATACCTGTGTCAAAAGGGGATCAAGAAAAGACCACCTTCACTTGTCCTTTCGGTACCTTTGCTTATAGATGTATGCATTTTGGTTTATGTAATGCACCTACTACCTTTCAAAGATGCATGATGGCTATACTCTCTGATTTTTGTGAAAAGATTGTTGAGGTGTTCATGGAGGATTTCTCCGTTTACGGAACTTCTTTTGATGATTGCTTAAGCAACCTTGATCAAGTTTTGCAGAGATGTGAAGACACTAACCTTGTCTTGAATTGGGAGAAATGCCACTTTATGGTTAATGAAGGCATTGTCTTGGGACATAAAATTTCTGAAAGAGGTATTGAAGTTGACAAAGCTAAAGTTGATGCTATTGAAAAGATGCCATGCCCTAAGGATATGAAAGGTATACGAAGTTTCCTTGGTCATGCCGGGTTTTATAGGAGGTTCATTAAGGACTTCTCCAAAATCTCCAGGCCTCTGACTAATCTTTTACAGAAAGATATTCCTTTTGTCATTGATGATGATTGTCTAGAAGCATTTGAAATACTTAAGAAAGCATTGATCTCTGCACCTATTGTCCAGCCTCCTGACTGGAATTTACCCTTTGACATTATGTGCGATGCTAGTGATTATGCTGTAGGAGCTGTTCTAGGGCAAAGAGTTGATAAGAAATTGAATGTTATCTAGTATGCTAGCAAAACTCTAGATAGTGCCCAAAGAAATTATGCTACCACTGAGAAAGAATTTTTAGCAGTTGTGTTTGCTTGTGATAAATTTAGACCCTATATCGTTGATTCTAAAGTAACTATTCACACTGATCATGCTGCTATCAAATACCTTATGGAAAAGAAAGATGCTAAACCTAGACTTATTAGATGGGTTCTCTTGCTACAATAATTTGACTTGCATATTATTGATAGAAAGGGAGCTGAGAACCCCGTAGCAGATAACTTGTCTAGGTTAGAGAATATACTTGATGACCCACAACCTATTGATGATAGCTTTCCTGATGAACAACTAGCTGTCATAAATACTTCTCGTACTGCTCAATGGTATGCTGATTATGCTAATTATATTGTTGCTAAGTTTATAGCTCCTAGCTTCACATACCAGCAAAAGAAAAAGTTCTTCTATGATTTGAGACATTACTTCTGGGATGACCCACATCTTTATAAAGAAGGAGTAGATGGTATTATTAGACGTTGTGTACCTTAGCATGAACCGGAACAAATCCTACACAAGTGCCACTCCGAAGCCTATGGAGGACACCATGCGGGAGATAGAACTGCACACAATGTATTGCAATCCGGTTTTTATTGACCTACTCTCTTCAAGGATGCCCGTAAGTTTGTCTTATCTTGTGATGAATGTCAAAGAATTGGTAATATTAGTAGACGTCAAGAAATGCCTATAAATTATTCACTTGTTATTGAACCATTTGATGTTTGGGGCTTTGATTAATGGGACCTTTTCCTACCTCTAATGGGTACACACATATTTTAGTTGCTGTTGATTACATTACTAAGTGGGTAGAAGCTATTCCAACTAGTAGTGCTGATCATAACACCTCTGTTAAGATGCTTAAGGAAGTTATTTTTCCGAGGTTTGGAGTCCCTAGATATCTAATTACTGATGGTGGTTCACACTTTATTCATGGTGCTTTCCGTAATATACTTCCTAAGTATGATGTCAACCATAGAATTGCATCACCTTATCACCCACAAACTAGTGATCAAGTTGAATTAAGTAATAGGGAGTTGAAATTAATATTGCAAAAGACAGTTAATAGGTCTAGAAAGAATTGGTCCAAGAAACTAGATGATGCATTATGGGCCTATAGAACTGCATACAAAAATCCTACGGGTATGTCTCCGCATAAGATGGTATATGGAAAAGCTTGTCACTTACCTCTTGATCTAGAACATAAGGCATATTGGGCTATTAAAGAGCTCAACTACGATTTCAAACTTGCCGGTGAAAAGAGGTTATTTGACATTAGCTGTCTCGACGAACGGAGAACCCAGGCCTACGAGAATGCCAAGCTATTTAACGAAAAAGTTAAAAGATGGCATGACAAAAGGATACAAAAGCGTGAGTTTAACGTAGGTGATTATGTTTTGCTATACGACTCTCGTTTAAGTTTTTTTGCAGGAAAACTTCTCTCCAAGTGGGAAGGACCTTACGTTATCGAGGAGGTCTATCGTTCCGGTGCCATAAAAATCAACAACTTCGAAGGCACAAATCCGAAGGTGGTGAATGGTCAAAGAATAAAACATTATATCTCCGGTAATCCTATAAATGTTGAAACCAATATTATTGAAACCATAACCCCGGAGGAATACATAAGGGACACTTTCCAGAACGATTCAGCCTCCGAAAAGGAAAAGGTATGTGATACGATAAGTAAACCGACTCCAAAACAGTCCTAAAGGTAATTTTTCTCCGTTTTGGAATTTTTAGAAAAATAGAAAAATAAACTGCAGTCCGGAGGAGACACGGGGCCTCCTGGAGGGTAGGGGCGCGCCCCCCTTCCCAGGGCGCGCCCCCTGCCTGAGGGCACCCCGTGTGTCCCCTGGACTCTGTTTTCTTGTGGGCTACTCCTTTTGTTCGGGAAAAATTCATTATATATACTCCCGAAGGTTTTGACATCTGTATCACGCAGAATTCCTTTGTTTTCGTTTCGAGCTGCTGTTTTTGACAGATCCATATCATCATGGCGTTCTCCAACACCCCCAAGGACTAGTTCCTCGAGAAGGTCATCAACCCCTACCTTCCGGAGGTGCTGCACCACCCCAAAACTATGGAGTTGCATGATGGGGTGCTGCACATCCATGATGTTGAGGGGCCGAGAAGGACCGGAAGCGTGGAGACAAGACTCGAAGCAATGGAGCAACAAGTTTTCAAGTGCCAAGGTATGGTGGAACAAGGACTCGACGCCAACCACATGATGATCTCGGAGCTTGCCAACAACCTCAAGATGGACTCAAGGATCTTCGGGGAAGCCATCTCCAATCTTCAAGAGAAGATCAATCATCTCCAAGCCTAGATCTATGACCTGCAAAACCAAAACTGTGAGTATGAATATAGATTCAAGAACATGAGTTTGGCTGCAGATTTGAGTATCTCGTAAACTCGATCATCCTTCTACGATGGTGCACATGCCTTGGAAGAACAACAAGCCTACATCAGTAGGAACCCCATCATCACCAACCCTGAAGAAGGAGACATAATCATATGGGTATGGGCACTCCCCTTGGGAACTGCCAAGCTTGGGGGAGTGACCCAGTATCGTATCACCATCACTCCTATCTTTACCATTTTACTTAGTTCGATCCTTTTGGTAGTATCTTGATCTATTAGAATAAAGTTAACATGATCTAGTTGTGAGCTTTTGCTTTGTGAGCTTTACCCTTTGTAATCGAGTCCGTGAGCTATATAATAAAGATTAGTGTTGAGTCAAGGGCTTGATTTCCGCACGTGGGTCATGATAAAAAGAAAGAAACCAAAAAGAGTATCAAAGATATCATATCGATCTTATGGGAAGTAATGACCTCACATACAAGGGTATGATAAATAAAAGTTGTTGGGAGGTGACAAACATAGTTTGGGTCATCGTTGCAATTAATAGGAAGTAATAAAAGAAGAGAGGCTTCACATACAAATATACTATCTTGGACATCTTTTATGATTGTGAACACTCATTAAAGTATGACATGCTAAAGAGTTGATGTTGGACAAGGAAGACAACATAATGGGTTATGTCTTCTTATATCCGAAATAAAGTATATTGTCATGGATCTTCCAACATGTTGAGCTTGCATTTCTCCATCATGCTAGCCAAAACTCCTTGCACTAAGTAGAGATACTACTTGTGCTTCCATATATCCTTAAACCCAGTTTTGCCATGAGAGTCCACCATACCTACCTATGGATTGAGAAAGATCCTTCCAGGTAAGTTTTCATGTTGCAAATCCTCTAAATATGTATGATTTATTAGTGTGGGAGAAATTAGCTTTATACGATCTTGTGATATGGAAGTAATAAAAGCGACAGACTACATAATAAAGGTACTTATCACAAGTGGAAATATAAAGCAAAGTTCTTCTATGCTAAGACTTTGTGCATCCAACCATAAAAACACATGACAACCTCTGCTTCCCTCTGCGAAGGGCCTATCATTTATTTTTGTCTTATAAGTGTTAAGGTGAAATCCACCTTTCCTTTTTACACTTTATCCTTTGGTAAGCACATTGTGTTGGAAAGATCCTGACATATATACCAATTTGGATGTAGGTTTTCATGATCTATTACTGTTGACATTACCCTTGAGGTAAAAGGTTGGGAGGCAACACCATAAGCCCCTATCTTTCTCTGTGTCCGATTAAAACTCCATAAACATAAGTATTGCATGAGTGTGAGCAATTGTGAAAGACTATATGATAGTTGAGTATGTAGGCTTGCTGAAAAGCTCTTATATTGACTCTTTCCGATGTTACGATAAATTGCAATTGCTTCAATGACCGAGACCAAAGTTTGTTAGTTTCCAATGAAGTTTATGATTCATACTTGATATTGTGGATGAATTGTTACTTTAGCATAATGATCATATGACTATATTTATATAAGTTGATGTTACAAGAATGATCATGATGCCCTCATGTCCGTATTCTGTTTTTATCGACATCTCTATCTCTAAACATGTGGACATATTTTTTGATATTGGCTTTCGCTTGAGGACAAGCGAGGTCTAAGCTTGGGGGAGTTGATACGTCCATTTTGCATCATGCTTATAAGTTGATATTTATTGCATTATGGGATGTTCATACATGTTTTGTCACAATACTTATGCCTTTTCTCTCTTATTTTACAAGGTTTACATGAAGAAGGGGGGATGCCGGCAGCTGGAATTCTGGGCTGGAAAAGGAGGAAACTGTGGAAACCTATTTTGCACAACTACAAAAGCCCTGAAACTCCACAGAACATTGTTTCGGAAAATATAAAAAATATCTGGCGAAAAGAACCCACGAGAGGGGCCACTGGCTGGCCTCGAGGGTGGGGGGCGCGCCACCCTTCCCAGGGCGTGCCCCCTGCCTCGAAGGCCAGCTGGTGGGCCCCCGATGCCCATCTTCTCCTATATGAAGTGTTTTGACCTGGAAAAAATCAAGAGGAGGCTTTCGGGAGCTAGCGCCGCCGTCTCGAGGCAGAACCAAGGCGGAAACCAATCTAGGGCTCCGGCAGAGCTGTTCTGTTGGGGATACTTCCCTTCGGGAGGGGGAAAATCATCACCGCCGTCAACACCAACAACTCTCCCATCTTGGGGAGGGCTATCTTCATCAACATCTTCACCAGCACCATCTCCTCTAAAACCCTAGTTCATCTCTTGTATCCAATCTTTGTATCCAAACCTCAGATTGGTACCTGTGGGTTGCTAGTAGTGTTGATTACTCCTTGTAGTTGATGCTAGTTTGTTTATTTGGTGGAAGATCATATGTTCAGATCCATTATGCATATTAATACCCCTCTGACCGTGAAAAATATTATGTCTCGTGAGTAGTTACTTTTGTTCCTGAGGACATGGGAGAAGTCTTGCTATTAGTAGTCATGTGAGTTTGCTCTTCGTTCGATATTTTGATGAGATGTATGTTGTCTCTCCTCTAGTGGTGTCATGTGAACATCGACTACATGACACTTCACCATTATTTGGGCCTAGAGGAAGGCATTGGGAAGTAATAAGTAGATGATGGGTTGCTAGAGTGACAGAAGCTTAAACCCTAGTTTTTGCGTTGCTTCGTAAGGGGCGGATTTGGATCCATATGTTTCAGGCTATGGTTAGGTTTACCTTAATACTTCTTTTGTAGTTGCGGATGCTTGCATTAGGGGTTAATCATAAGTGGGAGGCTTGTTCAAGTAAGGGCAGCACCCAAGCACCGGTCCACCCACATACCAAATTATCAAAGTACCGAACGCGAATCAGATGATCGTGATGAAAACTAGCTCGACGATAATTCCCATATGTCCTCGGGAGTGCTTTACCTTGCCTAAGAGTTTGTCCAGGCTTGTCCTTTTTTACACAAAGGATTGGGCCACCTTGCTGCACCTTATTTACTTTTACCGTTTGTCACTTGCTACCAATTATCTTATAACAAAACTATCTGTTACGTATAATTTCAGTGCTTGCAGAAAATACCTTACTGAAAATTGCCTATCATTTCCTTCTGCTCCTCGTTGGGTTCGACACTCTTACTTATCAAAAGGACTATGATAGATCCCCAATACTTGTGGGTCATCAACCATCACGGTTACTCACATAGGTGGTGTATTCTTAATGATAAGGTGTCAAGTTATCTACAACCGGATATTAACAAATTCTCATCTGCCACATAACCGCTGGCACGACTTTCGAAAGATCAAACCATGCAGGGGTGTCCCAACTTAGCCCATCACAAGCTCACGATCCGTGGAGTCGCAACTCCAAAGTGGGAAGACCCGAGTATTCTCGGAATCCCGTGCTCAAGATATTTTGACAAAGGTAAAACTAATCTAGCAAGACCTCCCGGCGTGCCGACACCCTGATAGTAGGCGCGCGTATCTCGTCTCAGGCCACGACCTGATGGGACAAGCTACGGGTGTATACAAGATACCTCAGGTTTCCCCAAGGCGGCCCCGTAGGTTGCCCAGTTTGGACCAACACTCATGAGGAGCACTGGCCCGGGTTGTTAATTAAGAACTCGGGTTTGCAACACCCAATGCAAGTTTTAGTTATTAGGCAAATATAAAACCAATATTGAGCCTTGCTGGAAAAGCTTTAAACAGAGCGAATTAGCAAGGGGGGCCCATAAACCCCAACCGTGTTAGGAACGCAAAATCAAGGAACATAACACCGGTTTATCGGTTCCTGAGGTGGCATGAGTGGAACAAAACACCAAGCTGAAAGGCTTAGCCTTCCACCCATTACCAATATATAGGTGCATTTGTTTATAACAGGTATATATTGTGTTATCCCAATAACAAGTTCATCATGGAGCAATCTTCAAAACTTCACCTGCAACTAACAACGCTATAAGAGGGGTTGAGCGATGCGTACTTAGCCAAACAATGGTTTGCTAGGAAGGCGGTTAGAGTGTTTCATGGCAATAATAGGAGGATGACAAACAGGAATGGGCATCAAGGCATATCTAAAAAATTGAGACATCTAGCATAGGCAAGGATAGAAGTGATATCAGGGCATGGTCACTTGCTTGTTGAGTCCACGGAGGGATCATAACCTTGCTCCTCAAACTCAGCCTCGAAAGGAACCTTGAACTCCGAATCGTCACCGGGCTCTAACCAACACCACAATGCAAACACTTGAACACAATCAATCATCATGCAATGCTCAAACACATGATGCATGAATATGATGCATATGGACATGGGTAGGATATGATGCAACTCCTAGGGACAAGAAGAGTGCACAAGCAACATGACAAGAAAACAAGATCACAACATAAGTAGGAACACAAGCAAAAAGGAAACAAAAACTAACATAGTCACAAATGGTTATGTAGGTGATTTAAACAAGCACCCAACCAGTTTTAAAAGTTGTTTAACATGGCATGGGGTACAACTAGGACTAACAGCAACATGCTAGCATTTTAAATGGGCCGGAAAGAACAAACAACAATTTCCGAAAACTCCCATATTCATATAAACACAATTATAACGAAACGGAGAAAGTCATATTTTAAAGTTGTTAAACATGCAAACTAACATCACCATCTTAATCTACACATTTTCCACCCCAAAAACATATAAAGTTTGTCAAATTTGGAGTTAGGGTTATTTAGTTATGATTTTTACAAGTTTGAGCATATTTAAACACAAATAAGTATCAAACAACATTTTAAATGTTGTTAACATGGCAACAAACTGCATATTAGTAATCTACATGAAAAACTAGGCAGTTTTCATATTTACCTCATTTCCAACAGATGCATATATTTAAATATATGAATTATGCAAGGAAAATGCAGAAAAAGAAAATAAAATCAAAAACAGAAAAGGAAAGACTAAGCTGACACAGTCTGGACCAACCATAGTCGCTGACTGGTAGGTCCAGGGGGAAGCTAAGGTGGCACTGCGGGTGTGGGAGTGGGTAGGAGGTGCTGGGAGGCTGCGAGGTGGGGTCAACTTGTCAGTGGGTCAAATAAAACAAAAACGGGGCTAAACCCACTACCCCGGCGGGGATTCGAACCTGGGTCTCCCCAGTGAAGGCACGACACGAGTACCAGCTCGGCTAGGCGCGGTTGCTGGCTAGGAAAAGGGCTCGGGCCTTAAGATCTGAACCTAGTGGAGCTTCTCTGAGAGAAGATGACTGCTGATCTATGATGGCGCCGGCGAGGGCAACCGTGGCGATGGCGGGGCCAGATGAGTCACGGCGGGCGTGCGGGATTCGGTTGTGGACGGCTCGGGAGGGCATGGCGCTAGGAGAATGCCGGGGCATTCTCGACTTGAGCAACTGCTCGGGTCGGTCCATGGTGGCGCGGGAGTTTGAGCAGCAGCACGGCGCAACGGCAAGCAGACAGGGTGCATGGAGAGCGGGCTTGCACGCGCGAGGCAAGCGCAGCGAGGAGAGATGGCCGCGCGTATGCACGTGCAAGATCCGGAGCTCCTAAACAACCAAACTGCAACTATGCCCAGAGCACGGCGGACACAAACTTGGCATGAACGGAATGGCGCCTACGGAGGTTTAAGGACGACAAGAAGCAGCAGGAGGGGAGTTTGGTATACCTTGTATACCTGTGACAAGAAGAAGAGGCCGATGACAAGGCAACGGCGATGAGGTCGACCTCTGAACCTCGGCGCGAACACTAACCGAGGGGTAGGTGGAAGTAGAGGAGGAAGCCGGCGCGGACTTGGCGATTTCCTCGACACCGTAGTGCAAGCTGAGGGCGACGGGGACGACGGCGAAGCCGATGGACTTGAAGATGGCGGCTGGAGGTGACCGGAGGGCGGTGACGGCGGCGAGCGTGCTCTCAGCCACGCTCGGGTGCTCGTGGGGGAAGGAGAAGGGGGGAAGGGGAAGAACCCCTTGATGGCGGCGGCGAAGGAGGAACTCTAGAGGAGTAGGTGTGGATGCTGAGGGGGTCTTATAGGGAGGTGGGCACGGCTGGCCCGGCCACCGTGGCCTTGGCGGACGTGGAAAGTAGAAGGAATGAGGTGGAAGAAAAGGCGAGTGAGGGCTACAGCGCCTAGTGACGGATGGGACCTGCGCTCCACGTGGGACGAGTGCAGGAGGGGGTCGGATCTGTCTGGGTGAGAAAAGGCACCGGGGGGGAGGGAACTGGCGGGCTGCGGCTGGGCTGATGCTGCCGCGTGGGCCGAGATGCAGGAGGGGGAGAGGCCCAAGCTGCCGCTGCCTTAGTCTCCCTCCTTTTCCATTTTCTTTACAATTTATGTTTAATTAAATAAACAGCTGATAAAAGAAAAGTCCATGGGGGTAGGTGAGGAGTTTGATAGATATAAAAATATCCTCAAGCTCCTGGAATTATACACTATTTTATAAAATTGTCCTGGGCATTTTTAGAGGAAGTAAAATAATTCGAGTTTGAATTATATTCAAACTTGAGCCATTTTAAAACCTAACAAAAACAATTCCAAACGAGGGGAAGCTTTGCAAGATGACTTAAGGTCAAGGTAACAAGGATGTGGGGAGGAGATGAACATTTAAAAGAAGAGGTAAGTCACTTGCAAAAATACTTAAAGAAAGGAAAAGAAAAGAAGGAAGAGAAGAAGTGGTGCAAGAAGAAGGAGGGGGTTTAGCATGGGCATGAACTTGCCACAACCATCACACAACAAGATCATGGACCCCACTTAACATACTAAGGATGAATAAAACACAAGACAAGTAAAAGAATGCTATGATGATCATGATGAAGTAATGCATGAATGCAGAAGAAAAGAAAAAAATAACATGACAATGCAATGACCATAAGAATGCATAATTGAAGAAGAACCCCCAAGAAAAGACGAGGATCAAATTGATAATGCTTTATTGCCATATATGGAAGGTATCATATGGGGTGTTACATTAATATTCCCTTCTTTTATATCAATCACTACACTAGTAGTGCGCAAAAATGGTCTACCAAGTATAATAGGGCAAGACGGAATGCAAACGATGTCAAGAACTATAAAGTCTATGGGTACATAGTTCTTATTTACAAAAATAAGAATGTCATTGATCCTTCCCAAAGCCTTTTTAACAGTAGAATCCGCCAAATGCAAATTAAGAGAACAATCTTCAATATTGGTAAGACCAAGAATATCACAAAGAGATTTCGGAATTGTGGAAACACTAGCACCCAAATCACATAAAGCATCACACTCATAATTTTTTATTTTGATTTTTATGGTGGGTTCCCATTCATCATGCTATTTTCTAGGGATTGAGACTTCCAAATCCAACTTATCTTCTAAAGCCTTCATCATAGCATCAACAATATGTTTAGTAAAAGCTTTATTTTGTTCATAAGCATGAGGTGAATTTATCATGGATCACATCAAAGAAATACACTCAATGCAATAGCAACTATCATAATTAAAGTCTTTGTAATCCAAGAGAGTGGGCACATCACTAGTTAAGGATTTGACATCTCCAAACCCAATTTTATCAATTTTCTTACTAATATTTTTACTCTCCAAATTAATGGGAGGCCTTCTAGCTAAAGTTGACTCTTATTCAGTCCCTTTATCATCAAGTTGAAATTTACTAAATAAAGAATCAATAGAATAAACACCAATCATTTTAAGATCTTCATCATTTTTATGAAATCAATCACTAGAAAACACCTTTTAAAAAAATTCCCTTTTAGCTCTAAGCATAGCAGTTCTTTTCTTACTTTCATCCATATAAACATAAAGAGGTTTAGTTGATTCTTCAACTTTAGGCACAAAAAATTTCAACTTGAGATTTTCCACAGCATGAGAAATTCTATCAATGCTTCTAGACATATCATCAATCTTATTAAAATTTTCTTCTATGGAAGCATTGAAAACCTTTTGAGTATTAATAAATTCTTTAATATTGTTCTCTAGATCAGAATCATTACTATTATTATTATAATAAGAATTACCATAAATATTAGAGGAATTTTTCGGGAAAGGCCTAGGATTAAAGTTACCTCTGTAAGCATTGTTGTTGAAATTATTTCTAGAGATAGAATTCACATCTACAACATCACTATTTTGCTCAATCAAAGTAGACAAAGGCATATCATTAAAACCAATAGGAGAACTTTTACTAGCAACCATTTTCATAAGAGCATCAACTTTTTCACTCAAAGAATCAATCTCAACCGAATTAACTTTTTTGCTAGTAGGTGCCCTTTCGGTATGCCATTGCGAATAATTTGCCATAATATTATCAAGCAATTTGGTGGCTTCACCCAAAGTAATTTCCATAAAAGTACCACCAACGGTGGAGTCTAGAAGATTTCGAGAAACAAAATTCAATCCCACATAAAAAAATTGTATGATCGTCCAAAGATTTAACCCATGAGTTGGGCAATTCCTTAGCATCGTTTTCATCCTTTCCCAAGATTGTGCAACATACTCATGTTCAAGATGCTTGAAATTTGTGATATGGGTTCTAAGGGAAATAATATTTGCAGGCGGAAAATACTTAGTAATGAAAGCATATTTGCACTTGTCCCAAGAATAAATACTATTTCGAGGCAAAGATGAAAACCAAATTTTAGCGCGATTGCACAAAGAGAATGGAAATAATTTAAATTTCACAACATCATTGTCCTCATCTTTTTCCTTTTGCATATCGCATAACTGCACGAAGGTGCTAAGATGGGACGCAGCATCCTCATTAGGAGTACCGGAAAATTGATCTTTCATGACAAGATTCAACAAGGCAGCGTTAATATCACAAGAATCCGCACTAGTGGCGAGAGTAATCGGTGTACTAATAAAATATTGTTGTTGCTATTGGAAAAATCGCATAACTTAGTGTTCTCTTTCATCATCTTTGAGCAATTGTAAACAAGAACACAAGTAGGTGATAGATCCGATCGGAAAATGGCAAACGAAAAAGAGGGTGAATAAAAACGGCAAATTTTTGTGAAGTGGGGGAGATGAAAACGAGAGGTAAATGGAAAATAATGTAAATTGCAAGGAGATGAGATTTGTGATTAGGAACCTGGTAGATGTTGGTGATGTCTCCCCGGCAACGGTGCCGAAAAATTCCTTTGATGTTGCTTAGATGCGTCGGTGTTTCCCCAAGGAATAAGGGAGGATGCAGCACAGCAATGATAAGGTATTTCCCTCAGTGATGAGACCAAGGTTATCGAACCAGTAGGAGAAACACACAACACTATGTAAATGGTACCTGCAAACAAATAACAACCACCTGCAACCCGACGCGTTAAAGGGGTTGTCAATCCCCTTCGGGTAGCGATCCCAAATAGTGACGGATAGATACGATAAATTTGTAGTAGATTTATTGATGCAAATAAAAGTAAATAAAATGCAGCAAGGTATTTTTGGGTTTTTGACAATATAGATCTGAAAATAAAAGACAAATAAAAGAAAAGGCAAATAGCAATATGGATCTAATGGTATATGATAGGAAAATAGACCCGGGGGCCGTAGATTTCACTAGTGGCTTCTCTCGAGAAAATAGCATGCGGTGGGTAGACAAAATAATGTTGGGCAATTGATAAAAAAGCAAATAATTATGACGATATCCAAGACAATGATCATGTATATAGGCATCATGGCCAAGATTAGTAGACAGACTCCTACATGCATCTACTACTATTACTCCACACATCGACCGCTATCAAACATGCATCTAGTGTATTAAGTTCATGGGAAAACGGAGTAATGCAATAAGAAAGATGACATGATGTAGACAAGATCTATTCATGTAGGAATATACCCCATATTTTTATCCTTAATAGCAATGATACATGTGTGCCTTGCTACCCCTTCTGTCACTGGGAAAGGACACCGCAAGATCTAACCCATTACAAAGCACATCTTCACATTGCAAGATAAATAGATAAAGTTGGCCACACAAAAACCAAATATCAGAGAAGAAATATGAGGCTATAAGAATCAAGATTGGATATTAAATCAAGGCAAGTCGGATCATAAACACACAATTCATCAGATCCCAACAAACACACCGCAAAAAGTCATTACATCAAATAGATCTCCGAGAGACCGTTGTATTGAGATACAAAGAGAGAAGAAGCCATCTAGCTACTGCCTACGGACCTGTAGGTCTGTGGTAAACTACTCACGCATCATCGGAGAGGCACCAATGAGGATGATGAACCCCTCCGTGATCGTGTTCCCCTCTGGCGGAGTGCCGGAACATGGCTCTAGATTGGATCTCGTGGTTGTGGAACTTGTGGCGGCTGGAACAAAATTTCGTTTACTCCTCTAGGGTTTCTGGAATATTGGGGTATTTATAGAGCGAAGAGGCGGTGCGGGAGGCCATTGAGGTGCACACAACCCACCTGGGCGCGCCTGGTAGGTTGTGCCCCCTCGGGGCACCCCCCCCCCCCATGTGCTTCTCTGGCCCACTGGATGTTTTCTGGTCGAAAACAAATCCTCAAAAAGTTTCGCTGCATTTGTACTCCATTTGATATTGATTTTCTGCGATGTAAAAAATAGGCAGAAAACAGCAACTGGTACTTGGCACTATGTCAATAGGTTAGTTCCAAAAAATGATATAAAATGATTGTAATACATCCAAGAATGATAATATAACAACATGGAATAATAAAAAATTATAGATATGTTGGAGACGTATCTGTCGGTGTACTAGAGTAGGGGTACCCTAGTATCCCGAACTTGTGCACGGGCAGTCGCAGCACCCCGCGGCAAGGCTTGCCGGGTGACCGCCAATGTCCTCCGTGGTTCCTTTGGAGCCATTCAAGAACAAAGTATTCAAGCCAAGGAGACAAGGCCCCGGCAAGAGGAGCTTGCCGGGAAGGCCACTCAAGGCACAAGACCCCGGCGAGAGGAGCTTGCCGGGAAGGTCAACCAAGGCATCTCAAGGAACTTGCCGCGACGCGCCACGCGTCCCGGCAAGGCCCGGTGAGCGACAAGCTCCCGGACGCGACGAGACATCGACCGCGGCAAGGCGCTTGCCGCGGCAAGCTTCCACTCTGTACCCGCGCTCCAGCACATCCACCAACGTGTCGCCCTGGGACCCTTCCAGGCGTACGTGGCGGGAGGCTGTGCAGCCAGCGGTACGCGGTGGCAAGCGGCGCTGACAAGGTTGCCGTCGTGGCGAACGGTGGCGTCCCTGACGGTCCCTTTTTGCACTGTTTGGGCGACGCCGATGGGCATTTAATGCTCTTGTCCCCTGCCGTCAGGGTTAGGTATGATGCACTGTACAGGTAGTTGTACCAACTACAACACCTTTCCATTTTTACCCTTATCTGCGTTGCCACCTGTTGGTGACCCCTTGAGCATATAAAAGGAGGCCCATGCGCAACGTAGAGGGGGGGGGTCGAAGCTAGAGAACTCTCACGCTCGGTCTTGTTAGCTGCTGGAGTGTACTGTAGCACTCAGCGCTCTCGAGCAAGAACTCAATAACAAACCACAAAGCAGGAGTAGGGTTTTACGCATCCGTGCGGCCCGAACCTGGGTAAACTGCTCGTGTGCTTCGCTTCGATCCGCTCTTCGCGCGATCTCCGCCCCCGCCGAACCGAAAGGGGTCGGTCCGCCGGTCCCATAGGTGTTCGTGGATCAGTTTCCCCGACAGTATCATTGCTCGCGGTCGTATGGAACACCATTTTCGCTCCGGAAGTGGGACGACACCCATTTCTTTGGCCTCCTTACTTTATTATTTTATGGAAAGTGATTATCACCTTACATACGTGATTGCACTACCATTTTTGAGGATTTTCTCCAGTAAATTATAATTGATCCAAAAGACATAGCCTGAGGTATTATCAATAAAAAGAGGTGCGCGAACGCGGTAAAATTCCACAAACCCTACCATGTAGGCACACAATAAAAAGAAAAATTGTCACACAAATTGGACTTATCAACTCCCGAAGATTAAGTCTTGCTTGTCCCCGAGCAAGTACAATGGCTTGTAAAAACAAGGTTATCTTGTGTTTATGATATACGGATATGAGAAGGTATGAGTCCATCACTGTTAGAGAGGAATGGTTTAAGGTAAAAGAATTGTAACAAACAATATCTCATATTCGGTATGATAATGATCATGCATGCATCCACACTCTATTATTCAATTTTGTCGTGGACAGGTAACAACTTCATATCCTAGTTCATTGTTGTTTCAACTTGCAAGCAATTATTCTTTTTTCCTCTCATTTTTCCGAGACCTTATATTCTTTATATGATTTAGTATCCTGTCATTGAGACATGTTAAAGGCTCATTTCATCTTTTGTATGATGCAAGCCAAACATGAATCACGACATGACTTAATTTACAAGAGCACTTTTTAATTTTTAAGAGGATTAATTTCTTTGCTTTCCTTTTCATGAGTTGAAACCTTCAATGAACTAGCATCTATAGTTATTTCATCTCCTTTCAAAAATTTAACAACTGTAATGTGAAGTATGTATAATTATCATGCAAGTAATCATGTGCTACTATTTAGATCACAAAAAACATCAAGTACAGTCTCAACTATTTAGCAATGATCTCACACATCAAGATATAGATAAACTCATTGGAAAGGATCATCCCTTATTCAAGAGAAAAATGAAAGTTCACTCTTATTGAAAATAAACCCGAATCTCGACATGCAGAATGAAAATGCATAAAGGTAAAGATGCAAAGTGCACATGAATCTTCCCAAAGCTTACAATCAAGCCGGGGAGATCCAGACACTAAGCGTTATATGATCACTCTTGGAAACCTTGGAAGGTGGCGCAGATGCTCTTGAGTTTCTGTTTCATCCCCTCGACCATGGCTTGCTGATCATCTACAACCTGGGTCAAAGACTCAAGTTGTGCAGTGCTGTTGTTAAGAGCATCGTTCATATGCCCGACCTTATGAAGAAGGCCATCAACACTTGCATCCAAGTCTTTACTCATCAACCAGTAAGAGTCAATCCCATCTTCGATCACATTAACACAAGCCTTCGCAACCTTCTCCAATTCCTTGATCTTTTCCTTCATCTCCTCTAGGGTAGGTGGCTCCTTTCCCCACTCAGCTTGAGGAGCACACAAATGATAGAACAGAGTAGGTCCACGGATGTTTAATTGGCAAGGATTAGGAGGATATTCATCTGGAGTGGTGCCGTCATCTCCTTATTTTCCTTGTTCTTCCACCTTGATCTCCACCACCTCGACCTTCTCCTCAAGGTCTTTCTTTTTTGTATGTGGTTCCTCCTTGAGGCTTAGCTACCTCAAGTCATCCCATCATAAAGGCGCACATCATCCAAGTTGGGGAAGGGGATGATGTAAGCACGGGTGGCTGAGGTCTTGTTTCTCATGTGTAGCGACCACGATCCGAATGGACCGAAGTCTCTGTGTTTCAGTGTCATCCCTGGATCGGTAATGCTGACACACACAGTACTTGAAGATTTATAACAGAGTGGCAATCACACACTTATTACATCGAATGTCTCCAATGAGAACTTATTGCAAAAGTCTATGGCTTAAGGCCATCTAACAAAATAACAGCGGAAGGCTTGGAAGATAAGTGAGTCCATCAACTCCAACGGCATAGCTGAGTGCATGACAAACGACCTAGAACGTCTTATTCCTCGTCCGAAAAGTCTGCAACGTAATATGTTGCAGCCCGAAAATGGGTCAGCACATGGAATATGCTGGCAAGATAACACAGAAGATGCAAGTAACAGAATAAAGGCTATACTATATGCATATTTGGCTGGTGGAGGCTCTAAGGTTAAAGTTTTTGCGTAAAGCCAATTTTTCCCTACAACAAAGGAATAAATTTTATTTTTAACTATCATGGTAGTTGAAACATCATTGAGAAGGTACCTCCAACTCAATCCCAATTAAAGTGATCATTAACCCAACAAATTAAATTATAGAGTGATGAGATCAACCAATAATTCAAGTACGAGATACTCAAGATGTCCATAACCGGGGACACGGCTAATCATGATCAGTTTGTACACTCTGCAGAGGTTTGTGCACTTTTCCCACAAGACTCGATCGCCTCCGTTTGGTTTCTCGCACTGCATGGTGTTTGAGAAACGGATGACCGAGACACCGTATTTCCGAAGAGGTCCCCTTAATCAGATAGATAGGCCGGTACACCAACAATCCCTCTACATCTGCTAACCCGTCATGGAAAGGTTTCCAACAACTTACTCAACTATGCCAGAGCCCATAATGGCATTGTGGCTGCACACGGAAGTTTCTAGCATGAATAGTTTTATGTTCCCTTTGAGCCTGGGTGGCATTCCATAGGAAAAATCACACGGAACCCCGGGATTTCCTAGGACAACACTGGATTCTCTAGGTGCCCTACAACCAATCCACCAAGATGTGTATTCAAGTAGCCACCTTAATTTGAATACTTAATTAAAACTCACATATGTCATGGATTTCACTCAAACCCAAACCACGTCTACGAGCATAGCATAGCAACCTAAGCAAACGTAGAAATAACTCCCAAGGGTTTGAAAAAAATGCAGGTATCAAGTTCTACGTCAATCTACTTCCCAGTCCCACAAGTTAAGAGATCCTACTCATGCAATGTGTGAGGGTTTGATCTAATGCATAAAAACTGGGTAATAAAAGGGTATGATCAAAGTGTTACTTGCCTTGCTGGCGATTCGCAAAACCTAGAGACTCGTAGTAGCACGCTTCACAGTCCGGGTATTCTATCGCAAGCAGACAATAGCGTACATAAGCAAACAAGCAATGATGCACAAACAAAACTCCAAAAGATAACATCTAACTAGAAAGTTCAACTTAAGAACTCCGGTTTGCAAAAAGAATCAAATCGAAAGAAACAACGAAACTCAAACTGCGAAAGAAACGAGCTCCGGTTACTAATTGATCTAAAGTCAAAGTTTACAGTAGCCAAAACTTTGTTCAAGTTGGTTAAACGGAAAGAGGGCGTCGGGACGAAGATCTGGGATTTTGAATCACCTGATTCCGACTCTCGAGCGAAAAGAAAAACGAAAAACAAGATCAGGGCAGAAATCGCGATCGAAATAATCACGGATAAAAACCCCGAAAAAGAAAACTGATGAACAGGCTAACGAACGAAAGTTCACTGTCTCCGGCTAACGGACGAACAGTGTTCGTTAAAACGAACGTATGGACGAACGTCCGCTAAATAACTAAACCGGAGAAAAAAACCGATCTAACCTAATAAAAATTGATCTAGGGTTTCTCGAAAAAAAACAAATCGGTTAACCGAAAAGAACCGGCGGCGGCGGCGAGAAGACGGCGGCGGTGGCTACCTCGGCGAGCGGGCGGCGGCGGCGGTCTACGGCGGTTGGCGGCGGGGCGGCGGCGGGGCGATGGTCTGGCGGCAGCGGCGCGGTGCGGCGACAGCGCGGCGGCGGGGCGGCGAGTAGACGGCTGCGCGGCGGCGGCGGCGAGACGGTGGCGCGTCGGCTATGGTTTCGGCCCGGCGGGCTGGGCGGCTAGCGCGCCGGGGCGCGGCTTATAAAGGCCAGAGGCCAGGAGTCCTGGCCACATACGGCCCGGAGTCGGTTTCGTTTTTTTTTTAAAAGAGTCCTGACGTAGCAAAACTAACGAAAGAAATACTAAACGGACTCCAAAAATCCCGAAATAAATTTTCGCCGTCCTCTAATAATATTTAGGACAACGTGAACATTTTTCCCGGACCTAAAATGCGTATTTTTCCTATGCAAATAAAATCGTAATTAAATCCAGGAAAATACCAAAAGTGATTTTAACATTTTTCCTCCAATATTTCTGTTATTTTGGAGAAGTCATATTATTTCCGCTCACATATTGTATTTAGAAATATTTTTAGGGGAGAAAAATAATTAAAACCAACACTGTCCTCGTACCGGTATTCGAGTGAACTCAAATACGAAATGGTAGAATTCCCAATTCTCTCCGCAAGTCCTTGAGTTGCTTAGAATTTCGAGGATCACCACAAACAAAAATGCAAAGAAATATGCAATGCATTATGATCTATGTATAACATTCCAAATTGAAAATTTGGGATGTTACAAACCTACCCCCCTTAGAATGAATCTCGCCCTCGAGATTCGACTTGGCTAGAGAACAGGTGTGGGTGGTCCTTGCGTAGATCATCTTCTCGTTCCCAGGTGGCTTCTTCCTCGGTGTGGTGACTCCACTGAACTTTGCAAAACTTGATAACCTTACTGCGGGTGACTCTACTCGAAAATTCGAGAATCTTAACTGGCTTCTCCTTGTATGTCAGATCACTATCCAACTGAATTGCTTCTAGGGGTACTGTGTCTCTAAGCGGGATATCGGCCATCTCCGCAAGGCACTTCTTAAGCTGCGAAACGTGAAACACGTCGTGCACTCCTGACAATTCTTCGGGCAATTCCAACTTATAGGCAACCTCTCACATGCGTTCCAAAACACGGTATGGTCCCACAAATCTCGGGGCTAGCTTTCCTTTAACTCCGAAATGTTTAACTCCTCGCAGAGGCGATACCCTCAAGTACGCTTTGTCTCCGATTTCATAGGCTATCTCCTTGCGGTTCGAGTCTGCATAACTCTTCTGCCTAGACTGAGCTACCCTCAATCTATCTTGAATCAACTTCACCTTCTCCTCAGACTCTTTGATCAAGTCTGGTACAAACAACTATCGGTCTCCAACTTCATCCCACATTAACGGTGTTCGGCATCTCCTTCCATACAATGCCTCGAACAGTGCCATCTTCAAACTGGCCTAGTAACTGTTGTTGTACGAGAACTCCGCGTAGGGCAAATTGTCATCCCGACTAGATCCATAGTCTAGCGCACAAGCTCTCAACATGTCCTCCAGGATCTGGTTGACTCTCTTGGTCTGTCCATCTGTCTGTGGGTGAAAAGCTGTACTAAATTCCAGCCTCGTTCCCAAAGTCTAGTGTAGCCACTACAAGAAATATGTCAACTTGTGACCACCAATATTGGTCACTAAATGGTCACAAATTTCCATTTGTGACCTTTTTGTGACCAAAAACATAAGGTCAAAAGCTGGCCGTCATAAACTGACTATAGCGACCTTCTCTGTGAGAAGGTCATAGACGTTTATGACCAAAATGTGCCTACTATCGTGTTTTGGTCACTAGCAGCCTCCCCAGGGCACGTAGGCATCCAACGTGGCAAGCTGATGTGGCACAAGATTCAGCCCGATCCAATTCGGTCTTCTACTTGGGCCTAGCCCAACAATTTGGCCTTTTTAATGTTTTTTCCCTGTGCTTTTATTAGCTAGATGGGTCTGACCCAGTAATTCGGCCCATGTATTATTTTTTAGGCAAGCCCTTTTAATATATGTATTTTATGTTAATTTCGGTTAGCTACATGGGCCTGGCCTACAATTTGGCCTTTTTATTTTCTAGCGCACAACATTTTGCAGTCAATTTATTTTTTATTTCTAGCTTTTTTTCCCAGCTCCAGTTTACAGATGGGTACCAAATGTCAGATTTTTCACAGCTTATTAATAAGCAATATATATGTATATATCAAACAGACAGAAGAGAGAAAGCATATGAAAATCTTCAAATAACAGCTAAAATAAGTTTATTACAATATGCTATACAGAACAGAACACATGAAACTACTTACACTCATTCACATCACAACAACTCATTCACATCACATCAACCAGTTTAACCATCGAATCTTGCATACCCAGGAACTTCAAACTTCACCCAGATCCACACAATCATAAATATTGGGATCTAGAAATAGACCGCTCTGCCAATACAAAAGCTAGCTACTCTTGGATACCACAGAACATGCTCTTCAACATGGGTAGAAGTCCTCAACGGAGTTCTACCAACAACACAAGTTCCATTCACCTACAAGAACAGAATGGAATATCAAGTACTTGCATTGTTCAAGAAGTTTACAACCAACATATATATGTAGAAGGACATCAGGAAAGCTGATGGAGCAAAATCAAACAACAGATAAATCAAGTAAACAGACCATTTGGAAAAAAAATACTACCAGGCTTGAACATGAGCAAGACCTTATGTACAGTAGCTAGCATCATTCAGCATATATGGGCTATGAGCAGTCTACACCTACTAATTTTATTTTATTTGTTTGCATCGAGTCAGCACCTACTAGATGGGATGGAAATGCATCTTGTGTATTAGTTGTGGAGCATGCGTGTATTATTAACAACGAAAGCAAGGGTTGACACTAGTGAAAGAGCAGACATGAATATTTGCTTGCAACCTGACGATGTCGCTTGTGCGAGGCGAGGCGAGGCGAAGAGCAGCTCCTCGCTCTTGGCGCCGAGCTTGACGAGGGGAGGAGGGGCTCCATGGAACCTGCGACAACCCAACCTGTGTAAATCATATGGTCTTGTTTAGATATAAACAGTAGTAATGAATGATAGATATAAACATTAGTAAACGGAAACATTTCGAAGATAAAAGTTGAGCATCAAATTGGAACAAAGCTCCAACAACTCATACTAAACAGTTATATTCAACACAGTACGGATACACTATATAACTAGCTGCAGATACACTATATTCATGTACATACATAACAATTTCAGTTAATTTCAGCTAATTATAATTATCTGAAAAAGTTTCATTTAATGTGTATGCTCCGACATTACAAGTAATTAATCACTACTACAAAACAAGCAAACTTGCTACTGATGCATGACAATATTTGTGTCAAAGAGTTTTCGGAAGAAGTTACTCCTAATGCTAATGATGCAAATCTACTCCTAATGGACTGCTACAGCTATACTGCAAGAAATTATAGCTATGGCGAGGCAACGTCCAAGTGATTCAGCACTAGAGTCCGACGCCAACAACACCAAGCAAAATTCAGTAAAGCGTGTAAATAGATTCAGACTAATTGGTAAACTGAAATCTACTCCATGAGATTCAGTCAAGCTCTAGGGAGCATCGCAGATTCAGACCAATATTTGGAAGCATGTAAATACTGATTCAACACTAGGGAGTACTAACTTTTTGTGGCAGGAGGAAAGCAAATTAATTTGGCAAACAGTTCAATGCCAAGTGAATTTAGTCAAGCATGCAAGTGAATTTAGAGCACTAGCACTAGGGACTAGGGCCTGACAGCAGTAGCACTAGATTTTGTCAAATTTGTCATCTTGAAACATCACACTACCAAATGATAGGAAAGATCACAGGAAATAGGACTGCCCTGATCAAGTATAAATAAGCATAGAAAAGATCAAACAAGCTCATTGTGCTACGCCACCGCCGGCGCGCAGCAGATCCACCGCCGGCGACCTGCTACGCCACCGCCGGCGACCTGCTATGCCACCGCCGGCGACCTGCTACGCCACCGCCGGCGCGCGGAATGGATAAGCAAAACCAAGCCTACTGTCAAATTTAATGGACATTTCGAAAAAAGTATAAGCTGATTACTATCTTAAAAATATAGAAGATGCACATTGGAGATTATTAGCTGGTTATCCAGAATGATTAAGCAAGTAAGAATAATGAAGAAGATGCACACTCGAGATTATTAGCTGGTTATCCAGAATAATGAAGATGCACACTCGAGATTATTAGCTGGTCAGAAATAGCAAGTTATCCATGATAATTAAGCTCATTTCACAACACATCAGAATAAATAAAATATAGGCATACTAATAAATCCTAGCAACAAAAATAAATGATCTCAGTTTATTTGTTTTCCCTGGTACAAATGGATTTGCTACTCATGCTAGGGACTAAGCAATAACATGAAAACTTATTCAGCAATATGGGCTGAATTTAGCAGCAAGAATAACAGGGATAAAATATATTGAATGAAGGAAATAGGATGCACGACCCGGCCCGAGGGGTGCACCCTGCGCGAGAGAATTGCATTGTGGCAGTGTTCAACATGGGGGCATCAGTCATCCCGATAGTCCAATAGATGCAGCCATTCACCTGCTTACCATTGTGAGGCCAGAGCCCGTCTATGTCTGCCCACGGGAAAATCTGCGATTCACTGGTGTTCGATGAGAAGACCATGGCGCGCGCCCCATATTCGCCGTGCCAGACGCTCACGACGCGGTAGGGCAAGTAGTCTTCTCCGTTTCCGGCGAGGATGTAGAAATCAGAATACTCGCCCTCGCAGTCCTCCTGGCAGGGCGGCTGGGGGAAGAGATCCAAGGTCCGCGCGAGCGGGTTGTAGACGGCGATCTGCCGAGTGCTCCAGCTGTAGAGCACAACGAATCCGTCGCGGACGGGATCCTTGTCTCCGTCTTGAGAGCCAGAGACGGCATCCTCGTCGTCGTCCTCGGGTGCGGGGACAGGAACGGACGCGGCGCTGTCGTCTTCGAGGACTGGGAGGCGGGTGAGGAAGAAATCAGCGCCGCGGACGGCCGCCGCGATGTCCGGGTCGGAGCGGGTGCGAAGAGGCACGAAGGTGGGGATGGCGGTGTCTTGGGTGGTGAGGAAGTGGCCTAGGAGCGGGGGTGGGTGGCGCGCGCGGAACCGGCGGCGGAAAGCGGGCGACGAACGGACGGCGTCCAGGAAGGTGCGGCAGCTGAGGGCGGCGCGGACGAGGCTCGGGAGAGAGGGGAGGCGGAGGAAGATCTCGCGCAGGGTGTATAGGTCGAGGGCGTTTAAGCACGGCACGAGGAAACAAAATCGACGGAGAATTCAGTCACCTCACCTGGGGAGGAAGGGGCTCTGGCCGTGGCAAGAGTAGGCCATGGCGCCATGGCCACCGCCCTGTCCGTGGGGAGGAAGGGGCTCTGGTCGATGGTGACTGCACCGGGGCGGGCCTCCCGGGACGGCGAGGTGTTGTCTCGATCTGGATCTGGATGGGATGGGGCGGCCGGGTGCCTCAATCTGGATCGAGGAGAGGGAGGCCGCGCGCTGGATCTTGCCGGAGGGAAGAGAGGGAGGGAGGTGCAGAGCGTGGGGATCTTGTCGGAGGGGAGGGAGGGAGGAGTAGAGCACGGCGATCTTGTCGGAGGGGAGGGAGGGAGGAGGAGAGCGAGGGGAGTGGCGGCGAGGGCTC
>LR738715.1:782193915-782220852 GCA_902687465.1 Secale cereale | reverse complement strand
GGGGGGTAGATGCAAAATGACCACATGGCAGAGCTAGGGTTTGCGGGATGGTGTGGAAGGGCTGAGGACTGCCGTTGGATCCACGATCATCCGACGGTGTTCGATGCATGATCCGCGTGAGACGTCCACGGACCAATCAGAATACAGTACGACGTTATGACCATCTAAATTGGTCAAAAAATCCATTTTCTATTTTTCGAGTGCCCAAATTGAGTTTTTTTGTTGTAAATGACCTACCATATATTTGTTGCAAAATGGGACCAGATAATTTTTATAATATATTAGGCCATATGTAATGTACAATTGACAAAATGGTTGGTTGTCAAAAGTTTTTATACACCTCTAGTGAAAAAGGCAAAATTCCGCCGTTTCAGCAGGAAGCGGGTCAAATTTGAACTGTAGCTACCTCATAGTTTGCTCTTTATTTTTTGCAAAAAATATTTCTAGGTACATAAGTATCTATTTAATCATAGAAACACGAAAAAATTTTCAAGATTCAACCACTATCTATGTACGGTCATGACCGCCGTTTTGACCGCATTTTGAAATGGGCATGAAAAATTCAAAAAAAAAATCAAAAAATTGGAACACCTTTGCATTGTGTCATTATATATGACCAAGTTACCAGAAAAAATAATAAACTTGTAATACGGCAATTCTTTTAAAAAAGTGTTCTCAGAAATGAGCTATCATGCGTGAAGATTCATGGCTTTCAAGCCAAATGATGAATCCTATGGCCACATTCATAGCATAGTTTGTTCAAATGATCTCATATTGTGCACAAGGGTGCATCTTGGAATGGCAAACAATATTGCTTAAGGAAGTTTTCACTTTCTTTGGACGAAAAATTCATTTTCCATTTTTCGAGTGGCCAAAAGGAGGTTTTTTTGTGAAGGACCTCCCAAATAATTGTTGCAAAATTGGACCAAATCATTTTTATAATATATTAGGCCATATTTAATGCACAATTGACCAAATGGTTGGTTGTCAAAAGTTTTGATCCACCTCTCGTGAAAAAGACAAATTTCCGCCGATTCAGCTGGAAGCGGGTCAAATTTGAACTGTAGCTACCTCGTAGTTTGCTTTTTATTTTTTCCAAAAATAATTTGTAGGTACATAATTATCTATTTAATCATAGAAACACCAAAAAAATTCCAAGATTCAACCACTAGCTAGGAACGGTCATTCCCGCCGTTTTGACCGCATTTTGAAACGGGCATAAAAAATTCAAAAAAAATAAAAAAATTGGAACACCTTCGCATTGTGTCATTATATATGACCAAGTTACCAGGAAAAATAATAAACTTGTAATACGGCAATTCTATTTAAAAAGTGTTCTCAGAAATGAGCTATCATGCGTGAAGATTAATGGCTTTCAAGCCAAATGATCAATCCTATGGCCACATTCATGGCATAGTTTGTTCAAATGATCTCATATTGTGCACAAGGGTGCATCTTGGAATGGCAAACAATGTTGCCTAAGGAAGTTTTCATTTTCTTTGGACGAAAAATTCATTTTCCATTTTTCGAGTGCCCAAAAGGAGGTTTTTTTTGTGAAGGACCTCCCAAATAATTGTTGCAAAATTGGACCAAATCATTTTTATAAAATACTAGGCCATATTTAATGCACAATTGACCAAATGGTTGGTTGTCAAAAGTTTTGATCCACCTCTCGTGAAAAAGACAAATTTCCGCCGATTCAGTTGGAAGCGGGTCAAATTTGAACTGTAGCTACCTCGTAGTTTGCTTTTTATTTTTTCCAAAAATCATTTGTAGGTACATAATTATCTATTTAATCATAGAAACACCAAAAAAATTCCAAGATTCAACCACTAGCTTGGAACGGTCATTCCCGCCGTTTTGACCGCATTTTGAAACGGGCATAAAAAATTCAAAAAAAAAATCTAAAAATTGGAACACCTTCCCATTGTGTCATTATATATGACCAAGTTACCAGGAAAAATAATAAACTTGTAATACGGCAATTCTATTAAAAAGTGTTCTCAGAAATGAGCTATCATGCGTGAAGATTAATGGCTTTCAAGCCAAATGATCAATCCTATGGCCACATTCATGGCATAGTTTGTTCAAATGATCTCATATTGTGCACAAGGGTGCATATTGGAATGGCAAACAATGTTGCCTAAGGAAGTTTTCATTTTCTTTGGACGAAAAATTCATTTTCCATTTTTCGAGAGCCCAAAAGGAGGTTTTTTTGTGAAGGACCTCCCAAATAATTGTTGCAAAATTTGACCAAATCAATTTTCTAAAATACTAGGACATATTTAATGCACAATTGACAAAATGGTTGGGTGTAAAAAGTTTTGATCCACCTCTCGTGAAAAAGACAAATTTCCGCCGATTCAGTTGGAAGCGGGTCAAATTTGAACTGCGGCTGCCTCATAGTTTGCTATTTATTTTTTCCAAAAATCATTTATAGGTACATTAGTACCTATTTAATCATAAATACAAGGTTTGGTGGCGATACATTGAGGTTTGGGCGGTGGTCGAGGGCCCCAACTCTAGAGCGCGTAAACTCGCATGCCCGCTGCGTGGTCACCGCGTGACTGTGGCGTTGCCATGTGTTCTGGGCGGCCTAGGCATGTCTATGAAGGAAATATGCCCTAGAGGCAATAATAAAGTTATTATTTATTTCCTTATATCATGATAAATGTTTATTATTCATGCTAGAATTGTATTAACCGGAAACTTAATACATGTGTGAATACATAGACAAAACAGTATGTCCCTAGTATGCCTCTACTAGACTAGCTCATTGATCAAAGATGGTTATGTTTCCTAGCCATAGACATGAGTTGTCATTTGATCAACGGGATCACATCATTAGGAGAATGATGTGATGGACAAGACCCATCCGTTAGCATAGCACTATGATCGTTTAGTTTAACTGCTATTGCTTTCTTCATGACTTATACATGTTCCTATGACTATGAGATTATGCAACTCCCGAATACCGTAGGAACACCTTGTGTGCTATCAAACATCACAACGTAACTGGGTGATCATAAAGATGCTCTACAGGTGTCTCCGAAAATATTCGTGGTGTTGGCATAGATCAAGATTAGGATTTGTCACTCCGAGTGTCGGAGAGGTATCTCTGGGCCCTCTCGGTAACACACATCACAATAAGCCTTGCAAGCAAAAGACTAATGAGTTAGTCACGAGATGATGTGTTACGGAACGAGTAAAGAGACTTGCCAGTAAACGAGATTGAACTAGGTATAAAGATACCGACGATCGAATCTCGGGCAAGTAACATACCGTTTGACAAAAGGAACAACGTATGTTGTTATGCGGTTCTGACCGATAAAAGATCTTCGTAGAATATGTAGGAGCCAATATGAACATCCAGGTTCCGCTATTGGTTATTGACCGGAGATGAGTCTCGGTCATGTCTACATAGTTCTCGAACCCGTAGGGTCCGCACGCTTAACGTTTGATGACGATCGGTATTATGAGTTTTTGAGTATTGATGTACCGAAGGTAGTTCGGAATCCCGGATGAGATCACGGACATGACGAGGAGTCTCGGAATGTCCGAGACATAAAGATTGATATATTGGACGGCTATATTCGGACACCGGAAGTATACCGGAAAAGTTTCGGATTTATCGGGAATGCCGGAAGGGGTTACCGGAACCCCCTACGAGAGGGGATGGTCCATAGTGGGCCTAAAGGGTGAGAGAAAGGCAGCCCATAGGGCTGGCCGGCGCCCCCACCTAGGAATCCTAGTTGGACTAGGATTGGGGGGGCGCCACCTCTCCTAATCCTTTCCCCCTTCTTCCTTCCGGTGAATCCTACTAGGAATAGGATTGCAATCCTATTCCTAGTAGGAGTCCCCTCCCTAGCCGCACCATAGGAGGTGGCCGGCCCCTCCTCCCTTGCTCCTTTATATACGGGGGCAGGGGGGCACCCAAAGACACACAAGTTGAATTGTTTTAGCCGTGTGCGGTGCCCCCCTCCACAGAATCACACCTCGGTCGTACCGTCGCGGAGCTTGGGCGAAGCCCTGCGCCGGTGAACACATCATATCCGTCACCATGCCATCGTGCTGACGAAACTCTCCCGTGAATCTCAACTGGATCAAGAGCTCGTGGGACGTCATCAAGCTGAACGTGTGCTGAACGCGGAGGTGCCGTACGTTCGGTGCTTGATCGGTTGGATCGTGAAGAAGTTCGACAACATCAACGAGCGTCACTTGACGCTTCCGCTCCCGGTCTACGAGGGTACGTAGACACACTCTCCCTTCTCGTTGCTATGCATCTGGTAGATAGATCTTGCGTGATCATAGGAAAATTTTAAAATACTACGTTCCCCAACAGTCTAGTGGGTTGGCCACTCCCCAGGTAGGTGCTAGGAAGAAAATTACAACATAAGATTCTCACGAGGAGACCGATCGATGCTCAAACATGAATTAGCAGCCAAGTGTTTGATTAGCGGTATGGAAAATGCACATGGCTAATGGGCGTGAGTTTTGGTTGAGGATGATCAGTTACTAAGAAGACCGTCTTCACAAATTTTCAGCTCAAAAGGAGGAGTCTAGGTGGTACTTGCTTTGCAAAGTACCACACTGGACATAAATACGAATGTTGAAGATGGGCTCAAAATAATGAATGGATTGAGCTGGCATTTGGTGGAGGATAGTTATTTGGGCATATGAAAGCACTGTAGAAAATGGATACCATTTGGACATGCCAAAGTTGTACTTCCTTCACAAAGTGTTTTTTGAACAGAATAGGAAAATGAATATTTTTGAATTATTTTTGAACTAGGCAAGGAAGTTTTTTTTACATATTTGACGAAGATATGACCCAAAGAATTTATGAGATTTTTTGGGGAATTTTGGGAATGACAGAAATATAGGTTGCTTCACAACCTAGGGCAAAAACTGCCACATGGACATGACACATAGGCAAAACTGATGAGGTGGCGCCTAGTCGTAGCAACCCACCACAATTTTCAAGGTTATGACCATTTATATTGGTCATGAATAGCTAGAAATAAGGCAGCGAACCAGTGCTATCTGCTTTGTGACCATTTCGTGTAAGGAAATTATGACCTTTCTGACCAAAATGGTCGCTATAGTTTAGGGTTTGGAGCCCCCCGAACAGCTTTTGTCCAATTGGTCTGAAATGGTCATAGATCTATGACCAATTCTTCCAGGGTCACTAACAAAAGGTCATAAGTTGACATATTTCTTGTAGTGAGCTGATGCCTAAACTTTGAGGTGAATTGTGCTCCTCTATCTGATACAATGGTCCTTGGAACTCCGTGCAGACATACGATCCTGGTCATGTATATCTTGGCCAACTTCGCACTGGTGTATGTGGTTTTCACGGGGATAAAATGGGCTACCTTCGTCAATTGATCCACCACTACCTAGATTGAGTCATATCCTGCTTTGGTCCTGGGCGATCCGGTGATAAAATCCATGCCAAGCTTCTCCCACTTCCATTCGGGTATCGGCATAGGTTGTAGCAATCCTGCTGGCTTCTGATGCTCTGCCTTTACTCTCTGGCATACATCACAGAAGGCTACATACTCGGCAATATCCTTCTTCATTCCCGTCCACCAGAAACGTTCCTTCAAATCCAAATACATCTTGATGTTTCCGGGGTGTATCGAGTATGGCGAATCATGTGCTTCCTGAAGTATCAACTTCCCGATCTCCGGGTCGTTGGGTACATAGATTCGATCCTCAAACCACAAGGTGTCATGTTCGTCCTCACGAAATCCCTTGGCTTTTCCTTCACTCATCCTTTTCCTTATCTTTGCGATTTCCTTATCATCCTTCTGGGCTTCATGTATCTTTCCCAACAATGTTGATTGAACCTCCAACGTTGCAACGAAACCTCTAGGAACTATCTCCAAACGAAGCAACCGGAGATGTTCTGCTAACTCCTGTGGCAATCCCCCTTTTACTAGGGTATTTGCATAACTCTTCCGGCTCAAAGCGTCTGCCACGACGTTGGCCTTTCCTGGGTGATAGTGCAGCTTCATATCATAATCCTTTATAAGCTCCAACCATCTCCTTTGTCTGAGGTTCAGCTCCTTCTGTGTGAAAATGTACTTCTAACTCTTGTGATCCGTGTACACATCACAACGATTTCCAATAAGGAAATGTCTCCAGGTTTTCAGTGCGTGCACTACAACTGCTAACTCCAGATCGTGCGTCACGTAATTCAACTCGTGCGGTCGCAGTTGACGAGATGCATAGGAAACAACTCCTCCATCCTGCATAAGTACTCCTCCAAGTCCTAAGCGTGAAGCGTCACAGTACACTTGGAAATCCTTACGTATATCTGGCAATATCATCACTGGGGCTCTCGTCAACCGTTTCTTCAACTCCTGGAAAGTTTCTTCACACTCTTCAGCCCAATCGAACTTTGTCTGCTTCTTCAACAATGTCGTCATTGGCTTTGCAATCTTGGAGAAATTTTCTATGAATCTTCGGTAGTATCCCGCGAGTCCAAGAAAACTGCGGATCTCTCCAACTGAAGTGGGTGCCAACCACTCAGTGACTGCCTGCACCTTGACGGGGTCTACTGCTAAACCTTCTCCTAATATAACATGCCCTAGGAATCCAACTTCCTTCAACCAAAACTCGCATTTGCTAAACTTGGCATACAACTGATGTTCTGTGAGCTTCTCCAATACCAAACGCAAATGCTCTGCATGTTCCTCTTCATCCTTCGAGTACACCAGAATATCGTCAATGAATACCACGACGAACTTATCCAAGAACTCCATGAACACCTTGTTCATCATACTCATGAAATAGGCGGGCACGTTAGTCAATCCAAATGACATAACCGTATACTCATATAGCCCGCACCTGGTGGTGAAGGCCGTCTTAGGTATATCCTTCTCTCGGATCTTCAATTGGTGGTATCCAGATCGTAGATCTATCTTGGAGAATACTTTCGCTCCTTGGAGTTGGTCGAACAAATCATTGATCATTGGCAGCGGGTACTTATTCTTAATAGTCACTTCATTCAGTGCTCGATAATCAACGACCATTCTTAAAGATCCATCCTTCTTCTCGACCAAAAGCACAGGGGCTCCCCAAGGTAATGAACTTCGGCGAATAAATCCTTTCTCCAACAACTCCTTAATCTGCTTCTCGATCTCCTCCAGATTATTCGCTGGCATCCGATACAGTCTCTTAGATATTGGTTCGGTGCCAGGCAACAACTCTATCAAAAACTCAATATCCCTATCCGGTGGCAGGCCAGGTAACTCCTCTGGGAACACACCCGGATAATCCTTTACTACTGGCACTTCCTCCTGAACAACTCCCGTGAGAGAATGTACTTGTGTCCTTATAGGCGAATGCCTAGATACATACTTAATCCTTTTTCCCTCCGCGGTGGTAAGAAAAATAGACTTACTGGCACAATCGATATTACCTCCATACTTCGATAGCCAATCCATACCTAATATCACATCCAATCCTTGTGACTCCAGAACGATTAGGTCGGAGGGGAAAGTATGGCGTCCTATGATCAATGGCGTCTGAAAACATCCTTGGTGTGCCATATACTCTGCTCCTGGCGAGCTTACTAACATGGGGGTCTTTACAACTCGGGTGGACATCCTATGTCTATTCATGAATCCCCTAGAAATGTATGAATGCGATTCACCAGTATTGAAAAGAACTATTGCGGTAAATGTCTTAACCAAAAACTTACCAACAACAGCATCTGGTTGCTCTTCTACCTCCTCCACAGTCACGTGGTTCACTTGTCCCTTGTTGAACGGGTTGGGCTTCTTCCCGGCGCTTCCATTGCCGTTCCCATTTTTAGCTTTAGGGTAGTCCGTGGCATAGTGTCCATTCTTCCCGCACTTGAAACAGGTGATATGGCTGAAATCCTTCTTGGCGGGTGTGGACGGGGTAGAGCGGCTCTGGTTATTACTTGCTCCATTCCCATTTCCATTTCCATTCTTAGGGCCATTGTGGTTGTGGGAACTTCCATGGTTATGGGTATATCCTCCCAGGTTCGGAGTGAATCGGGGCTTCTGCTGGGCTCTAGAATTATTCCTTCGTTGTCCATACTTCCTCTCGCGGCTTTCAATCTGCTGCTGCTTCCCTTCAATCATAAGAGCTTTATCTACCAACTCCTGGTAGTTGTTGAAAGTTTCCACCATCAACTGTACGCTCATCTCATCATTCAGCCCTTCCATAAATCTCTCCTGCTTAGCGGCATCTGTGGCCACATCATCTGGGGCATATCGAGATAGGGTACTAAACTCATCAACGTACTGAGCTACAGTATGGTTTCCTTGGCGCAAGTTGCGAAACTCCTGCTTCTTCATGCTCATAGCTCCAGTTGAGACATGGGCAGTACGGAAAGCTTGCTAAACTGCTCCCAAGTGACATTGGCTATGGGGAAAGTGGCTTTGTAATTCTCCCACCATGCTGCGGATGGTCCAGACAACTGGTGTGCAGCAAATCGCACCTTCTCAGTGTCAGAGCAATTGGCGGTGGTCAAATCCCTTCAAATCTTGCGTAGCCAGTCATCAGCCACTATTGGTTCGATGCTGCTAGCAAACACTGGTGGTTGCAACCTTAAGAAACGTGTCAGGTTGTCCACGGGTGGTTGTGGTGGGGGGTTGTTGTTGTTCTGAGTGTTCTGGACAAGAAGTTGCATCAAGGTGTTCTGCTGCTAGATCAACTGTGTGAGCTCAGGGGGAAACTCAAATCCGGGCTCACGTCTTGGAGGCATCTAATGGGTGTAGAGGGAAGAGATTAGAACAGAATTGAGGTCTAAGGGAAAATAACTACCCATATGCACATGAGACAAACACAATCATATCACACCAATCAATTTCAAGCAAGGTCTTACAAATCTAACTACCGTTACAAAAGTGCTCTAAATACTACTATGTGGGGGTAAATACTAGTCATAGGGTGGTCATCTAGAAATATTGATCGGCGGAAGATTCCATGATGTCTGCTCCAGCTTCATCTTCATAGCCTTCGTCTTCACTATCATCGGGGTCTGAAGTCTCCATGGTGGCGTCGATGATAATGTAATCTTCAGGACAAATCTCCTTGGGTTCTTCTTCCTCTTCTTCACCTCCTGGTGCTGGATCTCCCATGAATACTCCTAGCTTCCTTGTTAAATCATCATTCTTCTCTACTAGTATCAACATCTCCTCCTCGTATCCATCACAGGTAGACTTAAGTTCTTCTTCTAGCTCCAAATTCTTGTTTAGTGCCTTCTTCAATTCTATCATCCCAGCGCACATCTGGTGCTCCTGTCGTCGAATGTGCTGGTTAAACACATGGATGAACACTGCAATGGACCTATCCTTCCGAGTGATGATCATATCCCAACGCTCATCTCGGCGTCCACAAATCTGGTAGATGGTGTCCTTCAGCTCCTGCTTGTAGACTTCTCCGATCCTTCCCATCGTGATGTGGGCGGCCATGCTCTTGCCTAGGCTCCAGGTTGGTGCATCGAAAGAAAACTCTATTGGCTCAGTGGATGGTGCGAAGGTTCTCCCGGGAATTTGAACTTGAATGCTCCATCGCTCCTCTTCTGGTAAAGTGGCGGTGTAGGTTCCGGTAAAGCTTGGTATTCCTATGTTCAGGTACCTAGTGACTTCCTTCAAGTCTCGTCCAAATGGTGTGTCTTCATCCGGTTGAGTGAACTTGTTCCTTGGGTCCACCATCCTAAAGAAGTAGAAAATGGAGAGAAGTCAGAAATGAGTAGAGAAGAGTGATCTAGGGTCTGTCTTAGTGGTCGTGTCCTACAGTCAGCGTGTGCTCTGACACCATCTTGTAGCGACCACGATCCGAATGGACCGAAGTCTCTGTGTTTCAGTGTCATGCCTGGATCGGTAATGCTGACACACACAGTACTTGAAGGATTAATAACAGAGTCGCAATCACACACTTATTACATCGAATGTCTCCAATGAGTACTTATTACAAAAATCTATGGCTTAAGGCCATCTAACAAAATAACAGCGAAAGGCTTGGAAGAGAAGTGAGTCCATCAACTCCAACGGCATAGCTGAGTGCATGACAAACGACCTAGAACGTCTTATTCCTTGTCTAAAAAGTATGCAACGTAATATGTTGCAGCCCGAAAACGGGTCAGCACATGGAATATGCTGGCAAGATAACACAGAAGATGCAAGTAACAGAATAAAGGCTATACTATATGCATATTTGGCTGGTGGAGGCTCTAAGGTTAAAGTTTTTGCGTAAAGCCAATTTTTACCTACAACAAAGGAATAAATTTTATTTTTAACTATCATGGTAGTTGAAACATCATTGAGAAGGTACCTCCAACTCAATCCCAATTAAAGTAATCATTAACCCAACAAATTAAATTATAGAGTGATGAGATCAACCAATAATTCAAGTACCAGATACTCAAGATGTCCATAACCGGGGACACGGCTAATCATGATCAGTTTGTACACTCTGTAGAGGTTTGTGCACTTTTCCCACAAGACTCGATCACCTCCGTTTGGTTTCTCGCACTGCATGGTGTTTGAGAAACGGATGACCGAGACACAGTCTTTCCGAAGAGGTCCCCTTAACCAGATAGATAGGCCGGTACACCTACAATCCCTCTACATCTGCGAGCCCATCATGGAAAGGTTTCCAACAACTTACTCAACTATGCCAGAGCCAATAATGGCATTGTGGCTACACACGGAAGTTTCTAGCATGAATAGTTTTATGATCCCTTTGAGCCTGGGTGGCATTCCATAGGAAAAATCACACGGAACCCCGAGATTTCATAGGACAACACTGGATTCTCCAGCTGCCCTGCAACCAATCCACCCAGATGTGTATTCAAGTAGCCACCTTAAGTTGAATCCTTAATTAAAACTCACATATGTCATGGATTTCACTCAAACCCAAACCACGTCTACGAGCATAGCATAGCAACCTAAGCAAACGTAGAAGTAACTCCCAAGGGCTTGAAAATAATGCAGGTAATAGGTTCTACCTCAATCTACTTCCCAGTCCCACAAGTTAAGAGATCCTACTCATGCAATGTGTGAGGGTTTGATCTAATGCATAAAAACTGGGTAATAAAAGGGTATGATCAAAGTGTTACTTGCCTTGCTGACGATTCGCAAAACCTAGAGACTCGTAGTAGCATGCTTCACAGTCCGGGTATTCTATCGCAAGCAGACAATAGCGTACATAAGCAAACAAGCAAAACTCCAAAAGATAAGATCTAACCAGAAAGTTCAACTTAAGACCTCCGGTTTGCAAAAAGAATCAAATCAAAAGAAACATCGAAACTCAAACTGCGAAAGAAACGAGCTCCGGTTACTAATTGATCTTAAGTCAAAATTTACAGTAGCCAAAACTTTGCTCAAGTTGGTTAAACGGAAAGAGGGCGTCGAGACGAAGATCTAGGATTTTGAATCACCTGATTCCGACTCTCGAGGGAAAAGAAAAACGAAAAACCAAGATCAGGGCAGAAATCGCGATCGAAATAATCGCGGATAAAAACCCCGAAAAAGAAAACTGACGAACAGGTTAACGAACGAACGTTCACTGTCTGCGGCTAACGGACGAACAACGTTCGTTAAAACGAACGTACGGATGAACGTCCGCTAAATAACTAAACCGGAGAAAAAAACCGATCTAACCTAATAAAAATGGATCTATGGTTTCTCAAAAAAAACCGATCGGTTAACCGAAAAGAACCGGCGGCGGCGGCGGTGGCTACCTCGGCGAGCGGGCGGCGCCAGCGGTCTGCGGCGGTTGGCGGCGGGGCGGCGGTCTTCGGCGGCGGCGGGGCGGTGGTCCGGCGGCGGCGGCGCGGTGCGGCGACAGCGTGGCGGCGGTGCGGCGCGGTGGCGGCGGCGGCGAGACGGCGACGCGGCGGCTAGGGTTTCGACGGTGGCGGGCTGGGCGGCTAGCGGGCCGGGGGCGCGGCTTATAAAGGCCAGAGGCCAGGAGTCCTGGCCACATACGACCCGGAGTCGGTTTCGTTTTTTTTAAAGAGTCCTGTCGTAGCAAAACTAACGAAAGATATACTAAACGGACTCCAAAAATCCCGAAATAAATTTTCACCGTCCTCCAATAATATTTAGGACAAGATGAACATTTTTCCCGGACCTAAAATGTAATTATGAAAAACGCGTATTTTTCCTATGCAAATAAAATCGCAAATAAATCCAAAAAAAATACCAAAAGTGATTTTAACATTTTTCCTCCAATATTTCTGTTATTTTCGAGAAGTCATATTATATCCGCGCACATATTGTATTTATAAATAGTTTTAGGGGAGAAAAATAATTAAAACCAACATTGTCCTCGTACCGGTATTCGACTGAACTCAAATACAAAACGGTAGAATTCCCAACTCTCTCCGTAGGTCCTTGAGTTGCTTAGAATTTCGAGGATCGCCACAAACAAAAATGTAAAGAAATATGCAATGCAATATGATCTATGTATAACATTCCAAAATGAAAATTTGGGATGTTACATCATGGCGGCGCTCCGGGCTTGTGATCTGTAACTAAAAGCTTTTTGGTGGAGATAGGAAGCAAAGGAGATGTGAGATTAGATGGTTTAAGGCTTAATGACATGCCCCTTCCCTTCCTATAAAGGCTAAGCTTATAGGTAATCACGATATCAAAGATAAAAAGCTAGTTAAAAAGAAATCAGAGCAAAATCAGGAAAGTATCTTGAAGACAGACCAAAGGGCGATGTTGTTCTCAAAACCGGCGGATCTCGGGTAGGGGGTCCCGAACTATGCGTCTAAGGATCGATGGTAACAGGAGGTTGGGGACACGCTGTTTACCCAGGTTTAGGCTCTCTCGGTCGAGGTAATACCCTACTTCCTACTATATTAATATGGATGAATATGACTACAAGAGTTGATCTACCTCGAGATCGTAATGGCTAAACCCTTATGTCTAGCCTATGAGGATGTTATGATTTTCTTCTCTGGCCTCTACAGACTAAACCCTCCAGTTTATATATGCACCAGAGGGGCCTATGGTTTGTACATAACCATCTTGCAGAGGAAGGAAAGATTACACCCGAACCTAAAACCTTCCATTATACGGATACAGGAGTCCTATCCGAATACGAGAGATGATCTTCAACAATGATCTTCACGGCCCAGTAGTCCGGCCCACCACAAGTTATCCGGCCACCCGAGGACCCCTCAATCTAGGACTCCCTCAGTAGCCCCTGAACCTGTCTTCGATGACAATGAGTTCGGCTTCGGTATTGTCTTCGGCATTGCAAGGCGGGTTCCTTCTTCCGAATATATCTTTTGTAAAAAGGTGTATTGTGTTCAGCTCAAAGGCAAGGCATCGACAAAAAATTCTTTACTGGCAACTTTTTGGTGAAGCGTCGCGTCCATCCCATTAACATATCGAACTGTTTGACTCGGTCCTAGTTTTGGGTTTCAAGGCATAACCCCATTGACACGTCTTATCAGAGCAGAGATTGTGCCCGCTTATTGTGGGATCCTTATCAATGTGACGTGAGCATCCAAACTGCGCATTACGCACGACCGCTTTGGGAATCAGCTAGGTTTATGGCTAAAGTGGGGGGACGTTCAGTATTCACAGCATTATAAAAGGATACCAATCCCTTTCATCAACCCCACGCCTTCCTCAAGCTCGAGCTCCCCGATCTCCCTAGCCCCAGCTTCCTCATCTCCTGCGCACGCCGTTCTTTGCCCCTCGACCACTACTTCCTTCCCCAACAATGGCTGGATGCGGTGCCAAGGGCAAGTGGGAGGCCTCTATGGTTACTAAGAAAACCGTAGAGGATCTTCGGAACGCGGGCTACCTCGCTGCTGACATCGCGCACCGAGTCCCTGCCAAGGGCCAGGTGGTTCCCGTCCGAGAGGCGGGTGAGAGAGTCGTGTTTCTCTTGCATTTTGTTAGGGGGCTAGGGTTTCCGCTCCACCCCTTTGTTCGGGGTTTGCTGTTTTTCTACGGGCTAGATTTTCACGATCTAGCTCTGAACTCAATTCTCAAGTGGACGGGCAACACGCGGAGTGCGGGGGTACTATGATTAGCAAGCTCCTGAATGCCACTATGCCAAAAGGGTCGATCGTGGAAACGAACAAGGTCTGGCAGCAGGAGTGGTTATATATCACCGAACCCCGTGACGCCCAATGGGCGACGAAACCTGCTTTCAGATCTGGACCCCCGGAGAGGTTGACCTCCTGGACCAAAACGAGTCTGAACTGGGGGTCTCAGGTTGAGGTAATGGCACTCCAGGGCCGTGTGTCCGGTGTGATTTCCAAGGGCTATCAGCTCTCGACCGTGGTCCAGGTAATGCTGGCCCGGCTTTTCCTTCCTTGCCAAAGCCGGGACTCCTCCCTATGGGAGTTTGATCCGGCAGGAGATCAGTCTCTGAAGCATCTCATTGGCTTTACTTGCAAAGAGATCTGGTAGCATCTCTTCAAGAGCCAGAAGGAGTGGCCGAAGGAAACCGAGGACACTGGCTATAGTACCGCGTTCACTGTCCCAGAGGTAATAGAAAATTTTGCCGAACATATATCCCCTCTCTTATTCAATGATAATAGGAATTGGATTTTTTGTGTGATATACAGGGCTTGGCGAAGAAGGCAATCCGGATGGAGTGTCCGGCGCCCTTTCCTAAAGACCCAACATCGCCTCGACTGATGGCGATGCTGGTCCCGGCGCCGTACAAGGCGCCGGTCAAGAAGCCCAAGAAGAAAAGTAAGGAGGCTGAAGACGGCCCCCGTCATGCGGACAAGAAGTCTGAGAAGATCAACATCCTCTCCTCCGAAGAGGAGGAGGACAAAGAAGAAGAAGAAGAGGGCTCCCTACACAAGGCAGGTGGACAAAGAGGGTGGCTGCTGCTGACACAGGCACGGCCGTGCCCCAAAGGAGGCTGAACCTCTCTGCTAATTCGGACTCATCGTCCGAACAGAGCTTTATGGTGAAGCCCGGGGAGAAACCCCCGACCGAAACGTAAGTTTGTCCGGACATATTAATTGTTGCACCTTGTTTGTTTAGCATTTTGATGCTTACTTAGTATTTCTCCCTTGCTGTCCTACAGCCCTCCCCGGACACACCCCGATGCCTCCTTATTGGAGGGGAACTCTTTACCGTCTGGCGAGACGGAGAGTGACCCGCCGATCCGAGCTCCATCGCCCGTGGCCCGCGGGGACACCGAAGTGTCCTCCAGCGTGTGTTTTCCGCCCACGGAGATGGTGGCGGGGCAGATGACAGGGTGACCGAGGGCAACACCTCGGTTGCCGCTGACCATGGGGAAACAATCCCCATGGAGATCGAAGACGGGGGGGCCAAACCATCTGGGGCCCCGCCGAGTACTATCCCGGAGCCTAGCGCGGCTCCGGGGTCTGGACACCAGACTCCCCGGGGGGAGGATACGATGGCGCCCGGAATTAATCAAGATGCGCTGGATCCTATGGAGGGAGCACTGTGAGGTGCTTCCGTCGTGGAGGAACACCGCACCGTGATGGGTCCGGTGATGAAGAAGATTTAGTCCATCAAAGGCGAACGTAATGAAGCTTTCAACAGCCTGTTAACAGGCTTTCAGGTAAGCAATGTAATGTTCTTTATGGAAATTTTATTTGTTTTATATGCACAAATATAGCCAGTAGCCCCGGATGCTTTGTGTGATTCTGAACAGAATCGGATGAAGTATCCATAGTATAGCATGTTTATAGAGCTGAACTGATTTGCTTCTGTTTATTTGAAAAGGCTTCACTAGTTACGGCAACTGCACGAGATGCAGAGGTTGCCGAACTAAATTGGAAGCTCTTGTTGGCCAACGCGGACCTCGACCGCATCAACCAGCGTTTAGATGAAACGCAAGGTATGCGGATTGAAAGATTAAGATGTCAAGAAGACTAATATTAATTGTGTATGATTATAAACTCTTTATGATATTCTGTATTAAACAGTTGGCGCCACTGAGTTTGAGGCCCTCAAGGGCAAACTCGCGGAGGCCAAGAAGGAGCCTGAGGCGAGCAAGGCAATCTTTGATAAAGCAGTTGCTGATCTAGAGGCCGAAAAGGCCGCGTGCCAAAAGCACGAGGCTCGGGTGTCCGAAGTGGAAGTTGAGCTCAACGATGCTATTCGCAAATGTGAGGCATTGGAAGAAAAGACTTCGGAACAAGCATCCGAGCTTACTGCGGCAGTCAAGGCTGCTCAGGAGGCACGTAGCGAGTCACGCAGCGTCTGCGAGGAATTCAGGCAGGCGTGGGAGATAGCATCTGGTAAGACTTTTCTCTTACATAGCATCTTCGAAGGGCGGAAGTACCTTGGGCTGACACAGTTATGGAGTTCTCCATGCGTGTTTGCGGATCTCTCAAGGAGCAGTGTTGACGCCGCCCAATACTTCCGAGCCCGGGAGAGGAACTACATGGAGAAGCTGTTCCGGTCGCAGTTCTATGCGCCGAAACATCCGGTGCCCCTTAACGACCAGATGAAGCAGTTGTTCGAGTTGCACAACTTGGCGGGTTCGGCCATGAAGGATTTGATAGTTTGGTTGTGGCTCGCCGAGCCAATCCCCAGTAGCTACTTCGGATTGGTGACGCGGCTCGTCGAAGCGATTCCGCGAGTCAACGAGTTGAAGTGTTCGGCCTGCATAGAGGGTGCTCGGATGGTCTTCGTCCGTGTGAAAGTACACTGGGCGAAGATGAAGGCGCGGAACATAGCCACTGCTGGCCCGCCGGAAGGCAAGGAGCATGGCAAGCCGGAGAGATACTTCGAAGATGTCATAGAAGGCGCCCACCTTGTAGAAGGCCAGTGCTCAGAATATATTATCTTCGTGTAATTGTATCTGGTTGTAAAGACTTAAGCTTATGAACCAATGTATATAACTTCTGCGCTATTATAATGTGAGCGACTTTAACTCCTGTGTGGTTGTTTATGTAAATCTGAAATTTTCCAGTCGTCGGCTTCAGACCCCATGTACATAGTACTGGGGTGTTCGGTCGTATGCATATACACTCTTTATCCAACGTCTTGGTCCATGTAGGAGGTGTATGTGGAGCGAACCAGGCAATCAGACTATGCAGCATTATTGCTATCACTTAGCCATATGAGTTTGACAAGTGGGGCTAGGTACTAGCCCCTCGTGTGGATATGATATTTCCGAATTAAGGTATCCAATTGCACCTGGCTGGGCGAAAAAACCAACCCTTCATATAACACGGGGTAGATCTCTATCGATCGTAGTATAAAACTAAGTCATCGGATCGCGGACCAGATTCTCGCATATCATGACAGTCAGTTTTTGGCTTTCTCTACTGAGGTACTTGACTGGACGAGCTAGAAGTACAACCGCAGTAGTTCTCCCATTACACCCTAGCCGAACAATTGGGAACGTAGGGGTAAGACAGGAGTCGGGCGACCCAACTATTGACCGAAGACATGAAGAACTGATGCATAGAAAGCAGATATCCAGGACGCCGAACACTCCCTATAGGTATTCGAACTTTTCAACATATACCGAGGCTGCATACAGCTCCTAGTAATGGACCCTGTTGTCAAGGCACATGTGGCAATATGATATGGGGAGAGAACACAGGTGGTGATGTAGGATCAAAAGTATGTCTAGAGGGGGAGGGGTGATTAGACTATTGGACCAAATAAAAATCTAGCCTTTTCCCAATTTTAATTATTGGCAGATTTTAGCAACTTAGAAAAAGTCAGGCAATCAACCTACACATGCAATTCTAAGAGTATAGCAGCAGAATGTAAAACAATTGCATATGAAGGTAAAGGGAGGAGTTTGGAGTGAGCAAACGCAATGTAGACACGGAGATTTTTTATGCGTGGTTCTGATAGGTGGTGCTATCGTACATCCACGTTGATGGAGACTTAAACCCACGAAGGGTAATGGCGGCGCAAGTCCATGGAGGGCTCCACCCATGAAGGGTCCACGAAGAAGCGACCTTGTCTATCCCACCATGGCCATCGCCCACGAAGGACTTGCCTCACTAGGGTAGATCTTCACGAAGTAGGCGATCTCCTTGCCCGTACAAACTCCTTGGTTCAACTCCACAATCTTGTCGGAGGCTCCCAAGTGACACCTAACCAATCTAGGAGACACCACTCTCCAAAAGGTAATAGACGGTGTGTTGATGATGAACTCCTTGCTCAAATGCTTCAAATGATAGTCTCCCCAACACTCAAACAGCTCCTCACAGATTTGGATATGGTGGAAGAATGATTTGAGTGGAAAGCAACTTGGGGAAGGGTAGAGCACAAGATTCATATGGTATGAATGGAATATCTTGATCTCAACACTTGAGTAGGTGGTTCTCTCTCAGAACATGTATGATGGAAGTGTAGGTATGTTCTGGTGGCTCTCTCCACGAATGAAGATTGGGTGGAGGGGTATATATAGCCTCCACACAAAATCTAACCGTTACACACAATTGACCAAACTCGGTGGGACCGATTCAGAGAACTCGGACAGACCGATTTAGTTCATAATGTGACCGTTAGGCATTTCGGTGGGACCGATATGATCAACTCGATACGACCGATTTCATTAGGTAGGGCATAACGTAATCTCGGTGAGACAGATTACACAAACTCGGTGGGACCGATTCACTCATTTCGGTGGGACCGAATCATTACGAAGGGGAAACAGAGAGTTTGCATTGCGAACTCGGTGGGACGGATCGCTCATCTCGGTGAGACCGAAATTTTACGAAGGGAAACAGAGAATTTGCAATCCCATCTCAGTGAGACCGAGATCCCTTTCGGTGAGACCGAAATGATTAGGGTTTAGTGGCAGTGGCTATGTCAAATGAACTCGGTGGTGCCGGATAGAACTTTTTGGTGGGGCCGAGTTTGACTTTTGGTTTGGGTCATATGTGGATGTGAGAAAGTGGTTGAGGGTTTTGGAGCATATCACTGAGCATTTTGAGCAAGAAACCCATTAAGAAACACCTCATCCCCTTTTAATAGTATTGGTTTTCCTATGGACTCAATGTGATCTTGGATCACTAAAATAGAAAATGTAGAGTCTTGAGCTTGAGCCAATATGTATCCTTAGCATTTTGAGGGGTCCACATTCCTAGTCCATGCCATGCCAATCATTGAACATTCTGAAATATCATCTTGAGATAGCATTAGTTCAATGAGCTATATGTTGTTACTAATTACCAAAACCACCCAGGGATAGTTGCACTTTCAATCTCCCCTTTTTAGGTAATTGATGACAACATATAGATCAAAGGTTCGACAAATGATAATAAGATTTAAATACATCCTCGCTTTGAGAAGTATGTGAAAAACAAGAGCTCCCCCTAAATTTGTGCATTATTAAAATTTGCGTTTGAATGCAAATGCACAATCAATTAGGATCATGGGTTACTCTTCCATGTCACATACATCTTGGTGGAGCGCTCAAAATGATATAAACTAAAAACATGCACTCATCACCAAGCAAAGTGAATGATCATATAAGGATATAAAAGATAGTATCATCCAAGCAAGCATTAAGGTAGCATATGATCAATCACATGATCAAACAAGTATCTCACACACGGACATAGAGTATCAAGCAAACACACAAATGAAGTTCAACCAAAAGCAAGAGAGACCAAGAAGCAAAACACTCTCTCTCGAAGCCTATGATCTATACATATTTCTCCCCCTTTGGCAACAAGTTACCAAAAAGTTTGAAAATGCATAGTGTTATGCGTCTCTCAGGCTTGGTCTTCGGGAGGTGGTGTAGAGAGAACTGCAAGGACGAAGGCTTCAGATGACGTAGTTGAAGCTGGTGGAGTGTCTGCTGGAGGTGGCACTGAAGCTGTGGCTGCTGGTGTTGATGTAGTAGCTCTCGTATTAGGTACTGGCACTACAGCAGACCTCTGACCTCTAGGCACTCGCTGAAATGCATATGTGGTAGCCTGCCCTCTCCTCTCCTCTGCTTCCTCCTGGAGCTGCTCAACTGCAGACTAGATCTTTGTCACTTTTAGATCAAGACCATAGAACTTAGTTTCGATGATCCTCTCCAAGCTCTCCAGATTATGAGTCAGGGTGGCCAAGCCCTTCTCAATCCTCATAGTTGCTTGAATCAGATATGCCATTTGGTCTTGTTTGTACTTGAGGGACATTTGAGATGCTTCTGCAAAACTTGGCATCTTGGCAGCTTTCTCAGCTCTGGCTTTCTCTCTCTTCTCATGTGCTTGCACTGAAGATGGCTCATTATCATCCATGACAACAATGTTGTCCTCAAAGTCTGTATATAGGGGCAGATATTTCTTGTCCAACAAGTATATGTATATGACCGTCTGGGAATTGATGAGCTCCTGAATGTGTGGAGCATACCCACGTGACCTCTTCTGATCTGCAGCAGTCCTCTTGATTGTTTCAACAATCAGACTCATGACTTTGTATTTTTGAGGCACATAAAAATATGCAGCAAATTGATTAAATGGGCTTTGATCATCTTGTGATCTCTAGATTTGGGCAACAATGTATGCCTCAAGATAGTGTTGATTGTGGCTAGACCAGACAACAAGTGATGTACAAATCCAAACTTATGTGTCTCCAAATCATCATCAGGGATTTCTTTGTACATGTTTGCCATAGAGTTGTGATCTTGCTTCTTCTTGGCATACACATCTATGTCATCCTCATGCTCTTTAGGGGCTTTTATCAGCTTAGCACACTCATCAACAGTAGACTTGTACCTTGTACCTTCAGACATCCATACAATTATACCATCAGGATAAAAGGGAGCTGTGGAGTAGAATTGCATGATGAGTTCATCATTCCATTTGGTCAACTCTTGACCTACAAACTTGTCAACACCACAAGCCTTGAAGCTTTCGATCACATTTGGAAAGTGATCATCATTGTCCTTGATATAGTCCCAATCAACCCATCTCATGTCACATACTATGGGCTTCTTATCAAGCAGAACTATCGCATAGAAGTCTTGTTGTTCTTTGGTATGAAACATGTAGTCCACAACAGTCCTTCTCCTCATAGCATATGGGTTAGTCTGTCCCTGTCGGGGGAAACTGTCCGCCACGAACACCTATGGGACCGGAGTCCCTTGTCTGTGCGGTACGAGGGCGGAGGGAGCACAAAGAGCAGATCGTAGCGAGCACGCGGGCAGTTTTACCCAGGTTCGGGCCGCGGTAGACGCGTAAAACCCTACTCCTGCTTAGTTGTGTATTGAGTTTGAGCGCACGGGAGCTTGAAGAAGCAGCTACACCGAGCGTGAGAGTGATCTAGGTTCCGAACCCCCTCCACGTTGTGCATGGGCCTCCTTTTATAGTGCAAGGGGTCACCGACAGGTGTCAACGTAGGAGAAAGGGGTAAAAATGTAAAAGAGGTGGTAGTTGTAATAGTGCGGGAACAGTGGAGCTACAGTGCAGAACAGTGGTCTATACCTACTTAGACAGTGGGGGACAAGGGCATTCAATGCCCGTCGCCGTCGACCCCAAAAGCTCCGGCCCTTGTGTCTCCGTCTGCCACGGCGATGGATCCACCACCGTGGAGTGCCACCGTGTCCCCCAGGCTGCACAGCCATCCGCCACGCGTCCCTGGATAGGCCCCAGGGCGACGCGTGGGCCGATGAGCTGGAGCGCGGGCACACAGCGCAGCCTCCCCGGCAAGCACCTTGCCCGGGCCTTGATCTTGCCGGGCCTGGGAGCTTGCCGCTCCCCGGGCCCTTGCCGGGGCGCATACAGCGCCGAGGCGTGTCTTCTGGTCTTCCTGGCAAGCTCCTCTTGCCAGGGCCTTGTGCTAGTGGGGCAGTCTTGAGCCTGGTACGGCCTTCCCGGCAAGCTCCTCTTGCCGGGGTCTCGATCTTCTGTCTTGTATACTTTGTTTTTGAATGGCTTAATAAAGGGGCAAAAAGGTCTCCGGCGAGCACGCGGTAAACCCTGCCGCGGGAGGCTGCAACTGCCCGTGCACAAGTTGGGGTACTGAGGTACCCCTACCTTAGTACACCGACAGGAGCCCCCGGGCCTGGGCCACACACGGTGCCGAGCGCTGTTGGGCCAGGCCCAAAACAGTGCACGGGCACCCGCGGCCCGCGGCGCGCCGAATCCACTTTCGTATCCGCCGCACCCCACCGTAACGGCACGCGTCGATTGCGGCGTCATGGGATGGGACGTGCCCACGATCTCTTAATGGAAAGGGCGAAACGCCCCCCACTCCCCCATAAAAGCAGAGGAAGCAGGCGCGGTTCCCCTCCTTGCGCTTTCATTGCATCGTCTTCTTCCTCCTCCAGAGATCTCTCTTGCGCTCCGCTTCCACATCTCCGCCGCCTCCGTCCGCATCTCCGGCGTCGCTGAGTTCTTCGTTCCTCTTCTTCCGCCGCGTCCGCCATGGCCCCGAAGACCGACAAGGCGAAGGCGGAGAAGTCCAAGAGGGAGAAGTCGGAGCAAGCGGCGAAACTCGCCGCGTATCGGAAGCAGCATCTCGTCTTCCCGCCGAGGCTCGGCGCGCGGGAGCTCTGGAACAAGTACTACTTGTTCTGGTCCAAGGAAACCAAGGCGCACCCCCGCACGCGAGCGTATCCGGCCGCCGCCAAGGACAGCTACCCCGGCGGGTATTATTTCTTCGCAGCTTTCTTTCACTGCGGTCTGTGTCCTCCTTTCTCGAATTTCTTCTGCTACGTCATGCATACCTACGGCCTCCATCTCCTTGACTTCACCCCCAACGCCATCCTCACCATGGCGGTTTTCGCACATATGTGCGAAAACTTCATAGGAATACACCCAAATGTAGCGCTTTTTAGGCACTTCTTCACTCCTAGAGCAGAGGCCGACGCCCCCCTCTCCGGAGGAATTTCTTGGGTTTTCCGTCTGAATAAGAAGGGATCTTACTTGCCGGGAGAGCTCCGCGGCAAGTGGGAGGAGTGGCGCGCGGAGTGGTGCTGCGTCGTCGAAGACCAGCCGCAAGCTTTCACCGCGCCGCGCACAACGCCCATCGTGCGCGGCAGGGACTGGAGCGAGCTAGACTCGGACGACATCAAGCTCGACATCGCCCTCGTCCGGATTCTTCGTCTTCGGGTGGCACAGTTGTCCGTTGCAGAGGTGGGCGCAGACTTCCTTCGCCGCCGCATCGCCCCTCTCCAAGACAGGAAGAGGCCGGCTTGGGAGTACGGCGGCCCGGCGGACATAATGAGGCTGCGCCCCGGGCTCAACTTCAACTTCACGACGCTCGAGCTGAGGGGGATGGTCCGGGAACTCTTCAAGTATGACCCGGCACACCCTGAGTGGTTCCGAGCTCCCCGGGGAGTGGTGCCGCTCTGCAACAGCACCGTCCGGGATCGTCTCCTCGCCATGATGCCCGCATGCGATTCGCACGGCGTGGACCGCACGTGGATTGCGCCCAAGCCTATCGACGTCCTCAACTTCTACGACAACCTCGTGGAGGTGGCGAAGAACAAGAACGACGTCAAGGAGCACACGTGGGACACCACCGACCAGGAGATTGCCTATATGGCTTCTCGGGCTGAAGAGGCCGCTGCAGCTGCAGCGGCAGGAGATTTCGGGTACACGCCAGCTGAGGCGGAGGCTGCGGACGCGTCCAGCCAGGCGGAGGAGGCGGAGATCCGCAGACTGCTGCAGCTCCCTCCCGACGCGCTTGCCGGGGTCCCCTCGCTGAGGCACTCCGGGATCCACGGAATCGTGGCCGAGGACGCGGCAATGGAGGGTGCCGCCGGAGGGAACAGGGGCGCCGCGAGGAGCGGAGGCGCCGGAGGGAGCGGAGGTGCCAAGGGGAAAGAGGCCGCAGCGCAGGGCGCTGGGCCCAGCGAGCCGGCCGGGGAAGAGGAGGAGGAGGAGGCCGAGGACTCCGGCGGATCTACGGAGCTCTACGCCGATGACCTCTCCTCGTCGGAGAGCTCCCCGCCCCCGGCAAGCCCAAGGCAGTCTCCACCGAAGCGTCTCCGCAAGACGGCGACGGGAGAGAGGGCGCAAGCGCCCCGGCAACAACCAGCTCGCCGGGCAGCTCCCCGGGGGAGCCAAGCCGCGCCAAGGGCGACCGGCGCACCAGCCACAGCAGAGGCGGCCCGCGCGCGGGCCACGACGGAGGCGCCTCGCAGGCCGGCGCCGAGCCGACAGGGGTCTTCTCGGAGCGGAGCAACGGCTCCGCCCGCTCCTCGGGCGCCGGCTACCACAGGGGCTGGGTCTTCGCAGCCCCCAGCCCCGGGGACCACCAAGCGCGCGAGGGAATCTTCGTCTTCCGCTCCTCGCGCCGACGCGCCCACGGTGGAGTACGACTTCTCCGCCCTGAGCGAGGACGACGAGGAGGACCAGGAGTAAGGATCCAGGATCTTACACCTTCTCGAGTTTCGTCTTGATTTCTGTTGATGCTGACTCTGTTTATTGCTTTGATTTCAGGACCTTGGTCCAGCGCGCGGCGAAGAAGGCCAAGGCGCCTGTGGTTGAGGCCGCGGAAGACTCAGCCGCCGCGGCAACAGGAGGCGTGTCGGAGCCGAGCCTGCCGGACCCGAGCGCTGCTCCGAGGAGCAGCCCCCAGCGCAGCCCCCAGCGTAAGTCTGGGGTCCATCCTTCCGCTTGTCGGGATGCGCTTAGGTATTTTGTCTTCTTTCATCATCTTGACGTTTCTTGTCTTGATTTGTGCAGAGGTGGAGCCGCAGCGGGAAGAGCGCCCGGAGGCCGTCATCGAGGAGCCGCAGGCGCCGCCGTCCCCGCCAAGGCCAAACTCTCCGGCAAGGGAGAGTGCTCCGCCAAGGGCGGGTACTCCGCCAAGGCAGAGTACCCCGCCGAGGGCGAGCAGCCCGGCGAGGGCGGTCACTCCGACAAGGCCGAGCTCCCCGGCGAGGGAGCCCGCCGCTGAAGACGTCCGCCAAGGTATGTCTTGTGATTTGTCTTCTTGGCTTCGTCTCTTTTTGGATTTTTGCTTGAACTTCTTTTTCTTCTTCTTCTTTTTAGATCCTCCTCCTCCTGAGCCGATGGAGACTGAAGTTATCAACATCGAGGACGAGGAGGGCGCGCAGGGCGGCGGCGGTGGCGCCCCTGCCACCGAGGAGATGGCTGAGGCCGCCGAGTCGGCCGCGCAGGAGACCGCTCCGGCTGCGGACGCAGCGGCCGGGGAGGGGAACGGCGACCGCACCGCCGACCCGGAGGCGGCGGGAGCATCAGATGCTGCACCGGCCGCCGACCCCTCCGCCAGCAAGGAGCAGGGCTACTACTTCGAGGCCCCCAACGGCGTCTTCATCCAGATGCCTTGGGGGTCTTCATCGCGAGCTCCAGCGGAGGGCGAGGCGTTTGACGGAGAAGTCCTCGCCTCCGCGGGCCTGAAAATTGTCGAGGCGCCCGGCGGGAGTGAAGGGCCCGAGGAGGAGAAGCTACTTCACCAGCTCCTGGCCCTTTACCGGGCCAGGCAGGCGAAGCTTGCTTCCCGGGAAGCCCTTGCCGCCAAGGCCGCCGCGGAGATGGAGAAGCGCGCGGCGGAGCTCAGCGCCGCCAACCAGGCGGCCCTCCGCGAGGTGGCGGAGGAGCGTGAGCGGCTCGCCGGCGAGTACCAAGAATGGGTGCTGGAGAAGGCCGAAGCTGAGGAATAGCAGCGGCTCGCCGGGGTGGAGCTGTCCCGGCGAGAAGAATAGCTCGCGCAGCGGAAGGTCGAGCTCGACTCCCATGAGGAGGACCTTGCCGCTCGCGAGGCGGCCCTTGGCGGGGAGTTGAAGGAGGCGAAAGCCGCCGCGGTTGCCGCGGAAGACGCCAAGAAGGAGCTCGCCGCCAAGGTCGTGCAGCTGGAGAAGGCGCTGAAGGTGAGCGCGGAGAAGGTTGCCGCGCTCATCACGGAGCGCGAGAAGGACGCCCACACAAATTCAGAGCTCCAGGTGAGCCTTTCTAAGAGGGGCGACGAGTTGAAGGCCGCCAAGGACTCCATCGAGGACTTGGAGTTGAAGGTCACTACTCTGAAGGATTCACTCGACGCTGCCCGGGCTCAGGAGACCAAGCTGAAGGAGGAACTTCGCAAGGAGCGGACCTTGGTGGACAGCGTCAACAAAGCATCCGAGCTCTTCCGCCATACCATTGAGGTATGGACCGAAGACTTGGTATCTTCTACGTCCAACATTGACCAAGAGCTGCTGGCGCTGAAGGTTGAACATCTCATCTACTCCCCGGATCAGGATCTCCCGCACAGCGCCAAGCTCAGCCTCTTCTTCAGAGGGATCGCGCCGGCCCTTGCAGGTCTCCGGAACCAAATCCCCGCGCAGCTGGCCGAGGAGTCGCGCCTGCTCTGCGCGGGAACTCTGGAGCGGGTGCTGACGAAGATCGTGTACCGTAACCCGGGGATCAATCTCACCAACGTTCTTCGTAGCTTGCCGGCTGATGCGGACACGGAGGCCCTGAAGGAGCAGGTCGCCCATATCATCGCCAAGGTGGCTAAGCTCTCCAGGAAGGAGGGCGACCGCGTAGATTAGGCCTCCATTATCTTTATCTTTTTACTGCTGCACATTATGTCATGAACTTATTAGTCCATTGCGACAAGTTATCCCTTGTAAGATATTTATCTCATTTTGATCAATCAGTGCAATGTTATCTTCCTTGTCTTAATCCTTGACTTGGTATGTTTTTCACCCTACGCTCCCGGGGAGCTTGCCGGCAAGGGGCCTTTGCCGTGAGCGCTGAGTGCTGGACTCTGAGCAGCCTGCTGGCCAAGGTCTTCGCCGGCAAGCAACCTTGCCGCAGCTAGTCGCAACGCACTTAGCTTGCTGAGCGTACTCGGAAACGAAGCAAGGGCGCGACACTTGTCGCAGCTCACTTAAATCGTTGAGCGAACTCGAAAACAAGATAAGGGTGCGGCAAGCTACGGGTAGGTTCCTCCGCGCACAGGTTTTCCATACAAGGTGTGATTGTTCAAGGAAGACAACCAAAATTTAAAATTTGAACTGGTCAAATTCTAATAACTTAGCTTTCATATGTTGCTTGCTTCCCGGTAAGGTTTCTCT
>LR738715.1:782169698-782193905 GCA_902687465.1 Secale cereale | reverse complement strand
CCCCCCCCCCCCCCCCCCGGCAAACTTGTGTGCGAGGAACGTTCCTTCTGCTTAAGAGGAAAGAAAAGGGAGAGGGAAACAAGTACATGGCCTTTCGGCGTTGTAATGCTTACCGGATTTGTGTGTCGCACAAGTTGCCAAATAACACATGCGAATAGCAAAGAAAAGCATGCAAAATGGCAAATAGCGCAAAACACAGAAACTTTGCTGATGCACGGGGTCTGCGCCCGGCTTTGTACAAAGGGTTACATGCAACAACGGCAAAGCTTGTACAAAAGGTGGTTGCCGGAGCGGATCACTGCAACCGCGCCTTAGGGGTGAAACTTGCGAAGATGCTCTATGTTCCAGGAGTTGCTCACCGGTAAGCCTTCTTCGGTCTCGAGGCGGACAGCGCCGGGCCTCGTGACTTGTCTCACCCGATAAGGGCCTTCCCACTTCGGCGTCAACTTGTTGGAATTCTTGGCGGACTGAACACGCCGAAGAACAAGGTCGCCTTCCTCGAGACTCCTGGCCTTGACCTTGCGGCTATGGTAGCGACGCAAGGCTTGCTGGTATCGAGCAGCTCGTACAGCAGCCTGGAGACGTCCCTCCTCGAGGAGCAATGCGTCATCTTGCCGCAGTTGCTCTTGCTCGAGCTCATCATAAGCGAGCACTCGAGGAGATCCGTATACGAGTTCCGTGGGGAGAACTGCCTCTGCCCCATAGACTAGGGCAAAGGGTGTCTGTCCGGTGGCTCGACTTGGTGTCGTTCTGATTGACCAAAGAGCCGCCGGTAGCTCCTCTATCCAATTTCTTCCGCACTTGCGCAGCCTGTCAAAGGTTCTTGTCTTGAGTCCGCGCAGCACTTCAGCATTGGCCCTCTCCGCTTGACCGTTGCTCCTCGGGTGAGCAACAGAAGCGAAACAGACCTTGGCGCCAAGGTCTTGGACGTACTGCATGAAGGTGCGACTAGTAAATTGCATACCGTTGTCGGTGATGATCCTGTTAGGGATCCCGAAACGGCAAACAATCGACCTGAAGAACCTGACTGCTGACTGTGCTGTCACCTTCCTCACCGGCTCCACTTCTGGCCATTTTGTGAACTTGTCGATTGCAACGTACAAGTACTCAAAGCCCCCGACAGCACGAGGGAAAGGGCCGAGGATATCGAGCCCCCAGACCGAGAAGGGCCAGGACAAAGGGATTGTTTGGAGAGCTTGAGCTGGCTGATGAATCTGCTTTGCATGGAACTGGCACGCTTCACACTTGGTTACTAGTGCAGTTGCATCTTGGAGGGCTTCTTGCCAAAAGAACCCTTGCCGGAAAGCCTTCCCGGCAAGCGCCCTTGCGCCAATGTGGTGGCCGCATATGCCTCCGTGTATTTCCGCCAACAGCTTCTGTCCATCTTCCCTGGAGATACACTTCAATCTGACACCATTGAGTCTTCTTCTGTACAGTTCGTTATCCACGAACTGATACATACTTGACTGCCTGGTTATCTTCTCTATTTCTTCTGGGTTGTCGGGAAGTTCTCCAGTTTGCAGAAAACGGACTATCTGCTGTGCATTGCCGGAGCCTGAGGCTCAACGGCAAGGACTAAAGGCTCGAGGGCCGCTGCGGGGACCTCAGCTTCTACGGCAAGAACCTCTGGCTCTGCCGGAGCTGATGGTCCCCCGGCAAGCTCGCCGGGGCGAGGCCTGTCGGGAACACTTGCTTCAACTGTACAGACCCGAGGATCTGCAGGAGCAAACTGTTCCTCAGCGTTGTGGTTGTTGATCTTGGGGACCTTGGCGGCGGTTTCAGGAAGATCCGCCGGCAAGTAGTCGCCGGAGACCAACTTTCTCTTCTTGGTCTGCCCAATTGATGGTGTAACGGATGGTTGAGTCAGCTTGAGCAAGAAGGTCCCTGGTTCCACAGGTAACTTCATCGAAGCACACTTTGAAAGGCCATCTGCAATCTCATTCTGAGCTCTCGGGACGTGCTCCATCTGCAGACCTTCAAAGTGCTCCTCAAGCTTCCTCACTTCATCGACATAAGCTCCCATCAAAGGGCTCTGATAGCTCTTGTTGACTTGCCGGACCACCAACTGAGAATCGCCCCGCACAATCAGCTTCCTGATCCCAAGTTCGGCCGCAATCCTGAGGCCGGCGAGCAAGCCTTCATATTCTGCGGTGTTGTTTGTCGCTTGCTCCCTGGGAAAGTGCATCTGGATAACATATTTGAGGTGCTCTCCGGTGGGCGCGATGAGAACCACGCCAGCACCGGCGCCTTGCAGCGAGAAGGCACCGTCAAAATACATTACCCATTCACTTGTCGCTTCTTGTACGGGTGCACTTGTTTCTTGAACTTCTTCATCGGGCGTTGGGGTCCACTCAGCTATGAACTCTGCCAAAGCTCGGCTCTGTATAGTTGAAGTACTTTCAAACTTGAGTCCAAAGCTTGACAGCTCCAGTGCCCACTCAACGATCCTGCCTGTCGCTTCTGGGTTGTGCAATATCCTCTTCAGCGGAAAGCGAGTGACCACTGTTATCTCATGGGCTTGGAAGTAATGGCGCAGCTTTCTCGAGGCCATGAGGAGGCCGAAAAGCAACTTCTGCACACCAGAGTACCTTGATCTAGCCCCTTGAAGAAGGGAACTCACAAAATACACTGGGCGCTGCACCATCTTCTTCCGCACCTCACCTTGTTCCTGTGCAGAGTCATCCTTGTCGGGGCCAGAGCTTGCCGGAGCAGCCCCCTGCTTGTCGCTGGATTCGCTTGCCGGTGGTGCTGACTCCTCGTCGGACTCCCTCTCCGCTACTAACGCAACACTAACCACCTGGTTGGTTGCCGCTAGGTATAGCAACAACTTTTCCTGTGGTCTAGGTGCGACAAGTATAGGAGTGGAGGACAGGTACCGTTTCAAATCCTGCAGCGCCGCCTCCGCTTCCGGAGTCCACTTCATGGGACCTGCCTTCTTCAAGATTTTGAAGAAAGGTAGGGCGCGTTCCGCAGACTTCGAAATGAACCTACTGAGGGCAGCCACACAACCTGCAAGCCTTCTGACATCCTTGACGCGCTTTGGGGCCTCTATCTGCTCAATGGCTTTAATCTTGTCGGGGTTGGCTTCAATCCCCCTCTGTGACACAAAGAACCCGAGAAGCTTGCCGGAGGGGACTCCAAAGACGCACTTCTCGGGGTTCAACTTGAGCTGTATTCTGCGCAGGTTCTGAAACGTTTCTTCCAAATCTTGAATCAGGGTTTCCTTGCTCTTGCTCTTCACCACGATGTCATCCATGTAAGCTTCTACATTTCTGTGGATCTGTGGCTCGAAAGCAGTGTATACTACCCTTGCAAAGGTTGAGCCTGCATTCTTCAATCCAAATGGCATGCGAATAAAGCAGTAAGTGCCACATGGAGTGATAAATGCAGTCTTCTCTTCATCCTCCTTGGCCATGAAAATCTGATGATAGCCTGAGTATGCATCAAGAAAACAGAGTAGCTCACATCCGGCAGTGGAGTCAACGATCTGGTCAATGCGCGGCAAAGGGAATGGATCCTTGGGACATGCTTTATTCACATCAGTGAAGTCTATACACAGTCTCCATTTCCCATTGGCCTTGCGCACGACGACTGGGTTTGCCAACCACGTCGGATGGATCACACCTCTAACTAGGCCTGCTGCCTCTAGCTTCTTGATTTCTTCGTTGATGAATTCTTGGCGCTCCACGGCTTGCTTCCTCACTTTCTGCTTGATGGGTCGCGCATGAGGACAAACAGCAAGCTTGTGCTCAATTACCTTCCTGGGAACACCGGGGATGTCAGATGGTTGCCAGGCAAACACATCGACATTCGCCCGCAGGAAGGCAACGAGCGCGCTTTCCTATTTGCTGTCAAGAGTGGCACTGATGGTGAAGGTACCACCAGTGCTGTCCTCCTTGGCGGACACTTTCTTGGTTGCCGGAGGAGCAGCCATTCCTTTCTTACTCTTGCCGGTGGAGCTCGATGGAACGTCCTCGACGGCAGCGCAGCACTCCGAAGAGGTGCGGTTGCCGGAGTGGGTCCCAGAGCACTTGCCGGACTTGGTCTTCGTCTTCTTCCCCCCGGGAGCTTCAGCGGCAAGAGTATCCTTCTCAGCCGCAGCTGCCGCATCCCGGTAGATCTTGTCGGCGCAGACAAGCGCATCCTTCTTGTCGCCGTGGACAGTGATGATGCTTATCGGCCCCGGCATCTTGAGTACGTTGTAGGCGTAATGGGAAGCTGCCATGAACTTGGCGAGGGCAGGACGGCCAAGTATTCCATTGTAGGGTAATGGAATATCGGCGACATCAAAAGTGATGCGCTCAGTTCTGAAGTTGAGCTCCCCGCCAAAGGTCACCGGCAGAGTGATCTTTCCCTTGGGCTTGCTCCTTCCCGGGTTGATTCCTTGGAATGAACCGGTTTCTTCGAGCTCGCCATCTGGAATCTGGAGTTTCTTGATCACAGCAGAGGAGATCAAGTTCAGCCCGGCCCCGCCGTCAACCAACATTTTGGTGACCTTGAGGTTGCGGATGGTGGGAGAAACCAGCATCGGCAAGCACCCGACCGCAGTAGTGCGGTCAGGGTGATCCTCAGGATCAAAAACGATGGGCGTGCTGGACCATTTGAGGAGCCTGCGCGACTCCACGGGCGGCTCTGCTGCGTTCACCTCGCGCACCCACTGCTTTAGTTGGCGGTGGGAAGTGTGCAGAGAGGCGCCACCGTCGACGCACATGACCTCCGTGGCCTTCTGGAACTCCTGCTCGCTATTTTCCTCGTCCTCCATGTCTTCATCGTCGTCCTCTTCGTCCTTGTCGCGGCCCCGGGGAGGTCGATCTCCTTGCCGCTGCTTGGACTTGCCGCGGCGCCCTCCCCGGCCATTGAACGGCCGCTTCTTGCTTGTCTCCTCCCTGCCACCTTGGGCCTTCTCCTTGTCGCGCCTCTCGTACTCAGCTTTCTGCTGCTCGACGAGATACTCGACGCGCTTGCAGTTGGAGAGATCGTGACCCTTGGTGCGGTGGATCTTACAGTATTGCTTGTCGGAGCTTCCCGGCTTGTCGGCCGCCGCTACAGGGGCAGGCTCCTTGCCGGAGCCGCCAGCCTGCGCTTGCTTGGCGGAGGCCTCCTTGCCGGACTTCTCGACGGCAAGCACCTCTTTCTTGCCCTTCCTTCTGTTATTCCGCCGCCGGCTCTTCTTTGCCGGGGCGGCGTCATCGCTGTCGCTTCCTCCTGCGCCAGCATCCTCCCCGGGGAGTCTCCTCCCCTCTTCTGCGCGTGCGCACTTGTCAGCCAGAGCATAGAGCTCGCTGACATCCCGAATCTTCGTCATCGCCATCTCTTCACGCATGCGGCGGTTACGCACGTTCTGATGGAACGCGCTGATAACCGCGGCAGGGTGGACATCAGGGATGTTGTGCTGCACACGGCTGAATCGTTGGATGTACTTGCGCAGGGTCTCGCCTTCCTTCTGGGTCAGAATGTGGAGATCGCTCTCCTGGCCGTGGGGTTTGTGGCCGCCGGTGAAGGCGCCAACAAACTGGTGGCAAAGGTCGGCCCAAGAAGAGATGGAACCTTCCGGCAAGTGCATAAGCCACGAACGGACGTTCGGCTTAAGCACGAGCGGGAAGTAGTTCGCCAAGATCTTCTCGTCGCGCCCCCCGGCAGCTTGCACCGCGATGGTGTAAACGCTGAGAAACTCCGAGGGATGCGTCTTGCCGTCGTACTTCTCCGGTACGTCGGGCTTAAAATTCTTCATGCTGGGCCACTGGACGCGCCGCAGCTCGCGGGTGAACGCAGGGCAGCCTGCCGCGTACGGCAAGTCGCCTGGTTCATCGGGCGCGTACGCGTCGACAGCGTTCCCAGCTCTCTGGTCTGATTGTCGCCGAGCTTCTCGGCGGCGCTCGATTCTTGTCCGAGCGTCTTCCTGTTGCCGGTCGTCGAGGACCTGGCGCTGGTCCCGACGGGCCCGCGGGTCCGACGAGGCTGTGGAGCCGTCGTCGGCGTTGTTCCGGCGGGGCGGCGTCTTCTGCTTCTGCGGCGGGGAATGCACGCTTGTCGCACCCCCGGCAGTCTTGTCGCCGTCAGCCTTCGTCTTCTCAGCTTGCCGCGGCCGCGAGGCCGACGGCTGCTGTGGAGAATCGTTGTTGGCGAAGGCTATCAGGCTCTGGATGGTGGCCCTCCAGTCTTCGGCCTTGTCTGCCGCTGGAGGGAAGTCGAGGAGCAGTTGCGCTCTTGCGAGCGCTTCTGCCGGAGTGGAGGGGAACGCGGGCGAGCGGTGCGAGGAGCAGGATACGCTCGGGCTTCTAACGACGTTAGAAGGAGCGGGGTCCCGCGCCGGCGCCTTCGCTTTGCTTGTGCCCGGACGGGGGTCCGGGGCGTCCCGCGAGCCTCCGGTTTGGCCTTGGCCCAGCAAGCGGATGCCACCTCCCGTGACATGGCGCTGCTGGGTCGTTGTGTGCTGAGAGGGACGTGGTGCGTCTACGGAGACCGAGGTTCGGTCGTCCGTCCTATTCTTGGATCTGGTGGCGCCGTGAGTGTCCTCGCCGGCGACCACCCTTCCGACGGCATCTCCCCCGCCCACCGTTGGCTCTAGTGGCGGCGGGTGAGACGCAGACGGGCCTCCGACCTCCGAAGCCTTCTTCTTCGGGGCCATGGAGCTGTTGCTGATGAAGTTGACGAATTCGGAGAGGTTGGTGAAGAATGCGCCCGCGCGAACACCGGATCAGGTTCGCACAACCTCGACGCCCCCTACCTGGCGCGCCAAAGATGTCGGGGGAAACTGTCCGCCGCGAACACCTATGGGACCGGAGTCCCTTGTCTGTGCGGTACGAGGGCGGAGGGAGCACAAAGAGCAGATCGTAGCGAGCACGCGGGCAGTTTTACCCAGGTTCGGGCCGCGGTAGACGCGTAAAACCCTACTCCTGCTTAGTTGTGTATTGAGTTTGAGCGCACGGGAGCTTGAAGAAGCAGCTACACCGAGCGTGAGAGTGATCTAGGTTCCGAACCCCCTCCACGTTGTGCATGGGCCTCCTTTTATAGTGCAAGGGGTCACCGACAGGTGTCAACGTAGGAGAAAGGGGTAAAAATGTAAAAGAGGTGGTAGTTGTAATAGTGCGGGAACAGTGGAGCTACAGTGCAGAACAGTGGTCTATACCTACTTAGACAGTGGGGGACAAGGGCATTCAATGCCCGTCGCCGTCGACCCCAAAAGCTCCCGCCCTTGTGTCTCTGTCTGCCACGGCGATGGATCCACCACTGTGGAGTGCCACCGTGTCCCCCAGGCTGCACAGCCATCCGCCACGCGTCCCTGGATAGGCCCCAGGGCGACGCGTGGGCCGATGAGCTGGAGCGCGGGCACACAGCGCAGCCTCCCCGGCAAGCACCTTGCCGGGGCCTTGATCTTGCCGGGCCCGGGAGCTTGCCGCTCCCCGGGCCCTTGCCGGGGCGCATACAGCGCTGAGGCGTGTCTTCTGGTCTTCCTGGCAAGCTCCTCTTGCCAGGGCCTTGTGCTAGTGGGGCAGTCTTGAGCCTGGTACGGCCTTCCCGGCAAGCTCCTCTTGCCGGGGTCTCGATCTTCTGTCTTGTATACTTTGTTTTTGAATGGCTTAATAAAGGGGCAAAAAGGTCTCCGGCGAGCACGCGGTAAACCCTGCCGCGGGAGGCTGCAACTGCCCGTGCACAAGTTGGGGTACTGAGGTACCCCTACCTTAGTACACCGACAGTCCCCATCTTCTTAGACCTGCATCCTTACTCAACTTCATGTCCTCAACAACAATATGAGTATTCTCATGGTCAGGGATCTTGGGCTTCAACTTTCTGAGCACTTGGACCTCAGCATCTTCATCAATTTTATGCACTGGGGCCTTGTTCTTCTCTGAAGCTAGAATGTTTCTTGTGCTCCTCTTGGGTGCAATCTTGGTGGCTTGAGAAGCTTTGGGAGCAGTCTTGGGCTTTGAAGGAGCAGCCCCAAACTTGACAACATCTCCCATGAGCTTCTGAGCTTTAGGTGCTGGTGCAGCAACCTCTTCTTCTGCTTCAGCCTCATCATCATCCCTCATCGATGGCTTGCCAATCACTCTGGCAGTTGTCTTTCTAGATCTCTTCTTAGTTCCTCTAGGCTCATCATCTCTGGTTTCGAGTGTGAACACCATAGTCTCTTGAGTAGATGATATGGCCTTTGACATAGGAACCCTCTTGGCAGGTGCCTTCTTTTTTAGACCTGGCTTTGTTGCAGCAGTTGTGCCATACTCCTTCCTGAGCACCTTCTTCTTTGAACTGTCCTTATCAACAACAAAATCCTCATCCTCAGTATCTGAGGTTTTCTTCTTACTGGTCTTGGTAGCTCCCTTGGGCAAGTTGCTAGGTGTGCTCCCGCTACCCTCATCAGAGCTGCTAGAGGGACTAGTGCCCTCACTCAAGTTGACGTGCTCCTCAGACAAATTCTGGCTATCACTCTGGCAGACATCTTGGCACTGCAAACTAAAAGCTGACCATGTGAATAGATGTAGATAAGATAGAGTGGATGAGCATCACAAAGTGCAGAATTTTTGCAAAACAGATGACCCAAAAAGCTTAGTTTTAGTTCTCTACAGAAAGCATTTCAGAGCTACCGATTTGTTAAACTCGGTGATACCGAAGCAATTCTGGAACCTAAACTATTGAACTCGGTCAGACCGAGTCACAGTTCGGTGGCACCAAAATTGCTAGAGTTTCACAGAGAGTTGAACTCGATCGCACCGATTTGTAATTTTCGGTCAGACCGAAAATCACTTGTGCAATGGCCTAAGCCAAATCGGTGGGACCGATTTCTCCAACTCGGTCGGTCCGAGATGAGTTTGGTAGAGACCTAACCCTAATTTTTTTGAATCAAAACTACTTTCGACGGAGTTTTTGCTGGAATGGATAAATTTCAATCGTGGCAATAATCATGGCAAGACAATGTGCTATGAATCGGAGTTAAAGAATAGCACAAAGGATCAAGTTCATACCCTAACTCGGCGGTGAACTTGCTACGGCGGCAACGGTGGCGGAGATTGCCGTTGACGGCGATAGAGACCAACGGCGGGAGGTCGCTAGCGGCAAGGAGACGATCCGAGGACCCGATGGGGCAAAGCAGGTTATGCACGGGCGAAGAGTGTTTGGAAAGTTTTCCAAAATTCAACCCGTCGGTATATATAACCTGACCCTGTCGGTGTGACCGAGTGGAACAACTCGGTGGCACCGAGATGCAAAACTGCTAGCAGTGACTGCTACTCGGTATGACCGAAAAGTTCAAATCGGTTGCATCAAGATTGAAAACCTAGATAAACTTAGTGAACTCGGTGTGACCGAAGTAGATGAATCGGTCATACCGAAATGCACAAAGAGGTTTTGGAAGTTTAAGTCTTTGACGAATCGGGGACTCTGAGTGCTCCTCACACAGAGTGGTTCGAATCTGACTTGATCAAACATTGTGATGTAGCATGAATAAAGTTTGAGACGAGAAAAGCATAGATAGCTAGAGGGTGTTGATACGTCTCCAACGTATCTATAATTTTTTATTGTTCCATGCTATTATTTATGATGTTTTGGATGTTTATTGGGCTTGGTTATACACTTTTATATTATTTTGGGACTAACCTATTAACCCAAAGGCCCAGTCAAGATTGTTGTCTTTTTCCTATGCCAGGGTTTTATTAAAAAGGAATATCAAACGGAGTCCAAACGGAATGAAACTTTGGGAGATATATTTTTGGAGCAAAATACGCACGAGAGACTTGAGAACCACGGAGTAGGGCACACGTGGCGTCCACGAGGGTGGGGGCGCACCCCCCTATAGGGTGCGCCCCCTGCCTCGTGGGCCCCACGTTTGGCCCCTGGTGCCCTTCTTCCTCCTATATACACCTATGTACGCCGAAACCATCAGAACAACAGAGAAAACCCTAGTTCCACCGACGCAACCTTCTGTTCCCGTGAGATCCCATCTTGGGGCCTGTTCTGGAGCTCCGCCGGAGGGGGGATCTACCACGGAGTGCTTCTACATCATCATCATCGCCTCACCATGAGTTGTGAGTAGTTTACCATAGACCTTCAGGTCCATAGCTAGTATCTATATGGCTTATTCTCTCTCTCTAGATCTCAATACCAAGTTCTCCTCGGTCTTCGAGGAGATCTATTCGATGTAATCTCTTTTTGCAGTGTGTTTGTTGAGATCCGATGAATTGTGGGTTTATGATCAAGATTATCTATGAGAAATATTTGGTTCTTTTCTGAAATCTTTACGTATGATTATAATATCCTTTCAAGTCTCTTCAAATTATTGGTTTGGTTTGGCCTACTAGATCTATAGTTCTTGCAATGGGAGAAGTGCTTGGCTTTGGGTTCAATCTTGCGGTGTCCTTTCCCAGTGACGGTAGAGGCAACAAGGTGTGTATTGTATTGTTGCCATCGAGGATAAAAAGATGGGGTTTATATTATATTGCTTGAGTTTATCCATCTACATCATGTCATCTTACTTAAGGCGTTACTCTGTTCTTATGAACTTAATACTCTAGATGCATGCTGGATTGCAGTCGATGTGTGGAGTAATAGTAGTAGATGCAGAATCGTTTCGTTCTACTTGTTTCAGACGTGATGCCTATATATAATGATCATGCCTAGATATTCTCATAAGTATTCGCTTTTCTATCAATTGCTCAACAGTAATTTGATTACCCGCCGTAGAATACCGCTATCATGAGAGAAGCCACTAGAGAAACCTATGGCCCCCGGGTCTATTCTCAACATATCAATCTACAATCTACTTTACTTTTCCGCTTTTACTTTATGTTCTTATATCCAAAAATACCAAAAATATCAAACTATCCTATCTATCAGATCTCACTTTCGTAAGTGACCGTAAAAGGATTAACAACCCCTTATCGCGTTGGCTGCGAAGTCCTTATTTGTTTGTGCAGGTGCGAGGGACTCGCGCGTGGTCTCCAACTGGATTGATACCTTGGTTCTCAAAAAATAAGGGAAATACTTACGCTACTGTGCTGCATCACCCTTTCCTCTTCGAGGGAATACAACACAAGCTCGAGAAGTAGAAGGTGTTCATAGGCATTCTTGTCCATCCATTTGGCAAAAGAAAAAGAGCCAAACAATCAAAGCAACAAATGGATGTCCTCGAATGAGAAAAATATGCATTCAACATGCTCACACAATAAGACAGCAAATGAAACATGTGGCAAAGCATGCACAACCATTCTAGCATCTATCAAGCAATTGGCAATGACTAGGTCATCTATATATGAGTATATTGGCTTAGGAGTCAAATGCGAACATTTGATCATAGGTCATACTCGTCGTTTAAGCACAAGTGGGGTTACCACTTTTACATAAAGCATTGTTTTGTTCACATCATTAGAGTTGCTTCAGCTCAATTGATTAGAGTAAAGCTCCCCCTAGATGTGATACCCCCCTTTAGAGGGATGAACTAACCTTGGGTTTTGTCGATGATGATTTCATGTAGGTGTTGAAGATGTAGATGATCCATGTTGATGTAGATCATTTGGAGCAATCCATTGGAGTGAGTTGCACTTTCAATACCTACACGGGTTAGTCCCACAAGGAACAAACAAGGATATCCATAGACATGGAGTGAATTGCACACAAGATGATGTCCATGAAATCATTAGGTTACCTTGTCCCTTGTCTTACCAACAAGAGGGTTTGTGACTCCTCGAACTAGTCCAAGATATGGAAGTTGTTTGCACTTGTCCTTGCCAAAATGATATGAGTGAAATATGTTCGCGGAGTCACCCTCAAGAACTCTCTAGTTCTTCTTTTTTGGGATCCACATCATCTTGATGGGAATCCTTGGAGTTGTAGTCGTACTTGATGAAGTAGAACTTGAAGTAGTCTTGGGAACCCACTTGACCAAGGCCTTGGGAGCTTCTTAAAATGCATCAATCTCTTCTTGAAGGTTGTCCTTGCCCTTTAGCTTGTGGTCTTGTGGTGGAAGATCAGCTTGTCCTTGTGTCCCTTGGAAACAAGTAGGATCATACTTCTCTTGTTGAGGCACAAACTTCGTCTTGGGGTATTGATCTTCTTCCCACTCAACTCCATTGGCATTGAACTTTCGTTGAAAACCAACACCTTGATTCTTCCGGTGTCTTCCTTGCTTGCGTACGATTTCCTCAAATTGCTTACTCCCGGCAAGGCTCTTGTAAACACCTTTCTCTATAATTCCCTTCAATAAGCTATTTTCTTGCTCAAGTGTAACTTGGCTAAGAGAATCATTAGTGGAATCAAGAGAACTACTAGAAGCAACATCATTGGATTTAGCATGATTGTTGTTACTACTAGAGGAAGAATATTTCTTGTTCTTGTTGCTAGGTTTTACTTGTGGCATGTAGGTAGACAAGAGTAAACGCTTGGCAATGTAAGAAGAACTTTTCTTGCGAAGATCATCATTGATTTCCTTTAAGAACTGATGCTCTTTCTCAAGGTTGAGCTTTTCAAAGCGTAACTTCCCATGAGTCCTTAAAAGTTCTCGATGATCTTCCAAGGTAGTTTCATGAGCTAACTTGAGAGTGTTTAATTCTGTAGTTAGACACTCAATCTTCTCCTTATCATTGTCATTCGTTTTATCTTGATTAGCATGATTAATAGCAGTTTCATCATAGTGTTCATCAAAAGTTTCATCACTATTGCTACCAACAACTAAATCATCATCTCCTAGCAAGTCATCTTCATCACTATTGAAATCAAGATACTCGGGGTGTGATACCTTAGGGCCTTTAGCCATGAAGCATCTTCCAATTCCTTCATTTGGTGAGTCAAATATGTCGTAGGAGTTGGTCGACACAAGAGCAATTCTGGCAACACCTTCATCTTGAGTATATTCGGAGTCATAGTAGTAGCTTCTCTCGGAGTGAACATCGGAGTCGGAACCGGATGCCCATTCACCAGCATGCAGCTTGATGTCTTCGTCTTGTATAGCTCCTTTATGATTTTCCCTTCCTTTCCGAATCTTTGCTTCTCTGAGAAGGTCTTCGTTCATAACGATCATCTCTACTCCTTCTCTGTCTTGGTGGTGAATCTTCTCTTCTACTTCTCCTTTTAGGTGAGTCTCCTCTTCTCTTGTGGGGAGTCGTACACTCCTTGGAGTAGTGTTCGGGTCTTCCAAAATTGTAGAAATTCCGATCACGGCTTGAATTGTAGGACCTTGACTTGGAACTTCTCTCTTTGCTTCTATTCTTGTAGAATTTGTTGAAGTTCTTCACCATTAAGCTCAATTCTTCATTGAAGACTTGTTTCTCACTTGATGATGTAGGAGCGTCGCATGAGGCTTTGTAAGCACCACTAGACTTGTTGTGAAGCTCTTCTTTATCTTGGAGTGACATCTCATGAGCAACAATTCTTCCAATGAGTTCCGTTGGCTTGAGATCTTTGTAATTTGGCATCATTTGGATCAATGGCATACGGTATCATATTTTCCATCCAAGGCTCTTAGGATCTTCTTGATGATGAATTTGTTGGTCATCTCTTCACTTCCTAAGCACGCAATATCATTTGTCATGAGAGCGAGCCTACAGTACATTTCAGCGACACCTTCACCATCCTTCAATTTGAACTTGTAAAGTTGACTTTGAAGCACATCCAACTTGGATTCCTTGACAGACTCGGTACCCTCGTGCATATCAATCAAAGTGTCCCAAATTTCCTTTGCATTCTCAAGATGGCTGATTTTGTTGAATTCTTCGGGGTACAATCCGTTGAAGAGGATATCGCAAGCTTGAGCTTTGTATTGCAGCATCTTCAACTCTTCCGCGGATGCTTCACGATTCGGTTCCTTCCCATCAAAGAATTCACCTTGCAAACCAATACACACAATAGCCCAAAGGGCGGGATTATGTCCAAGAATATGCATTTTCATCTTATGCTTCCATCTAGCAAAATGTGTACCGTCAAAGTAAGGACATCTACGGTGGTAACTTCCCTCGCTAGACGCCATACTCTCCTAGGTTGTGAAACCAAGGCTATGATCACCAAGGCTATGGAAATCACGGCAAATGGAGACCAAAGCTCTAATACCACTTGTAGGATCGAAAGTATGTCTAGAGGGGGGTGATTAGACTACTTGACCAAATAAAAATCTAGCCTTTTCCCAATTTTAATTATTGCCATATTTTAGCAACTTAGCACAAGTCAAGCAATCAACCTACACATGCAATTCTAAGAGTATAGCAGCGGAATGTAAAACAATTGCATATGAAGGTAAAGGGAGGAGTTTGGAGTGAGCAAACGCAATGTAGACACGGAGATTTTTTATGCGTGGTTCTGATAGGTGGTGCTATCGTACATCCACTTTGATGGAGACTTCAACCCATGAAGGGTAACGGCTGTGCGAGTCCACGGAGGGATCCACCCACGAAGGGTCCATGAAGAAGCAACCTTGTCTATCCCACCATGGCCATCGCCCATGAAGGACTTGCCTCACTAGGGTAGATCTTCATGAACTAGGAAATCTCCTTGCCCATACAAACTCCTTGGTTCAACTCCACAATCTTGTCCGAGGCTCCCAAGTGACACCTAACCAATCTAGGAGACACCACTCTCCAAAAGGTAATAGACAGTGTGGTGATGATGAACTCCTAACTCAAATGCTTCAAATGATAGTCTCCCCAACACTCAAACAGCTCCTCATAGATATGGATATGCTGGAAGAATGATTTGAGTGGAAAACAACTTGGGTAAGGCTAGAGAACAAGATTCATATGGTAGGAATGGAATATCTTGATCTCAACACTTGAGTAGGTGGTTCTCTCCCAGAACATGTATGATGGAAGTGTAGGTATGCTCTGATGGCTCTCTCCATGAGTGAAGATTGGTTGGAGGGGTATATATAGCCTCCACACAAAATCTAACTGTTACACACAATTTACCAAACTCGGTGGGATCGATTCAGAGAACTCGGTCAGACTGATTTAGTTCATAATGTGACCGTTAGGCATTTCAGTGGGACCGGTATGATCAACTCGGTAGGACCGATTTCATTAGGGTTAGGGCATAACGTAATCTCGATGAGACCGATTACACAAACTCGGTGACATCGATTTTGGTAATAAGCTTACAGAGAGTTGGTCAGGCAAACTCGGTGGGACAGATTTGCTCGTTTCGGTGGAACCGAAATGTTACGAAGGGGAAACAGAGAGTTTGCATTGCAAACTCAGTGGGACCGATTGCTCTTCTCGGTGAGACCGAAATGTTACAAAGGGAAACAGAGAGTTTGTAATCCCATCTCGGTGAGACCGACATCCCTTCCGGTGAAACCGAAATGATTAAGGTTTAGTGGCAGTGGCTATGTCAAATGAACTCGGTGGCGCCGGATAGAACTTTTCGGTGGGGCTGAGTTTGACTTTTGGTTTGGGACATATGTGGATGTGAGAAAGTGGTTGAGGGTTTTGGAGCATATCACTAAGCATTTTGAGCAAGAAACCCATTAAGCAACACCTCATCCCCTTTTAATAGTATTGGTTTTCCTATGGACTCAATGTGATCTTGGATCACTGATACGTCTCCAACGTATCTACTTTTCCAAACACTTTTGCCCTTGTTTTGGACTCTAACTTGCATGATTTGAATGGAACTAACCCGGACTGACGTTGTTTTCAGCAGAACTGCCATGGTGTTGTTTTTGTGCAGAAATAAAAAGCTCTCGGAATCGCCTGAAAATCAACGGAGATTTATTTCAGAAAATATAAAAAATACTGGCAAGAAGATCCACACATGGGGGCCCACGGGCCATCCTCGAGGGTGGGGGCGCACCCCCCTTCCCAGGGTGTGCCCCCTGCCTCGAGGGCAGCCCGGTGCCCCACGGACGTATCCCCAGGTCCTATATATTCCGTTTCATGGAGAAAAAAATCAAGGAGAAAGAATTATCGTGTTTTACGAGACGGAGCCGCCGCCAAGCCCAAATCTCTCTCGGGAGGGCTGATCTGGAGTCCGTTCGGGGCTCCAGAGAGTGGAGATCGTTGCCATCATCATCATCAACCTTCCTCCATCACCAATTCCATGATGCTCACCGCCGTGCGTGAGTAATTCCATCATAGGCTTGCTGGACAGTGATGGGTTGGATGGGATCTATCATGTAATCGAGTTAGTTTTGTTAGGGTTTGATCCCTAGTATCCACTATGTTCTGAGATTGATGTTGCTATGACTTTGATATGCTTAATGCTTGTCACTAGGGCCCGAGTGCCATGATTTCAGATATGAACCTATTATGTTTCCATGAATATATGTGTGTTCTTGATCCTATCTTGCAAGTCTATAGTCACCTACCATGTGTTATGATCCGGCAACCCCGAAGTGACAATAATCTGGACCACTCCCGATGATGACCATAGTTTGAGGAGTTCATGTATTCACTATGTGTTAATGCTTTGGTCCGGTACTCTATTAAAAGGAAGCCTTAATATCCCTTAGTTTCCAATAGGACCCCACTGTCACGGGAGGGTAGGACAAAAGATGTCATGCAAGTTCTTTTCCATAAGCACGTATGACTATATACGGAATACGTGCCTATATTGCATTGATGAACTGGAGCTAGTTCTGTATCACCCTAGGTTATAACTTCTACATGATGAATTGCATCCAACGTAATTTTCCATCACCGATCCAATTCCTACGAGATTTACCTATATTACTTGTTGCTTATTTACTTTTCCGTTGATACTATCACAAAAACTACAAAAACATTATCTTTACTTTTACCACTGCTACCACCACTATCATATTACTGTGCTACTAAACAATCTTGCTGCAGATACTAAGTTTCCAGGTGTGGCTGAATTGACAACTCTGTTGCTAATACTTAAGAGTATTCTTTGGCTCCCCTTGTGTCGAATCAACAAATTTGGGTTTAATACTTTACCCTCGAAAACTGTTGCGATCCCCTACACTTGTGGGTTATCAAGACTATTTTCTGGCACCATTGCCGGGGAGCATAGCTCTATTCTTTAAGTCAGTTGGGATTTATATATGTTTATCACTATGAAGAATTTGAAGGACTCAAAAACCAAGAGCTTACCCTCAAATACGAGGGGAGGTAAGCAACTGCCATCTAGCTCTGCACTAGATTCTCCTTCTGTTATGAGTAAACTTGCGACACCCACTCCTGCTATTGAATCTGATATGTCGTATGTTCTTGGTGATGCTACTTTTGCTATGTATGATGAAACTATCTCTATGCCTGATACTGTGGCACTAGGTGAATTTCTAGATGAACAAATTGCTAAGGTTAGGGAGAGTGCAAATGTTGATGATATTTATGAAAGTGATGATGAAACTACTCCCAATAGATATGAATTGCCTGTTGTGCCTGAGGGTTATGTTGTGGATGAAGAAACTGCTAGAGACCTTCTTGCTTGCAATGATAGATATGATCTTAAGAAGTTATTAGTTAAGTTGAAAGAAAAGTCCTTGAATGCTAGAATGAAACATTACCTTGCTTTGGCTACTTCACCTATATGTGTCACTAATAAAGATTATGAATTCTCTGTTGATCCTGAATTAATTACTTTGGTTGAATCTGATCCTTTCCATGGCCATGAGTCTGAAACTGTTATGGCACATCTTACTAAGTTGAATGATATAGCCACCCTGTTTACCAATGATGAAAAGATTCACTACTACTGTATCCTTAAGTTGTTTCCGTTCTCTTTAAAGGGTGATGCTAAGACTTGGTTTAGTTCTCTTGATCCTGGTTGTGTGCGTAGTCCCCAGGATATGATGTATTAATTTTCTGCTAAATATTTTCCCACTCATAAGAATCAAGATGCCTTACGGGAAATTTATAACTTTGCTCAAACTGAAGAAGAGAGTCTCCCACAAGCTTGGGGGAGGCTTCTCTAGTTACTTAATGCTATGCCAGATCATCCTCTTGAGATGCATGATATACTTGATGTCTTTTACAATGGACTAACCGATGCTTCCGGAGACCACCTGGATAGTTGTGCTGGTTGTGTTTTCAGGGAAAGAACAGTGGAACAAGCTGAATTACTATTGAATAATATGCTGGCCAATGAAAATAATTGGACACTTCCTGAAACAGCCCCTAAGCCAACTTCGAAGAAAAGAGGTGTTCTATTTCTTAGTCCTGAAGATATGCAAGAATCAAAGAAATCTATGAAAGAAAAAGGAATTAAAGCTGAAGATGTTAAGAATTTACCGCCTATTGAAGAAATACATGGTCTTGATAACCCGGCACATTTAGTAAAGGTAAATTCTCTTTATAGATTTGATGAAGGTGATATTCCTCGTTATAAGTCTGCTAGCCAATACTTATATGAGTTTGACAATTTTATTGTGAAACGAGAAAACTTCAATGCTTATGTTGGTAGACAATTACAACACAATGCTCATATGATTGAACGCTTGAGTGATTATCTGTCTAGTGCTAAAGATGAACTGAAACTTATTAGTAAACATGCTTCCATGGTTCACTAGTAGAAAACAGGGCATTGGTCCAGCCCATTAGCCCCGGTTCAATCTAGAACCGGGACCAATGGGGGTACTGGACCCGGTTCGTTAGCCCAGGGGGCCGGCCGGGCCACGTGGGCCATTGGTCCCGGTTCGTCTGGACCTATTGGTCCCGGTTGGAGCTAAAAACCGGGACCAATGGCTCTTGCTCCTGGCCCACCACTATTAGTCCCGGTTTGTTTTATGAACCGGGACCAAAGGCACCCCTTTAGCCCCGGTTTGTAGCACCAACCGGGACCAGTGAGTTGCCTATATAAACCCCCTCACTCAAGAGCAGAGCTCACTGCTCTGTTTTTTTTTTCTGGCCGAGGGGGAGAGGGGTTAGTGGTGCTCTAGCTCACCTCCTATGCACACAACATGTTCGGTGGAATGCCCGAGCCACACTAGTTAAGCTTTTCTGCTCTCGAAGCTCTATTTTCTCCGAGATTTGTCTAGGTTTAGCGGTCCGTCACGTCCCGTCCCCGTCTTCGCCGCCGTCGATCGCCCCCGCCGATCTCGTCACCGGCACCACCGTGGTGAGCCTCTTGTTATGTCCATGCTTTTCTTACTTTTATTATTGCTTTAGATAGATATTTGTCTAATTTTCTTACGTTTATTATTGCTTGTTATTATATAGTGCGATGGTTTTGATATCCGCCCACGTGGGCCCTCGTCCGGTCTACGATTCGGATGTGGTATATTATCTTTAATTTATAACTATTTGTTTTAGTGCTTATGATAGTTATGCCGACCAACCTGACATGCATAGATGTTTTATTATGTCTAGGAGGTAGTTGAACCGGAAATTCCAACCGACCCTCTTGTGGAGAGGTTAAATTTAGTTGAAAAGGAAAACATTTCGTTAAAGAAAAAATTGGAAAAAATGGAGGAGGAGAAGATGGAATTGGAGTTGCATGTTGTGGAAGTTATCGATGATCACAAGATCAAGATGGAACCTATTGTCGAGAGGTTAAATTTAGTTGAAGAAGAAAACAAATTCTTGAAGGAAAAAATAAAAAAAATTGTGGACGAGAAGATGATATTGGAGTTGCATGTTGCAGATGTCGTCGATGATCACAAGATCAAGATGGATGCAATGCGGTTGAAGATTAAAAAGATTAGAAAATATGCCATTAATACCGAGGCTTGGTATCATTATGCCGTTGGATCAATTGTTACCTTGGTTGCGATTATGATAGCATTTGTTTTCGCGTTGAAATGTTTTACATAGTTTCGATGTGTATGGAGAGCTATATATGTTGTTACATGAGAACTATATATGTATGTACTTTGGTTTTAATGTGATGATGAACTTTTATCCATTTGGTCACTTAATTATCTATTTATGATGTTCTGTAATGGTTTTTGACACACTTAATTATATATAAATGCACGCAGATGAACCGCCAATGGATGTACGGTGACAGACACACCTCCGAGTACATTAAGGGCGTGCGTGAGTTTCTAAATGCGGCAGAGGCAAACAAGCAGAATGGTTTTATGTGTTGTCCATGCACTCAATGTGTGAATACGATGTCTTACTCTAACCGAAAAATCCTTCACTCCCACCTGCTTTACAAGGGTTTCATGCCACACTATAATGTTTGGACGAGGCACGGAGAAATAGGGGTTATGATGGAAGACGGCGAAGAAGAAGAGTACGATGACAACTATGTGCCCCCTGAATACGGTGATGCTGCAATGGGGGGAGCTGGTGAAGATCAAGAGGAACCAGACGATGTGCCTAATGATGCTGCAACGGGTGAAGCTGCTGAAGATCAAGAGGAACCAAATGATGATCTTCGCCGGGTCATTGTCGATGCAAGGACACAATGCGAAAGTCAAAAGGAGAAGCTGAAGTTCGATCACATGTTAGAGGATCACAAAAAAGGGTTGTACCCCAATTGCGAAGATGGCAACACAAAGCTCGGTACCGTACTGGAATTGCTGCAGTGGAAGGCAGAGAATGCTGTGGCTGACAAAGGATTTGAGAAGCTACTGAAAATATTGAAGAAGAAGCTTCCGAAGGATAACGAATTGCCCGACAGTACATACGCAACAAAGAAGGTCGTATGCCCTCTAGGATTGGAGGTGCAGAAGATACATGCATGCCCTAATGACTGCATCCTCTACCGCGGTGCATACAACGATCTGAACGCATGCCCGGTATGCGGTGCATTGCGGTATAAGATCAGACGAGATGACCCTGGTGATGTTGATGGCGAGCCCGCCAGGAAGAGGGTTCCTGCGAAGGTGATGTGGTATGCTCCTATAATACCACGGTTGAAACGTTTGTTTAGAAACAGAGAGCATGCCAAGTTGATGCGATGGCACAGTGAGGACCGTAAGAAAGACAGGAAGTTGAGAGCACCCGCTGACGGGTCGCAATGGAGAAAAATTGAGAGAAAGTACTGGGAGGAGTTTGCAAAGGACGCAAGGAACGTATGGTTTGCTTTAAGCGCGGATGGCATTAATCCTTTCGGGGAGCAGAGCAGCAATCACAGCACCTGGCCCGTGACTCTATGTATGTATAACCTTCCTCCTTGGATGTGCATGAAGCGGAAGTTCATTATGATGCCAGTTCTCATCCAAGGCCCTAAGCAACCCGGCAACGACATTGATGTGTACCTAAGGCCATTAGTTGAAGAACTTTTACAGCTGTGGAATGGAAACGGTGTACGTGCGTGGGATGAGCACAAACAGGAGGAATTTGACCTAAAGGCGTTGCTGTTCGTGACCATCAACGATTGTCCCGCTCTCAGTAACCTTTCAGGACAGACAAACAAAGGATACCACGCATGCACGCACTGTTTAGATGACACTGAAAGTATATACCTGGACAAGTGCAGGAAGAATGTGTACCTGGGCCATCGTCGATTTCTTCCGACCAACCATCAATGTCGAAAGAAAGGCAAGCATTTCAAAGGCGAGGCAGATCACCGGAAGAAGCCCGCCATGCGTACCGGTGATCACGTACTTGCTATGGTCAATGATTTACACGTAATCTTCGGAAAGGGCCCCGGCGCACTAGCTGTTCCGAATGACGATGAGGGACACGAACCCATGTGGAAGAAGAAATCTATATTTTGGGACCTACCCTACTGGAAAGACCTAGAGGTCCGCTCTTCAATCGACGTGATGCACGTGACGAAGAACCTTTGCGTGAACCTGCTAGGCTTCTTGGGCGTGTATGGAAAGACAAAAGATACAGCTGAGGCACGGGAGGACCTGCAACGTTTGCACGAAAAAGACGGCATCCCTCCGAAGCAGTATGAAGGTCCTGCCAGCTATGCTCTTACGAAAGAAGAGAAAGAAATCTACTTTGAATGCCTTCTCAGTATGAAGGTCCCGACTGGCTTCTCGTCGAATATAAAGGGAATAATAAATATGGCAGAGAAAAAGTTCCAGAACCTAAAGTCTCATGACTGCCATGTGATTATGACGCAACTGCTTCCGGTTGCATTGAGGGGGCTTCTACCGGAAAACGTCCGATTAGCCATTGTGAAACTATGTGCATTCCTCAATGCAATCTCTCAGAAGGTGATCGATCCAGAAATCGTACCAAGGCTAAGGAGTGATGTGGCGCAATGTCTTGTCAGTTTCGAGCTTGTGTTCCCACCATCCTTCTTCAATATCATGACACACGTCCTAGTTCATCTAGTCGACGAGATTGTCATTCTGGGGCCCGTATTTCTACACAATATGTTCCCCTTTGAGAGGTTCATGGGAGTCCTAAAGAAATATGTCCGTAACCGCGCCAAACCAGAAGGAAGCATCTCCATGGGCCATCAAACAGAGGATGTCATCGGGTTTTGTGTTGACTTCATTCCTGGCCTTAATAAGATAGGTCTCCCTAAATCGCGGTACGAGGGCAGACTGACTGGAAAAGGCACGCTTGGAAGGGACTCAATAATATGCAAGGACGGTTATTCTTGGTCTCAAGCACACTACACAGTTCTACAGAACTCTACATTGGTGACCCCGTATGTCGATGAACACAAGAACAGTCTGCGCTCCAAACACCCGGAGCAGTGCGACGACTGGATTACACGTGAACACATCAGGACTTTCAGCAGTTGGTTGGAAACACGTCTCAGAGGTGACAACACTGTTTGTGATGAGTTGTACTTGTTGTCCAGGGGACCATCTTCGACTGTATTGATTTACAAAGGATACGAGATAAATGGAAATACATTTTACACGATTGTCCAAGATCAAAAGAGCACCAACCAAAACAGCGGTGTCCGCTTTGATGCAACAACCGAGAGGGGAAAGGACACATATTATGGTTACATAGTGGACATATGGGAACTTGACTACGGACATGATTTTAAGGTCCCTTTGTTTAAGTGTAAATGGGTCAATCTGTCAGGAGGCAGGGTACAGGTAGACCCACAGTACGGAATGACAACAGTGGATCTGAAAAATCTTGGATACAATGACGAACCGTTCGTCCTAGCCAATGATGTGGCACAGGTTATCTATGTGAAGGACATGTCTACCAGACCGAGAAAAAGAAAAGATAAGGAAGCGAATACATCATACGATGAGCCAAAGCGCCACATAGTTCTTTCAGGAAAAAGGGACACCCTGGGAGTGGAGGGCAAGACAGACATGTCTGAAGATTATGAAAAGTTTCATGAAATTCCTCCCTTCAAAGTCAAGGCTGACCCAAGCATCCTGATAAACGATGAAGATTATCCATGGTTACGGCGCAATAAGCAAATGACACAAGCGAAGAAAAAGTGAAGAGTTATTTCCGCAACTATTATGATGATACCATGCCAACTTTGTAACAAACGAGTATGATACCATTGTCCGTTTGTACTATTCAAATTTCAATACTACTTGCACTAACAAAACAAAACAAAACAAAACAAACTTGAAAAATAAATAGCAACAATAAGTATTTTGTTGTAAGTATAAACAAAATAAAATAAATAAAGCAACAAAGAAAATAAATAAAGAAAGTAAAATAAATAAAGCAACTCTAAATACAACAAAAAACAACTTAGAAATAAACAAAGAAAATAAAATAAATAAAGCAACTCTAAATACAGCAAAAAACAACTTAGAAATAAATAGCAACAATAAGTATTTTGTTGTAATTAAGTATAAACAAAATAAAATAAATAAAGCAACAAAGAAAATAAATAAAGGAAGTAAAATAAATAAAGCAACTCTAAATACAGCAAAAAACAACTTAGAAATAAACAAAGAAAATAAAATAAATAAAGCAACTCTAAATACAGCAAAAAACAACTTAGAAATAAATAAAGCAAAAAAGGAAAAAAAAAATTGGGCGCTGCCCAGTGAGCCTGCAAGGCCTATAGCACAGGATCCACCTGTAATATAAGGCCCAGCAAGCTCACAGGGCAGCGTGCAGAGTTAGGCCCAGAAGCCTGCATTTGAGAGGAGCTCGAGATGGAGGGAGCAGCAGCCCTTATAAACCACTCTCGAGCTCCCTCAGCTAGCGAGGTGGGACTAAACATCCCACCGCACCCGCACCAGCACAGGGCCTTTGGTCCCGGTTGGTGGCACCAACCGGGACTAAAGGGTGGCATTAGTCCCGGTTGGTGGCTGAAACCGGGACTAATGCCCCCCTTTAGCCCCGGTTGCTGCCACCAACCGGGACTAAAGGCCCCACCTTCCCGCCCTTTGGGCTGCTGAAAAGGGACCTTTAGTCCCGGTTGGTGGCAGCAACCGGGACTAAAGGGGGGCATTAGTCCCGGTTTCAGCCACCAACC